>JAZKJV010005916.1:0-244881 GCA_037367405.1 Ottelia alismoides | reverse complement strand
TGGGAGGGGGGTGTTCAGGGCGGAGACGGGGGAGGGGGGGGGGGGGGGTAGAGCAGTGATGGAGGAGCTGTTCGCGAGGCTCCTCGGCGGCGGTGGCGAGGCTCAAAGCTTGACGCTGGCGGGGGACGACGCAGAGGGGATCAGCTCCTCTCGGATGATGGAGTGGCACTCAATGTAAATATGATAAACAAAATGGGTGTAGTATAAAAGAACATAACGGAATCCGGTTAATTTAAACGGGTAAATGAAAGAGTGTTAACCACATGGTTTGTAGGGTAAGAGTTAGCAAGTTTACATGGGCTGGGGAGGAATTACGATGTTTCGAAGATCGTAGAGGTAATTGGACAAGATTATAGGGTCTGCCGGGTAAAAATCCCAACAATTATATATGTTCAAGAAAACGGAATAAAAAAATAAAGATAAAGAAAAGAATTTCTGATAAATAATCAAAAAGTAAAGATGAGCGAATAATGACATTATTATTATTATTGTATATCCCTTCTCACTAACTTGTGCAAGTTAGTGAGAAGGCTGTAAAACTGTAGATAACGTATACGTAATAAGATGCATCTTGTGCTCTTATATATCTTGTATGGCTTTCCCCTACATTTGAAATAGTAAGATATTGAATTGCAAACAATGAACTATAATAATTGGTTGTGTGTGCAAGTTAGTGAGTATTTATGTTGAGAAAATACAACTCACCATTCATCAGCCATACAACATCTACACTCATCATTTGAATGTGGGTCAGTAGAATCCAAAATTTGTGTAAGCTAAACTTTGATCTTGAAACATTCCTTTCGATGGATTCAACTGTAAAATTAATTGATGCTCTATTTTTCTTTATGTTAACCTAGTAGTTAACCATTGAAGTAGATAAAGTGCATTTAAACAAAAGTGGGGTAATTGAAGGATATAAATGACACAACATTTGAAAATTCGTGTACATATAGTAGATATATCGAGATGAAAGTTTAAACAGTAAGGTAAATTCTCAAAAACCTCTTTGTATACAACGCTCCTAGTGTATCCTTAATCCTTCTCGCGGTGTTATACGTGATATAGCCACGTAAAGTTGATTGTGGCAAAAAAAACTGAAACAAGCAGATATATTCCAATTTTTGCTAAGTTTTTTCTTGACTTGTATTTATGGTCTTTCCATAATATAAATGGATAGGGATTTATTTTCTTTGCAACTTGAAAGGCCATTCTGTTTCTTTAACGTAGAATGCAAACTTTAGTTTCACAATGACTTCTGGTTATGATTATTGCTTCAATAAATTTTGAAGTCTTTTAGTTTACTACCAATCTTGTACCATTACAAAGACCCATACCTTACTCTAGATTACTTAACAACATTATTGGTACACAAATCTTTAACTTCAGATATGATAGGGAACTCTATTAGTTTTCAAAATAATGAGAAATTCAATAAGATATAATTAGTCCTCATCTTGTGTATTTTTTTGTGTTTTACACAAAGTATCAGGCCTTAAGTAAAAAAATCAACAGTTGAAACCAAGGTCAACATATGCTCATTAATTGCATCAACTACACTATTAGTTGGAGTTACAATGGACATATTTCTTAGATATGTTTCCCTTGTAATTTTTAAAATAATCATATATACTTGAATAAAAATACTGTGTATTTGTTTCTCTAGGGTTTATTAGTAAATCAAAGGAAATATTAACAAATGTTATTTCATCTTCATCAATGTATTTTACTATAGATTTGGTATATTATCCATCCTTACGATCATTTTTCAAATTCTACAAATGAAATTTTTCTGTTGTCATCAGAAGGAATACACGATAATCACATGTTATTTGTTAAAGTGAAGACCGTGCAACATTTCCATAATTTCGATTATTAATAGATGCGTCCACAATATATTCTCTTTCTACCACTAATAACATGTAATTTTTTGAAGTCATCATCTAAAATAACAGTTATATCACCAAATGCTTGTAGTTTGTTTGAGTGGCTATTTGAGTACATGATATCTAGTAAGGCGAAAACCGGCTTTCCATCCTATTTAATCTCGTCGATTTGTAGTATAGTGGGGCAGAAAACAAATTGTCAAAAAATGCCATAGATTTGTCAATTTAAGTGTGGTCTATTTTTTTACTTAATAAATATACCAAAGTTGAACACAGGGAACGACGAGTTTCTAGTTACATGGTTATAATTGTTCTATGTACTTAACTATTTGTTCCCTTACACAGAATAATATTCAAAAAGAAATTCAAGATTCACTTTCTAACCAAAGAATAATTGCCTGATGGAGGATAACTTCCATAGTATATCCAAAGTCATAAACTTCCCACATATTCAAAAATCTTATAATCAATCACAAAATCACGTACATACTATTTTCAAGATCCTATGAATAGTAACACATACAAAGCATACAACCCATTATAATAATTTATATTTGATTGTAGCTAGAACTGGTGACACTATGGGTTCATTTGGTTACCGAGTTATCCCAAGGCAACCCGGTTTACCCCTTCCATTTCTGGGTTGAAATTCAATCACAAATTAATGTGACATCGCATCACATTCCTTATTCCAACACTCATAACCATCCAAAAAACCACTATTCACATGAGGTTACCCAACCTATCCCATCCCAGTAACCAAACATACCCTGTGATTTTTTATCGAACCTAAAGTGCTATTCAGTTCATACTTCATCCTAAAACCTAGTAACAGTAAACACAATGAATATTGAAATACTAATTATTGGCTGCATTTTAAGACGTAAGAAAAGAACTAAAAATATTGTTTGCAACTAAAAAAAGAATGGTTAAAATACATGGACACTATCTCAAATGTTATTTCAAATAAAAACGACGTATAGGTACTGAAAAATCATCAAGTATTATTAACAACAGTAACACTAATGCCTGATAGTGGATGCTCCTTGTAGTAAAGAAAACAAAATCAAGAACATAAGAAACCACATGTAAGCTAGTCTAAGATTTACTTTAAATAACACTAGACACCTAATAAGGAAACATCAAGTATTATTAGAAAGCAGAGATTTTTACACCTTATAAACTTTGCCAATTACCTCTACGGCCTTTGAAACAACCTAATTCCCCCCTCGACCCCGTTAACTTGCTCTGTCTTACCCCGCAGACCCTATCGTCATCTTTAACTTTATTGGAGTTAATTACTTGAGTTAAACTTGAGTTAATCAAACCAAAGAAAATCAATAGTGTATCTTCAATCTCCCTCTCTCCCATCCTTCTCCTCCCCCTTCTTCATCCTCTTCTTCTACCCAATTAAACAGGAAGCTGCGGAGGACGTGGATGGCGGCAGACCTGGAGAGTGGGGGGGAGGTCAGGGAGGAGGAGGGTCGGGGCAGATGGTGATCCACTGAGATGTGAAGGCCAACAACGTCCTCCTTAGCGCAGACCTCAACGGAAGGCTCATGGATTTTGACTTAGCGTGTCTCTACGACCATGGGAGCGACCCACACACGACCCACGTTGTTGGTACCATGGGGTACCTCGCCTAACGAGGACTTCCAAGGCAACGAAGGCCACGAATGTGTTCGCCTTTGGGGCTTTCGTGCTGGAGGTAATAACGAGGAGACCGATAGAGTCGAGGTTGGTGGGGGACAAGGAAGAGGTGATGGTGCTCGTGGAGAGGGTGGTGGAGGCATGGAGGAGGGGGTCTATAGAGGAAGTGGTGGAAGGGAGGATGATGGACATGTGGGAGGTGGGGGAGGTGGAGAGGATGGTGAGAGTGGGGTTGGTGTGCTCGCACCCGGTGGCGGAGGCGAGGTCGGGATGAGGGAGGTGGTGAGGGTGCTGGAAGGGGAAGCCGAGATCAGGGATATGGATGCACATTTCATGGATGCGGCCGAGCTTGAGAGGCTGCATGAGGAGGCCTTCAAAGGCGTCAAGGCTGCGCTTGGCTTCGAGTGGGGGAGGGAGCCCCTTCTGCCGGCGGAGGCGGGAAGCAGGGTGGAGGAGGCGGAGGAGGGGGAGGGAGGAAGGGAGGGGGTGGAGGAGGCGGTGGAGGGGGAGGGGGCAGGGGCCTCTGTTGCGGTGGAGGCGGGGGAGGAGGGGAGCGAGGGTGGATGAGGCGGTGGAGGGGGAGGGGCGGGGACCTCTGCTCCAGCCGAGTCGGGGGAGAAGAGGAGCGTGGGTGGAGGAGGCAAACCTGGAGGGCGAGGGTGGTAGACCTGGAGGAGGGCGAGGGTGACAGACCTGGAGGAGGAGGGTGAGGGTGGCAGATGTTGAGGAGGTGGGTGGGTGCTGGGTGGGAAAAGGAAGATGAGGAGGGTGATGGAGCATGGTAATTAATGTAAATTTAATAAACAAAATGGGTATAATGTAAAAGAACATAACAGAATCCGGTTAGTTTTAACAGGTAAATGGGTGAGGTTTAACCTACATGGTCTTTAGGATAAGGGTTAGCAAGTTTACGAGGTCAGGGAAGGAATTGAGTTGTTTCAAAGATCGTGGAGGTAATTGGCAAAGCTTATAAGGTCTGTCGGGTAAAAATCCTTAGAAAGTAATAATACTAATGCATGATGCAAAAACACATGAATCTTACAACAACAAAAGAGAGCATTAAAGGGTTTTCAGAGTAAGAAGAGAACAGATGGTAATGATAAGATCTCAAAGTATTGCGTCAAAAACTGTTTCCAGCCGAAAGTAAACCATTGTTTGGAAAGTACTAAATTAATCACAGAAGAACTAAAACTTATACATGGAAGTGGAAGTTCCTTGGGGTATCAAACAAACAAAAGCAAGAAGATAAGGAAAAGAACTGTAAGCTATTTCAAAATCTACTTACAACAACTATACTACAAAGTCAATAAAAGAATATCAAGTATTATTAGAAAGGAAATGCTTCACGTAAAAACTCATGAACCTTGTTACAACTTAAGGACAAACAAGAAAGGAATCTGAAGGGTAAGAAGAGCATAGGTTATAGAGAGTAGATCCTCCGCTGTGGTGTTGTGCCTGTTGTGATCGCGTGAGCCACACGATTTTGATTGAGCGGTTTAATTACACAATTATGCACGATACGGATCCACAAAAAGTGCAAAATCGTACGACCACTCGATCAAGATCGAGCGAGCGCATACGGTTACTGCATACTCTATTGCATTTCCGCCTACAGCAGACGAACCACCTCCTAGGTTATAATCATAGAAGATTCGAAGAGCCTATACACAGAGAAAAGTTTGTGAAGAAAGCAATAGTTCATACCGACAGTACAGTAAATGTATATATGTTAGTTGTAATAGCAGAATGGTTAGGGGTTATTATATAGGGATATTTACACCCATAACCCTGAGTAATTTGGTAATTACCCCAGGAACCCTCGATAATCACGAATTACATCCAGAACCCCGAATAACCGCTCCGTTCTACACATGTAACCTTCCGTTAGTTTAATCCATTAACTCAACCAAATGGCTGAGTTAATCTAACCAAGCAGTGATCTAATGGTTGAGAATAATCCAAAAAAAGAGGAAGAGGTCCATGGGAAAAAAAGAGTAAGAGGTCCAGGAGGAGGGGGCTCGACCTCGGTGGCTGGCTTTGGCTGCGACGATCGTTGACGTCCTTGAGGGACCGCACGGTTAGGATTTGGGCGGCAGATCCCGAGACGAAAGGGTGGTACTCACTGTCGAAGACGCTTGCTGGCCACTCAAGCTTCGTCGGCCCAGCGGGGTGGGTACCTCCCACCGAGAGACTGCCGGAGGGAGGGGGTGGTGTCCGGTGGGATGGACACTTTGGTGCTGCTGTGGGACTTGGCCAAGGGGGAGGTTGCAGAGACGATGAAGGGGCACGATTATCGAGGGCTCGGTGGGTGGGGGGGCTGCGAATAGGGTTTCGACCATGGCGATGGCGGGCAGGTGGGGAGAGGGGGTGGACTGCGGGGGGGGGGGGGGGGGGGGGGGGGGGGGGGGGGGGGGTTGGTTAGCGGTGGACTGCAAACAGGTGGCTTCGACCATGGCGATGGTGGGGGGAGGGGTGGACTGCGAACATCGCTTTGACCATGGCGATGGAGGGCATGCGGGGGGAGGGGGTGGACTGAGGGGGGAAGAGCTGGGATTCGTTGATGGCGGGCGGGACTTTGGGGGGGAGGGAGGGAGGGGGCTGTGAATAGCGCTTCGACCATGGTGATGGCGGGCAGGTGGGGGGAGGGGGGTGGACTGCGGGGGGAAGAGCTGGGATTTGTCGATGGCAGGAAGGACTCGGGGGAAGGGAGGGGGGGATGGGGGCGGTGGACTGCGAACAGGGGGGGCTTCGACCATGGCGATGGCGGGCGGCATTCTACGAGGATGGCGGGTGGGGGCTCAGGAGGCTGGGTCTTCGACGAGGAGTTTCCTCGCCGGCATCCAGGAGGAACTCGCGGGTTGCAGCTTGTCGATGTCGAGCTCACATGTGGGGGCCGAACGCGCGAGGAGGGAGAGGGCTGGAGCTCGTATGCGGCGTAGGCGCAGGCAGAGGGGGCAGCTTGAGGCTTATCTGGGAGAGACCATCCCCTTGTTTCACAGAATGGCATCATGTTGTAAATATGATGACCAAAGGGCAAAATGGTCAACATATTACCTTTTTCGTCAGAGTTATTCAAACGAAAATTGACACGGGGTTATGTCATGTAAAGATTAAGCATTATTCGGGATTTTGGATGTAATTCGTGATTATCGAAGGTTCTTGGGGTAATTACCAAATTGCTCAGAGTTATGGATGTAAATATACCTATTATATAATACAAGACTGTAAAAGATAATCGCGAAGAATCGCATCGTCATTTATCTGCTGCATGTCAAAATATAAAAGAGAAATCAACATCTATCTTGCAAGTAAAACAAGAATAATAAGAATATATGGACACTATTCTAAATCTTATTCCAGATAATACTGCACAACTGCTGAGAAATATCAAGTTTCATAACAATAAACTGACAGTGATAACGGGAAGTGGATGATCCTCGTGAGATCAAAACAAACAAGACCTAGACGTTAATCAAACAAATAGAAGCTATTTTAAAATACGATCCAACAACACTGCACCGCTGATAAAAGGAAGGGATTTTATCAGTTGTGCTCCTCTGAGATATCGCAATATCAGTTATGCCCCTATCTTTTTGGTAATATCAGTTGTGCCCCCGACTTCTTGCCAATATTTCACTTGTGCCCCTCAGAGGGGCATAACTGATAAAAGATTTTTATCAGTTATGCCCCTCTGAGGGGCACAAGTGAAATATTGGCAAGAAGTCGGGGGCACAACTGATATTACCAAAAAGATAGGGGCATAACTGATATTGCGATATCTCGGAAGGGCACAACTGATAAAAACCCTAAAAGGAATATCAACTACCCTTAGAAATAAAATAACAATAATGCTTCGTACAATGAAACATAAATCCTACAACTATCAAACGAAAAATGACAAAGGAATCTGGCGTAGAAATGATTCAAAACTGGTAAACAAGATCATGTTTAAACACAAAAACCAACACTGATACCCGAAAACGAAAGTTCCTTGTACCATCAAATCAAACAAAAGAAAGAAGATAAGAGAAAACTTAAAATATGTTTCAAAATCTATTTAAAACAACAATAATAAACACAAACAATAACAACAACAAAGCTTTTTCTCACATTAGGTAGGGTCGGCTCGGCTACATGGATTCTTTGCCTCCATTCAGATTTGCCTTTGTTCATTCTCGGGCTTAGATCCAAAAAACTAAGATCCCTTAGTATAGTCCCTTTCCAACACTTCTTGGGCCTTCCTCACTCTATTTTAGTCATATCAATATTTCAAAAACTCACATCTCCTCACCGGTGCATCAGCTGACATCCTTTGCAAATGGCCAAACCACCTTAAGCGATTTTCTCGCATCTTATCCTCGATCGGAGCTATGAAAATTTTCCTTCTGATGGCAACTCCGAATACGATCTTTACGTGTGTGTGTGTCCACACATCCACCTTAGTATTTTCATTTCTACTACTGCCATTCTCTGCACATGTCTATGGTTCACATGCCAACATTCAAATCCATAGAGCGTAACACGTCTCACAGCTGCTTTGTAAAACTTTCCTTTGATTTTCAAAGGATTTTTCTCATCACAGAGAACAGTAGAGACTCCTCTTCACTTTGGCAAACCTTAAAAAAAGCAAATGGAAAACAAGGAATATGGAGAGGAATACTTACAACCTCCTAGGGAGAAAAATGAAGCGTACATCTTGGTCAATGGTCCCGAGAGAGTCGCTAGGAGAAGAGTAAAGATGGTTGTACCTCTTGGAGAAGAAAGGATACGGAAAACCGCCCAGAAATGATTGTGCTTGAGAAGAAGGAAAGAAATAACTTTGGAAGAGATAGGGTATTTCTCTCTTTGTCCGACAACCGCGAAAGACAGGGAGAAATATGACGGTCTTAATTAAGGAAAAAAATCCGACACACATAGAGAGAAGCGAAGATGCATGATAGCTAACGTGTGTTGACTTCGTCAACCCTATAGTCGATAGCTTTGCACTATTGGTAAGAGAAGGTATACGGAGAAGGACGTCTGGCGAAGATTGTAGAGAGAAATTGAGAGGGAAAAAGAAGGGGATATATAGGGTTTCGAGGGAAGGAGGTAGGACAAATGGAAAAGAAATTGTATCATCACACTGTAGGGCAACTCCACCCCCCCCCCCCCCCCCCCCCGCACCCCCCCCCCCCCCCCCCCGCACCCCCCCCCCCCGTGAGGTGGCTCTAGGCCCATAACCTCATGCGTGCGTGACTTTGGTTCCCCAAGCCCGTGACTGCTGCCCCTGACCTCATACATGACATTTTAGCGGTGAAGTAGCTCATTTTCGGATTCCCGTTGTGGTGGTTCTCGTCGTGTGGTTTGGCCTTTTGCTGGGGGGGGGAGGATGCGTCCTATCGTGCAGCGACAACTGCTCGTCGATTCCCCCCTTCTCCCATCGGGACGACCTCCATTTTGTTTGACTTGAAAGAAAGAGAGGTTCTTCCTTCAACATGTGCCTCCGCTCATTGTACGGTCTCGCTACCTTGTTCTATAGAGGCTTTGTGTGCCTTGCATCAGATAGGCGGTTTGTTGTGCCCATTTTAGAATTTTCACTGCTGCTCGGATGGTAGGAAAGGGAGCAAAGGCTTTACAAGCTTATTCTCTCATATCAAGAGGGTACATATTTCCAGCGGCAAGCGTGTTGCTTTTTTGCTGGATGCCATCAGGAATGATCTTTATCTATATCTTGCTTTAGAAGGGACCTTGATGGTCCTTGACCAGTGGATGTGCGGGTGATGTGTGAAGATACAAGCTATGAATCGTACTTGCCATCATGACGACGGTCTTGTTCAAGTTTCAGATGACATCGGGGTGTTTCAGGGGCACATTATCGGCATCTTGAAACCCCTCCCACATGTTGTGCATGATGTTGTAATACTCCTTGATCTTCTTTTTCAGGCTCATATCACCATTGTTAAGAGCATTCCTCCGATTTATCATCTTGCTTTCTCTCAAGCTTTGAAGACAACTCTGTACCAAGTTATCGCCAGTTACTTGGGTGAGATTGCTACTTCTTCCCCTGCAACACCCTACGGGTATTCAAGCCTATGAATAGGCGGGATAGAAGATCTGACAATAGAAAGTATTTGCAACAACGACTTATTCTGAGCTTACTCACTACTTGGGGCAGCACAGACGGTTTCACCAAGTGGATAGGTAATGAATCTCTGATTTATCATCACTATACTCCTTAATTATCATCTGAGCATGAGCAATTCCATAAAAATCGTCAATAATTCACTTTAATTAGCAATTGAACCTTTGTACGTAAATAGCCTTAATTATTGTACAAATATTACCTCATTTTATTTTATTTTATTTTTCTTATTTTATTTTATATTAAAAACTTTTAAAAAATAGATTATATATTGTAGATATTTATTTTGGGCTTTAAAAGAAATTAAAAAGATAAAAAAATCACAAAACATTAAAATGTAGTGTTTTTATTCATTAAAAACACTCTTCGATTTTGTTACTTTATTTATTTAATTCCTTTTGATTTTTTGTCCAACATGAAACTTGTAGATCCCCTCGAGATCTGCAACTTTTATGTTTTGACTTTTTCCTAATTGTACATTGTTCTGTTTCTTTTTGAATTTCTCTTCATTTTTCCTTTTTCTATTATTTTATTAGGCCATGTGGCGCTCTTTGGGGCTGCCACATGGCCCGATCCCTTCGCTCCACCGACCCACCTCCTGATCATTCATCTCCTTCTGCCCACCTTCATCTCTGTCACTCATCTCTTCTCATCTCCCAACCTTTGGATCAGATGTATTGGATGCAATCTGCATTGTTCCTCTTCGTGTTCACCTTACCCGTTGGATGGCTTCGCAACCAATAGCTCCGCCCCCTCCACGTATCCAATAACGCCCCCACCGTAGGATCCTCCCCCTGCTCCCATCATGGTCGCCCCCAACATCGCTCATCATCGTTGGATCGGATCATCAGATCTGATCCTAACCACTTGCTAGCGCCCATCTCCTGATTGTTGGATCGCTCGATCCAACGGTCTAAAACCCGTCTCCTATCTCCAGTCAAATCCTCTCCCCCACATTCCCCTCATCATGCTCCACCCTTCACCCTTTTTCCCTGATTGTTATCCCCATCATCTCTACAATCTAACGCCTCGCCTTCATAGCCCTAACTCCCCTCCATTATGCCCAGCCTTCATTACCCATGAACCACGCCTCTCCACCCTCCATCTGGCCATTACATTCAAGCCCTCTACTTCTTGTAATGACCGGAGCTCCTCCTTTAAATTGGCCTCCTCCGCCCCCTAATGACCATATCCACCATTCCCAGAAGCTTCACCTAGGCCTTATTCCCCTCCTCGTGATAGGAGGAGGTGGAATCGAAGGGCCATTATGGTCGTCACCTCTAGGTACGATCCTTGACCACCATGACCAAGTCACGATGGCTCCTCCACCGTTCGAGCTCTGAGGCTCGACTACCCTCGACGAGCGAAGACCAGAGGCTCGTTTCAAGCCTCAGCCCAAGCCTCCCCCTCCGCTGCATGTTCTTCCCCGATCAGGTAAGATCCTCCTTCTCATGTTTCTTTGATTTCTTTGAATTAATCCCATTTGATGAACACAAAAATTCGTCTCTTTAATAATCGATAAATGTAGTATAGGAGACAAATTTTAATTCAAAAAAACCACATATTTTAATATATGGAAAATTTAACTTGGTAAGTGTACCAAGGTCGAACACAGGGACACACACCTCCTCGTCTATTTATCAAAAATTAAAGAATAAATCAGAGCAATTAAGTTCATTGACGTAGGTTTTATAAATGCAGACATAATGCAAACACAATGCAGATAAAGCCGCACTTGACAAAAAGCACAAACAATAGATGATACGCATGAAATGATCTAGACAATTAAATCATGATTCACGTAAAATGAGAGATGCAATTTTTTATTTTATTTTATCTAGAATAAATATGATGCAAAATGCAACAAAATGTTGTGAATGAAGTGATGATGGGTTTGTAATTTTGAGTTTGATTTTTAGCAATAAAAAATGATGCAAGATGATATACCATGCCATGCGGTTAATAATATACCCTAAATTAATCAGATTCTTTGAGCAATCAAAAGTGAGTGAATTCCAATATCAAATGAGGCACACCAATAATTTATGGAATTTAATATAAGTACAAGTGACACATAAAAGATCTAAAATTTAGCACATAAAATTTTGCATCAGATCAAAAAGATACGCATGCCATCATGAAGAGAATAAAATTTGCAATCCAATGAAATTGAAATCAACTGAAAAGGAGTTCATAAGCTCAAGATATTCAATAATGAGTGCAAGGGAATAAATGCAATAAAAATAGGAGGAATAAAAAGGACACATATGCAAATAGGTCCTTCGTAGGGGCATGGATGTAGTTTTATAAAGTGAGCAGGGCTCCTATGCAATTTACCCAAGCACGACACGTAAGGCATGTGCACCTAGGCTGGACGATTCTGTAATATCTAGAAAATGGTGGGGTGTAGATGCAATTAGACCATGCCTCACACACAATGCACGTGCGTGGATCAGGCTCGAGAGACGGGTTTGGATCGGCTGCAGGTTCGGGACACGTGTTGTGTCTCACTGATTCGTTCCTTGATCTAGAGCACCAAGCCTCCTGGAACAGGTATGAGGCATGCGTGCAATGGAGGCCGTCCAATCATCTTGATCAGACGACATCTGTAACATTTGGCTCTTTCCATCTCCTTAGACGTGGCAGTGAAGGCGGGGATCCGGCGAGCCCCCTAGGATCCTCCAACCTCAAGCAGATGCGCGAAGAGTTGGGGAAGCTCGATGGATGCCTGGCGAAGCTGCTTGTCAGAGGATGATGCTGTGGGGAGGCTTGGAGACTCCATACCGGAGCAAGGAAAAAGGCTCCGATCATTGAAGGACTAGACTTGTAAAGGGTTAGTTGTACAAATCCGAAACGTAGTGGTTGGTGTGGCAGGCATGCGAAGCAAAGAGGATGGCACCCGGAGTGAGACCTCCTCCACCTCCGGCGTAGGAGGAGGCTTGGAGTCGATGAGGTCGTAGAGGAGGATGGGTGGCGATCAGTGCATAACACGAGGATGCTAATGGTCTAATGAATGTGAAGGGATGGTCGGCGATCGACGAGGGTGGATGTGTGCGAGGAAATTGAGAGAAAAATAAGAAAAATAAAAGATGGATTTTTACCTGATCGGAGAGGGTAATTAGGTGGAGGAGGATGTCTAGGCTGAGGACATGGGTGTCATTCGGTCATCTCTCAACCTGGTGACTTGTCCAAGGAGCTTGACGACAGCCAGAGGCACCGTGATACGGTTGTGATGGCCATGGGTCGACACCTGGATTGCTCCCATAATCGACCTCTATTCCATCTCCAACTATCATGAGAAGGGGAAGAGGACTAGGAGGGGACTCCGTGAAGTGGTGGACAACTGGATACGAAGGCAGAGGGCACTTAATGTAGGTGGAGATGTCCAGCTGTTATAGTAGTGGCAATGAAGATGTAAAGGCTTTAATGAATCCCTAGAAGGTCGGGCATGATGGTTTACTGGCTGGGCTAGGATGAAGGAAGTGAGGGCTGCATGGAGGGCATTTTGGATCATGGAGAGGCTATGGGAGATGGTTGCCAAAATAGGAAGAGGGAGAAACCTAGGCGAGGCAAAATGGCTAGCGAGGGGAGTTACGGGAGTTAGACAACGTGAACCTAGCTGTTGGATCTTATGATCCAACAGGCATGAATTGGGCATGGAGCAAAGGCTAGGATCAGATCTAATGATATGATCCTATGGCAGATAATGAGGCACGAGTGTGCAGTGGAGATCAAGGCGGGGGCTTCATCCTATGGTAGGAGAGTATCAGGTGACGTGGAGGTGGCGTAGGCGTTGGATGTGATCTTATTCAGCGGTGGTTGTAAAGGCGGGAAGGGATGGCATGGATCTGATCAGGGACGAGATCCCAGGGCTGTGGGAGAGCAAGAGAGGAGCAGCTAGGAAGAAAGCAGGAAGAGGAGATCCAAGGGTCAGGGAGGAGAGCGCGTGACACGAGGAGAAGGGGCCATGTGGGCGACCTAGAGGGCGCCACGTGGCCCAATCAGATTAGTCAAAAAATGGAAAAAGAATAGAAAATAAGGAAGAAATAAAAGAAGAAGAATTAGCAAAAGTCAAAACACGAAAGTTGTAGATCTCAAGGAGATCTACAAGTTTCATGTTGGACACCAAGTCAAAAGAGATCAAATATATAAGGAAATATTTTTGGAGGCATTTTTAATAGATAAACATACTGCTTTTAATTGTTTTGAGATTTTTTGTATTTTTAATTTCTTTTAAAGCTCAAAATAAATATCTACAATAATTAATCTAATTTTTTAGGATTTTTTAAAGGAAATAAAATAATAAAATGAAAGAGTTAATTTATAGGTAGTAATTAGTGTTAATTAAAGGAAGATGGTTTATTGATAAAGATGCAAAATTAATAAAGATTTGCAATGAAGTGCTTATGCTCCGAGGATAATAATGGAATATAGTAATGATAAATCAGAGATACATCATCCCTCTATACTTAAACTAGGCTCGTCCTCGAGCATCTAAAGAATGAAGGAGTCGGATTAATTCCTGACAATGCATGTGAATTTTCAAGGCTCAATTCATCAAAAACCCTTAATTTGAGTCATCCTAAAATTCTAGACTCAACGATTCTAATCAAAAGGCATCCAAGATCTGTAATTACCCGACTCTCTATTTTGTACATATAAATTAAGGATATGATATTTAGTGTATTGCAATCATGAGAGTCAAGTCAAGATGTCACCCAAGGTTCAAGTCCAGGAGACTCTCCTCTAGACCTAATCCTCAACACTAGGGAATAAGTCTTTTCTTGCATTCAATACACCGTCTCATTAGTTTGCCAGACTTGAAAGTGTAGATGGCATGCCAGATAATGGAGGGCATAGAATCGTGTATTTTCTTCTCTCCCTCACATCGGAACAAGGATCCTCTCAAGTGCCTTATTACTCAACGCATTAATATTTTTGGTTTGTTGATCAATGTTCCGTAAAGAGATTTTGGAGTCGTATGCACTTGTGTTCCTAGGAGTACATTGGGGTGTGCCTTTTTTGGGTATCTAATATACCTTTTACACCCACATTTGTAGCATTTACGATGCAGAGCCTTTTTTGGATGGTAGCCCGACTCCTTGGTCCTTAATTAGCTTTGATCCAAGTGGACGCTTTGAAATGGTTTGGAGTACTAGCATTGGATGTAAGATATTTAATATTTGACTTGGTATTGAGAGAGTTCTTCACTATTTCTTTCTTTTCTTTTTGTTTTAGCTAGCTCCACTGCTTTTACCAAGATTTGGAGCACACTAATCAACGATTATTAAGTTTTATCACACCCTGCCACATAGGTCAATATCAAAAGATAGCATGTGAACTTGTTCGCATACTAGCTAGGGTTTTGTTGACACTCAGGATTCTTGAAACCTTCATTGACTTTATCCCATCCTTGAGCATCATTAAATCGGGTCTAGACTCAAATCACCAGTCCTAGTTCCTCAGGTGATAACTCAACTCATCTCGTCATTCATGCATATAAGAAAGTGAGGTGTTGATCATATTCTTTAGAAGGTAGAGATGAAGAGTACAATATAGCGGTCGGATCTTTCAAACTAGGGGAGTGTGGATTATTAAGTTCCAAGACTAAGGCTGGTTAACTCATACTCTCAAGATCTCAAAAATCAAGTGTCCTTGAATACTTAAGACTTGAGTGATAACGAATGTGTCAGGAATACACTAACTCCAAAAATAGTGATTTTTTGTGATTTTTGAATTTTTCAATTTTTATGGGATTTTTTTTAATCTTAGAGAAATAATGATTGGCCCAAGCTTATATGAATAATTGCTCCATTTCCAGCCAGTATGGGTGCAAGTATGGATCGTTAGGTTGCTACCTGTATTACTCCAAGATGGTATCATTCACATTGTCTTTTAACCACCCACTCTACTAAGGGAGATCGTAATTCCCTCACTAAGAAATAGCTACTTATTTTTAAGCTTAGTAGTCAGAATCGTTGCTCAAGAAAGGCTTTAATTTTTATGATTTTTATGGAATTTTTTAATAAGGTTAATTGTATTTACAAAAATAAGTCAGTTGGTCCCTCAATTTTTTTGAAAAGATTTTGAGAATATTTTGCAAACCATGTCACATAATATAGATATTTTCAAGATATTTTTCAAATAATTTTTCAAACGAGTCAAATCCCCATTTTTCAAACCATTATCAAATATTTTTCAAAATAGTGTCAAAAAATTTCAATGCATTTGCAAACATTTTTATTAAAATCAGTTCAAAAATACTTATATACTAGTCCCAATTTTTTTTTATTTTTTTTTAAAATACAAGCTATGGCTAAAATATTTATACAATTTATACATTATACTCCATATACTTAGATTTTTCTATGTCCACATATCACAAAGTGATATGAAGCCATAGCTCAGGTTAAATGCAAGGCGATATAACAATACTGATGCGGATGCTCCCCCTATACTTAGGTAAAAATGCAGAACAAGAAGAGGGAAGCAAATAATTGACTCGGGTCCCCCTATACTTAGGCTGTGAGTAGCCTACGTATTGGCTATGCAATAAGGACAGAG
The DNA here is from genome assembly GCA_037367405.1 of Ottelia alismoides. Classification (NCBI taxonomy): domain Eukaryota; kingdom Viridiplantae; phylum Streptophyta; class Magnoliopsida; order Alismatales; family Hydrocharitaceae; genus Ottelia; species Ottelia alismoides. The sequence goes on along the minus strand of JAZKJV010005916.1, from coordinate 228,660 downwards.
GGACCCATGGTTAATAATCAATGATTGTACAAGGTTCCACCTATACTTAAGCTGAAGAGTAACCTAAGTATTTGGATGATGAATTAAATATGGGAAATTGAGATTTAGTTAGGGTTAGGTGTTGGATTTACAGAGATGGTCAGATCTGTGGAGATGGGGGGGAGTGGATCATCTAGGGTTACATGAGAGGTGAGGAGAATCGACATCAAAGGCTCAATCCTTCAAGCAATACCCTTGATTCACCAGCACACAAATGATGATCGTGAAAGTTCGATCATATTTATCTTGTCTATTTTATTGGTGATTATAAAAATTAAAGTCCTTTACGCAGGTTTAGAGATAGGAGTTATGGTCACTATCCTCGGGCCCTCAACAATCAATTAAGAGCTGCGTACAATATGGGTGTTGCTCTCCCATAATCCAAGGTTGTTTTTATTTAATTTATTTAATCAACTTGCATTACAATCCCAATTTTATGATTAGGTTGTCACTATATTCATGTGAGCACAAGTCAAGCATTCATAGTCTAATCAACCATTCCCAATTTCTTTTAATATCCAAAGTGATAAATCGGAGGAAGATAAAGAAAAATCGATGCATTCATGAAAATCATGATGTGTGCTTGAGAGAGAACTTACAGTGCCTCCAGCAATCTCCATGCACGTGCAAGACTATATTTAAATTTTGCACTACATGCATGCAAGTCGAAGAAATCGTACCCTAACATGCTTTTATTAGCGGGAAAGAATTCAATTAATTTGGCTAAGTGAAGCGATGTACGTTCGTCTCGTGAATTATGTATGTCCTACCTACGGAAAAGCACATAAAATGTGAAAAATAAAGCGAGCTCGAAGAGTCGCGTGCCTTTCCCTAGGTAGACACTCAAGTGAAGCCCTACCTGGACTAGGATGAAACATACCACACACACCATATATGCAAGGTCTAAGTTCAAGTTACACATACGAGCCCTCAAACGAGGATTGTTGGAAATTCAATTATGCCAGTATATGCAAGATGCCAATGAAATGGTTTGGTAAATCCTTGAATTCTTCTGAGTTTCTTATGTGGCTCCTCATAGCGGGATCTCCCAATTCCACACCTCCATGTAGATCGAGCATCCTCCATCTCCATGGGCTCTGCCACAAAAGGAAAATTGTCACAAAAATGTCAAGAAACTTAATCAACAAAAAAGATGCAAATAAACACAATAAGAACACCTACATTTTTGAAAATAATCAACTCAAAAAATAATACAATAAAATACAAAAATAAATAAGAATGAGTCGTGTCTCCGACAACAGCGTCATTTTATGAACAGAAAATTTCGTCTCTTTAACAATCGATAAATGTAGTATATGAGACAGATTTTAATTCAGCAAAACCACATATTTTAATATATGGAAAATTTAACTTGGTAAGTGTACCAAGGTCGAACACAGGGACACGAGCCTCCTCGTCTATTTATCAATAATTAAAGATTAAATCAGAGCAGTTAAATTCATTGACATAGGTTTTATAAATGCAGACATAATGCAAACAAAATGCAGATAAAATTGCACTTGACAAAATGCATAGGCAATAGATGATATGCATGAAATGATCTAGACAGTTAAATCACGATGCAAACAAAATGAGAGATGCATTTTTTATGCATAATAAATGTGATGCAAAATGCAATAAAATGCTATGAATGAAGTGATGATGAGTTTGCAATTTTGAGTTTGATTTTTAACAATAAAAAATGATGCAAGATGATATGCCATGCTACGCGGTTAATAATATACCCTAAATTAATAAGATTCTTTGAGCAATCAAAAGTGAGTGAATTCCAATATCAAATAAGGCACACCAATAATTTATGGCATTTAAAATAAGTACAAGTGACACATAAAAGATCTAAAATTTAGCACATTAAATTTTGAATCAGATCAGAAAGATAACATGCCATTATGAAGAAAATAAAATTTGCAATCAAATGAAATTGAAATCAATTGAAAAGGGGTTCATAAGCTCAAGATATTCAACAATGAGTGCAAGGGAATAAATGCAATAAAAATAGGAGGAATAAGGACAAATATGCAAATAGGTCCTTCGTAGGGGCATGGATGTAATTTTATAAAGTCGTTGGAGCTCCTCTACGACTTAAAAAAGCGCGGCACGTGAGGCACATGTGCCAGGGTTGGACCATTATGCAATATATGGAAAATGATAGGGTGTAGATGCAATTAGCCTATGCCACAAGTGCATTGCACGCGTGCGGGCCAAGCTCGAGAGGTAGGTTTAGATTGGTTGCAGATTCGGGACACGTGTCGTGTTCCGCTGCTTTGTTCCTTGCTCTTGTTCACCAAGCCTTCTGGAGCAGGTATGAGGCTTACGTGCAATAGAGGTCGTCCGATCATCCTGATCGGATGACATCTATAGCATTTGGCTCTTCCCATCTCCTTCAAGTGCGACGGTGAATGCGGTGATCCGGCGAGCCCCTTGGGGATCCTTTGACCTCAAGCAGATGCGTGAAGGGTAGGGGAAGCTCGCTGGATGTCTGCTGCTGTCAGAGGACGATGCTTCAGGGAGGCCTGAAGAGTCTAGGTGACACATGCACTCCTGCATGGAGACTCTAGAACAGAGAAAGGAAGGGGGCTCCAATCATTGAAGGGATAGACCTTCAGAGGGTTAATTGTACATAGATGAAGCGTAGTGGTTGGTGCGGCGGGCGTATTAAGCGAAGAGGGTGGCGCTTGAAGTGAGACCTCCTCCACCTCCGACAGAGGAGAAATCCTGGAGTCGGTGAGGTCATGGAGGAAGGTGGGTGGCAATCGACGCGTAAGATGAGGATGTTGATGGCGAGATGAATGTGAAGAGATGGTCAGCGATCGGCAAGGGTGGATGTGTGCGTGAGGAAAATTGAGAGAAAAGGTAAGGAAAAAAAGATGGATTTTTACCTGATCGGAGAGGGTAATTGGGCAGAGGAGATAGTCTAGGCTGAGGACATGGGTGTCCTCCAGTCATCTCTCGACCCGGGCGGCTGGTCCAAGGAGTTTGGCAGACGCCAGAGGCACCATGACACGACCATGATGGCCATGGGTCGATACCTGGATTGCCGCCATAATCGACCTCGATTCCACCTCCCTCTGCCACGAGGAGGGGAAGAGGACTAGGAGGGGACTCCGTGAAGTGGTGGACAACTGGGTACGAAGGCAGAGGGGGTTTAACATAGGCGGAGCTGGTTGGCTATATAGTGGTGGTGACGAACATGTAACGACTATAATGAAGCAATATATGGTTAGGCGTGATGGTTTCCTAATGGGTTATTATAAAGGAAGCAAGGGCTATGTAGAGGGTGTCTTGGATCATGGAGAGGCTATCGGAGATGGTTGCCAAAATAGGAAGGGGGAGCAGCCTTGGCGAGGCAAAATGGCTGGTGAAGGGGGTTACGGGAGGTAGATGACATGAACCTGGCCATTGGATCTAATGATCCAACTGTCAGGAATTAGGCATGGAGTGAAGGTTCGGATCAGATATGATGATCTGATCCTGCGGTAGATAATGAGGTGCAAGTGTGCGGTGGAGATCAAGGCGAGGGATTCATCCTACGGTGGGAGAGTATCGGGTGACGTGGAGGTGGCGTAGGCATTGGATGTGATCTTATCTAGCTGTAGTTGTTGAAAAGTCGAAATTTTGCGAGGGTTTGATGTGATCTACATAAGGTGAGATAAATAATTTCACTGAGGCGACCGCTGACAAAACCCGATCTAGTTCAACAATTAACCCACAAATAGATAAAGCAATGCAAAGCAGAAATATATGGAGTTAAAATTTATTATAACTCTACAATATATGTGTGTATAGTGCAAGTATGTAGAGTGCCAAACTTAGGGAGCAAACATGATAAATTGCGAAGTAAATCCAAAATTTTCCTTCTCTTGTCTTTTTATTTTTGTTATTTTTGTGAGATTTTAATTTCTGATTTTTTATTGGATTTTAAATATGCGAATGTTTCTGTGATTTTATATTTATAAATAAAATTATAGTAATAATAATATAAAGAATAATGACAAATATATATGGATATCTAGATAATAAGAGAGAGATATAGATAAAGGAAATATCGATAATATTTTGTATTTTTTAAATAGATCAAATAAAGTTAAAATAAAGAAATAAAATCTTTTTGGTGTTTTAATTGATTTTGCAAATGTTTTTAGAATTTTTAGAAATAAGAGAATGCAAGTAATGAGATAAAACAAGCAATCCTACACTTAAAAAACAAGGTAAATAGGTCACTCAAAAAAATACTATCAATAACTCAAAATAAAGCCCTAAAATTATGCATATATTTTCTTCTAGATATACAAGATTATATAAAAGAAAACATGACCTTAATTTTGGATTTTTGACATTATTTCAATTTTGAGTGATGTTTGCAAGTTTTGAAGTGTTTTTCAGTTTTTGGACACTAGACCTAATATCACTAAATTCCATTTGGATATGATAGAGATATAAATGAGGGCAAGCTCTAGCATTTTTTGGTATTTTTCTTATATGTAATGAATATACTAAAAATACAAGATAACATGAAGGCTGAAATGGCATTTTTTATTGTTATGACTATTCAAACAACGAGATAAAAAATAAAATAAAAATCCTTGGTTATAGAGCAACTCAGATCCACATGGACATATTTTTAGATTTTCAAGTAGATGACAGTTGCTCTAGAAATAAATCAATTACTCAAAATATGAAGGATATGGTTAGATCCTTAAGGGCATCATGGAAGCGTGAGGATCGCATCGTTTGCGATCGGGAGCGACTAGTCGCACTAGTTGCTCGATGCAACGGAATTTAAAAATTTTCATTCGATGAAACCACATGATCCAAGAACACTTCTCGGCTCATTTCATCTAAACCACAGATAAGTATTAGGGTTACCTCTTGAAGCGTGATTGTGATCGAGTCTCTAAACGAAGAGACCTCTTGTCTCAAGTCCGATCTGACGGAGGAAACGCTTGCGAGCGTGTTGATGAAATACATGCTCCTCGCAATCCAAGTTGATGAAACAAGCGGTGAATATCCTGATCTTGACACATGAGATCCGACGTCTTCTTCACGAGCGAGATGCACTGAAGGAGAAGGAGATCCATGAGAAAATGATCTGACAGCATAACGACGATGCTGCGGTAATGGAGACTCTCTCTAGGGCATCCATGGTGGACGACCATATGAGAGAGAAAGAGAGAGTGTAGAGAATGAGAGAGAGAGAGAGAGAGAAATAAGTTGTTCACAACTTGTATTGTGTTGTTGTCACCAAAAAGAGCAAGGGGTGCCTATCCTTTTATAATATTTTGGGATCCATGGATCTCAATCCATGGACAACACTATCCAGTGGCTCACATTGATTTGTGTTTCTTTTAACGGCCAAGATTTTGTTGGTAAAAAACCAACAACAATTAATTTAATTTAGATTAAATGTATATTGATAAATCAATATGATTTAATTCCAAATTAAATCAATCAAGCATGGAGATTATGGAATGAAGATTGCCTCCTTCCATAATATGCGATTTGGTGGCAATCTCATGTAATCTCATGATATCTCATGAGATTACATTATTCCATGGAAATCTCCAAGATTTACAACAATACTTGTTTTAAATTATTCAACAAAAATAATTCATAATTATTTTGTGAATATTGAAATCTTGCGATTGGAAAACTGTGAATCACATTCACAATCCAAAATAAAATGTGAATTACATTTTCAATTAATTGTCCAATGTAAATCCAATTCACATCAACATTTAATTAACAAATGCAAATTACAAATTGCTCTCTATTATATATTATAAATCACATTTATAATATATATGATTAATATGGATAGTGCTATCCGCATTATTCATATCCATGATAAGTAAATCAAATTTAATCATCTTGGATCTCTATTCTCATGTACCCAAATAATGTGAATCAAATTCACATTATTTACATCTTTGATAATTAAATCACATTTAATTATCTAAGGTAACTCACCTTATAATATGAATCAAATTCATATTATTCATGATAATTAAATCACATTAAATTATCCATTTTATCAATGCTCGGATACATATATCAACAATGAAATTATCCTGAACTCTTTCAAGGATAATGCACTTCTCCACGAATACTTGGAGATAAGGACAGGACGATTGTATTGTTCCACGTATAGTGACTTGGATATTGAGATCACATCTCAAATCCAGGTCTTGCGGACCTCCCATAGAGGTTTGATTAAATCAAAGCCGTAGATCTAATCTTCTCATTGCATCTGAATCACATTCAGATCAATGTCCAATATTTGGACCAAGATCAGATCACTTCTCTACTGAGAGGAGTCATTAAAATCTAGACATGTTTCATCACTCCCTAGGAATAGAAGCGCCATGGTTATACAATCGTTTTATGATCACATCTCCCTCAGGTATTCCTAATACCTGTACATCCTGCATACTGGAAGACCCGGAAAAAAATCAGACGTATAAGATCAATTTTACACTGTCTACTTCAGGGTTTTATGATTAAGTTTCTCATTCGATCATTGGGAGTCGGTATCGATCATATACTTTCCAAAAGCATATATCATACCTAGGTGTTTATCATACACTTTCCAAAAGCATACATCAAACCTTACAAATTCAGTCAAGCTTCCAAAGAGAGACGACCGCATGCGGAATTTGATTCTTCCCAATATCTCATGAGTGAGCTCATGCCTTCCGGTTAAACAATGAACCTGTATGATCCTTTTGAGAGATCGTATTACTCATATGCCCTTATATGCACACCAGTGCGCCGGTGTATAGACCTTGATTAGGTCATCAATCTATTGGTCTGCCAAATGTACATACTCAGACATATAGTAGCACATCTGTCTTTGGTTAGAGGATGCGTATCTATATCGTGACAGCATACGACATAGGACTTTGGTTATCTCGATCTCGTTAATTCACCTCTTTGACCCAACTTATCTAACACCTCCGAATCTCTATTCCTATGCAGAGGACCTACATCAAGAGGTCGGTTATATATCATCCCATTAGAGAAAGGATTGCCATCTCCTTCTCAGGCTTGAGATCATCTCTTAACAATCATTTGACTATGCTTGATGAGTCCTCAATCTAACTCTTTAGATATTCATCCAAGCACCGACCTCTATGATTCAATAATTGAATCAACAAATGTATGATCATCAAGATGGCCATGGTACATACCCTAATTGTACTAAAGGACCTATTATGTAAATTATTTATTCTTCATTTCAGATCAAAGAATGATATTCACAATAACATTTATTGCTTAATGGCTCACCGTGGGCTCGCTTGTCCAACAAAATATTGTAGAAGTTCTATAGGTACAAATCAAAAGATCTTTTGATGAAACTTGGATACGCATTCGACCTGATATAGATCTACAACATATCCAAAATGAGCAAGTGATATCAGGTATTCAAAGAATTATTAATAAAATACACAATTTAGTGTCCTAAATTTAAAATTTCACCATTATAATTTGTCTATTAAAATATTTTGAAATGTGGATACAATGTAGTTTATTAAATCATCTTTCTAACAAAAAATATCATAGAAAATGGAGTTCAGATGAATGCTTAATGTGTGTTTAAGTGTAGGGGTACAAATGAAAGAGTAAAGAATGGAAATGCAGTTCAAAATGGAGCTCGAAAAGCCCTTGAAATATGCAAAAGTGCAGGGTTTTGTCACAAAATTCCCCACTAATTCAGTGATGTTCAGCTGCTCTTGGATGGCTGGGACACGCAGAAAATACCAAAAGTGAAAGGGTTTGTGCGCAAAATTCCTACCCCTTGGCTGGATGGCTGGATTATAAGGAGGAGTTGCAGATCCAACGGTGGCTGCTAACCACAGCCACACTCCATTCTTCCTATGCAGCAGCAATAAAAGGGAATTCGCGAGGCAGTTGCCGTGAAGATTGCCGACGAGGATGATGCATGGTCAACGTGAAGGTGCTTCAGAGTACCTGCGATTAGAAGAAGGGCTCGAGTATAAAACTTAGACAAGATGTTAGGTACACAAAAATGGGGATGAGAGTGGGTTTTCCTTCGATTTGGTGAGGGAAGAAGGAGGTGCTCTGGCCACCGCATGCGGCCGAAGATGGAAGGGGTCGTGGATGAGGTGCGGAGAAGGTGAGGTGTTGGCTGCAAGTGGGAGTGAATACCGCAACGAGGTGAAAGGAAAAGATGGTGAGGATGGGTTCTACTTCTACAAACAAGATCAACAACAAAATAAACTAAATTAAACTAAAACTAAAGTTACCTACAACTACAAGTACTGTACAAAGTGCCTGGGGTCGTGACCTCGACGGTCGGCGACTAGAATCTAAACAAGCCGAGAGCTTGTGCTACAATAGTGTCAGGACACCAAGGGATCACGCGAAGGAGTCACTCCACGTCGTGGCTTCAATCACCTTGCTTGTTGTTACTAAGAAATGAAGGAATCTAGGGAAGGACTCAAAATGGTGGATGGATTCAAAAATGGGTTTGAAGCTCTTTTTATTGTGGTGGAGAAACTCGAAGAGAGGATGGCTATTGGAGGAGGTTTCCACCAATGGGAGTGACGTATTTCAAATTTTTTTGGACTCTAGAGGGTGTCCACATGCCTATGTGGACCAACATAAAAAGGGAGGTTTTTCCAATGAAAATATGCTTGAAATAAATAATAGGAGATCACAAAAAAACTCAAAACGTAAAACTTTCTCAATATAATTTTATCTAAAACATTGCAGAAGAATTTTTTTCAAAAAATATTTAGAATAATAGATACAAATTAAAAACATAATTTTTAAGTATAAAATACCCATTTTGGAGTTTTATAATTTTTAGTTTTGTTTTCTTGTTAATAATACTACTATATTACAATTTATAATAATAATAGTATGTAATATAAGATACTTGGAAATATTTATGTTGGTTTTTTTATGAAATAAAAGTTATAAAGATAAAATACAATTCAAGTTGACTTGTACAGAAACAACATTTTTTGTTTCTTTTGATTTTATATCTCTTTAGTTGATTTTATATTTTAGTAGAAAGTAGAATATACAACTAGCAAAATAAAATTGAAATCAAAAGAAAAGGAGTTAAAATGAAATATATAGAGAAGAAAAGGCCGTAAACTATTGTACAAATGGGTCTTATAATCGACTTTTCACAAATGAGCCATGATCACCTTCAAAGTATTTTTTAAATTTAAAGGTTTTAAAATAATGAACTTTAAAAGTGAGTTTGGGTTAATTGGAGTTCACATGCTCCATATACAAAATCTGGATTACATGCATATGGGAAAAAGTGAAGCTGTTCCATTTGTCAATTATTCATGGTGATATTTTTGTAATATTTTTATATTTTTATGTACAATTTTATTGAATTAATGCAAAAGAAATAATTTGAATCAGAGTTGCATAAAAATACTTACAAACGTTTCAAGTTGGAGTATATGTGTCTGTATTTATATGTATATTTACCTATAGAATGTATATTTTATTTTTATTTTACAATTTACATTTAATTATTTCATATACATAATTTAAATATTTATAAATTATTTAAATACACTTAAGTATATTTTTATTTTATTTTTCTGAAGTTATTTGTATGCATAAGTAAATATGTATATTTATTATATGGGTATATGTACAGTGTATTCATCTATGTATTTAAATATACTATTTTATTTTATTATATTATATGATTTTATTTTATTTTAGTTATGTTCTATACTATAAATAATGTTTACAAAATTATAAAAATATTAAATTGTGAAAAATATAAATAAAAAATAAAATGAATATTTTATTTAGGTATAATGTATAATAGGGATCCAAAACCTAACTTTTTACATCTTAACTCTAAATTAAATGAAAATCTTCATTACATAGGTAATAAAAAGTTGTATTGAGTTCATATGGTTCTGAGAAGTTTGGATTTTGGAATCTTGTTCGGGGTATAGAATGCACAATGCATTATTTTTGTGTGAAATCAATTTTGTATTTTCCTATGTATTTTTATCTATAACTTTCATGTATAAAGTTTATTAATTTGAAGTATAAATAATAAAGAATAAAATAGGTATCGAAAATAGATTGTTGAAGAATAAATAAATAGGGTTTTATTGTATTTTTTGCCCTTATCTCCCCTTACTTTATTCCTCATCGACTCAGTCATCATGATGCCTAGGTCTTGGGGTTTAGGGTTATAAATACCTTTGATATTTTATTTCGTTTTCTTTTCTTTTCTTTATTCTTTTATTTTGGCTTTAAACAATGTATTTTATACAAGATTTATACAATAAATAGTGAATGTTAATTCATGCACAATAATGTTATTTACATGCATTTAGCTAGGGTTTAAAGGCCAAAATGAAAGAATAAAGGTGATGAAATGGAGATTCATTAGATGTAAAGGAGGGAAGGGATATCAGGGATCTGATCAGGGGTGAGATCCAAGGGTTGTGGGAGAGCAAGAGAGGAGCGACTAGGATGAAAGCGGGAAGAGGAGATCCAAGGGCCAAAGAGGGGAGCATGTGGCGCGAGGAGAAGGGGCCATGTAGGTGACCCAGAGGGCATCACGTGGCCCAATCAGATTATTAAAAAAGGAAAAGGGAATAGAAAATAAGAAATAAGTAAAAGGAATAAGAAATAACAAAAAGTCAAAACATAAAAATTGTAAATCTTAAGGAGATCTACAAGTTTCATGTTGGACACAAAATCAAAAGAGATCAAATATACAAGGAAATATTTTTTAAGGTATTTTTAATAGATAAAAATACTTCTTTTAATTGTTTTGAGATTTTTTTTAATACCTTTTAAAGATCAAAATAAATATCTACAATAACTAATCTAATTTTTAGGGAGTTTCTAATAGAGAATAAAATAAGAAAAAGAAAAGGTTAATGTATAGACAATAATTAGGGTTAATTAAAGGAAGATGATTTATTGATAAAGATGCGGAATTAATCAAGATTTTTATTGAACTACTTATGCTATGATGATAATAAAGGAGTATAGTAATGATAAATCGGAGATTCATTATGCACACACTCCATTTCACATGTAATATACTACTCTCCTCCATGAACCACCCTATGACGACCTTCGCACTACCTCCAGATCGCTTCCTCCCTCCATCAGAAGCCCTCTTCATCCCAAGCATTCTCATCTGCCTTTGGCAGAGGAGATCACAATTCAGTGCCCCCGCTTCTTCGTCTCGCCACCCTCCGTTCACCCCAGTACGCACACGCGTACTTGGTTTTGGGCTCTTAACACCTACAGGTTATGCAACTCTTTATTGGCCAGAGGACTAGACGCAACTCCATTCTAGAGACATATGGCCAGTGAGCTTCCATTAAATGGGAGGGCTAGATGTCTTAGACCCCTCTCCTCCCCTCTAACAACTTCGCAGGCACCTCAGAAAGGTGCTTCAACCATCAGACTATCCTCTAGAGCGTGGTAGAGCTTTGAAGCTATCGCCGCAGCCAAGTCTTGTGCAGTCATCCTCGGCGGTTCTCAGATGAACGTGGATAGCAGCAACCGTGAGATCCTTAGGATCCGACGGCTCAGATTCAGCCCGTACGTACATTCCAAACCACATGCTCGGTGGGACCGAGACACGTCAAAGCCATTTGGGCCACCCACGTGGCCCAGACCACCTGCACCGATCCGAGCCTCCATCCTATCTTGCACGCACGTGCGAGACACTTGTGGGTTGGGTATTTTCCATTGATGCACTGCTCGATCCTCTAATCTGCAAAAAAATCATGCCCAGGCATGCGTGCCTCACGTGCCGCGCTTGAGCAATTTACAAAGGACCCTCATCGACTTTTCTTTATTGCATACATTACCCCCAGAGACATTTTATGCATATTTATCTATTATTTTGCATGATTTTATTACAATTATGTCATTCCACTCTTTTATTCATATCTTGAGTAGTCGAACTCCAAATCCAGTGATTTCAATTTCATTATTTTGCTAATTTTGCACTCCTCATGATGGAATTATTATTTCTATGATTTGATACATAATTTTATATGTTAAATTCTACATGATTCATGTTCCATTTATTCCTCACTTAAATGTCATTAATTATGGTTGTTCCTTATTTGATATTGAAATCGACTCACGTTTGATTGCTCATTGATTATCTTATTTTTAGGGTAAATATTTGCTTGCAAAATCATACTGCATTGCATATCATCATGCCTTAATTTTTAATTACTAAAAAACCAAATAAAAATGCATATTGATCATAATTTCATGCATCACATTCTCTTGCATTTTCTATCTCATTTACTCTGCATAAAAAATAAAAAATTGCATGATACGTTGTTTTGCATCCTGCTCCATATTTTAAGTGATTAACAATCAATAATTTTTTTTGCATGCACCTCATGTATCTTGTCATTACATCATCACTTTTTTGCATGATTATCTTATGCATCATTATTTGCATAGTGTTTGTCCTAATTCAGTGATGTGAATTGTGTCTGCATTAAGAAGACCTAAATCTATGAATTTAATTGCTCAATATTAAGCATTAATTTATGAATAATCAATGTGGAAGCTCATGTCCTTGTGTTCGACCTTGGTATGCTTGCTAAGTAAAATTTCATCACCACATATTCAAGCATCTCGATTCTGCATAGATCCAAAATCGCATCCCATGTTATGATAGGTAGGCAATTTTGCAATTTATAAAATGGCATCATTGCTGGGGACACGGCTCATCCTTGTTTTATTTATTAGATTTTATTGAGTTATTTTGAGTTGATTATTTTCAAAAACTTAGGTCTTCTTGTTGTGTTTGTTATTACATATTTTTTATTGACTAAATTTCTTGAATATTTCCGACATTTTTCTTTTGTGGTAGGGCCCATGAAGATGGAGGACGCCCGATCGACATGGAGGCGTGGAGTTGGGTGCTCTCGCTGCGAGGAGCCACAGAAGAAACTGGGGAGAAATCAAGGAGTTTAATTAGCAATGTATTTCATTTCATATATACATATATATGTAATAATTTCATTTCCAGCAGTCCTCATTTGAGGGCTCGCGTGTGTAACATGAACTTGGACATTGCATATGTTGTGTAGAGCCTATTTCACCCCAGTCTGGGTGGGGCTTCACTTGAGTTTTCAAACCTAGGACCAGGTACACTGCTCTCTGAGTTTTCTTTATTTCATATATTATGTGCTTGACTCGTAGGTTAGGACACACACAAATAATGATCGAGGAGAATTCACTTCTTATCCTTTATTCATTGAAACACACATAAACATCGATCAATTTAGACAAAATTTACTCAAATTCTTCCCTCTAATAGTATCATGTTTATGGTGTGGTTTCCTTGAATTACATGCATATATTGTTAAAATTCCAATACAATCTTGCATGTGCATGGAGAATGCTGGAGGCACTTAAAGTTTCTCTCTCAAGCATGCATCATGATTTTTGCGAATGCATCGGTTTTTCTTAATCTTCCTCTTTATTTTTCACTTAAGATATTAAAGGAGATTGGGAATGGTCGTTAGATGATGAATGCTTGAACTATGCTCACAATAAATCAGTAGTAACTGAAGAACCATGAAATGCCCTTGCTAATTAGTCACAATTGACCTTTGAATTTTGCTCGATTCGTTGTAGGTCTGGCAATTAAGGATTAATCAAAACAACCACTTATTTTAATTATTGTATCAATTAATGCGAGCGGCCATTTTTTACTTGGTAAGTCCAAGGTCGAACTCAAGGAGGCAACTGTCTCCTTAGGATTGGTTTTTAGTCGATCTCGAGGTTAGGTATTCAAAGAGATATTTTTTATATATTTTTTTTAAATGTAATAGATGAGGCAAATGTAATTTTGGTAAAGTTCATGGGATAAACTGCAAATTTCAATCAAATAAATTCCAAAACTCCTCAAACTTGACCAAAATAATAAATATAATGAAATTAGGCTACTGCATTTTTTGGAATTTTTGAATGCATGATGAATAAATAATGAATTTATGAATGTAGACAATGAGATTTTCAACAATTAATTATAATAAATATTAAATCTACTTATTTTCAGGAAATAAAATTATCCAAGATATATCAATATGTAATATAACACAAAAAATTCTAAACCCTAAAAATGTTGAATTTAATACATATTAAAAATTAATTAGTGAAATGCATAAAATGATTTTTTATAGAGAATTAATTAAAGAACATCATACTATTTTTTAATAATAAATATGCATGCAAAAAGATGTTCAAAATTATAGATAAATAAAGGGTTCTAGTTGCAAAATACAATAAATAAAATAAAATGTAGTATAGGGACTCAATGATAATTACATATCCATAGAGGAGGTTTTCTGTAAAATTTCCACTTGGCACGTGCCTCGACTAGCAGGGGATTTTCCTGTGAACTGTTGGAAGATAGGGGACCTTCGTGTAAATTATCCACGAGCGCATGTGCACTGCACGTGGATGAGCTAGCAGGGACGTGGCCATGATTTCTAAGAACTCCACGGACTTCGGGCGCAAATGTCCCAGCTCTCACGTGCAAAGCACGTGAGGTGGGGTTTATCTCTACGTAGGCTGAGCAGAGTCTGCGAGGGCTGCCTCAGGAGGAGCACGACCCGAGGGAGAGATGTGGTGCGGCGGAGCGGCTCTTTGCTGGCAGGAGAACTGGTCGTCAATGGGGTTCACCAAAAGGGTGCACGCATGGAGGTGCGATCGGAGGAGCCGATGATGAAGAGCGCCTGCAAGCAGAGGGCCCAAGGTGGGATGCGGAGGCGTTGAAGGGCTGGAGTCAGTGAGTTCCTGGAGCGTGCGTCGATGAAGGTATAAAATCGAGGGGCGACCTCTGATGATGCTACAGATGAGGGCAAATGCTGGAACTACAAGGTGCGAGGTGGAGGAGCCCCGCAGAGCGGCTGGCGTATCAGAGAAGGGTGAGTGCTCTTGGAGGGGGTATTTGGCAGTGGTGTAGTCTTGGCAGAGATGAGCACGGCAGAGCGGGCAACGCTGACCACGGTTGTGGATGATGGGGGTGGCATGCGGTGACGGAGATAGGCAAAGATTAGAGAAAGACGGTGGCGATTTGGAAATAGGGGAAAAGGCTGAAAATAGGATAAATATGAGAAAGGGGGAGAGGGGGATTATCGCCAGAAATTGGAGGAGATGGAGTTCTCGACTCTGAGTTCTCGCCTCAGTCGTGGGCGGAGCATGGAGAAGCTTTGATCGATCACGCCTTTGAGTCACCGAAGAGAGGAGGGTTGTCACCACCTCCTTCTCGAGCTCTATCTTTTGTGCAGATATGGAAGATGGCGGATGGTTGCTCAGGTCGTCTGGGGCAACTTTTATAGGAGATGGGGATAAGGGCATGGTTACTTGGCCGGAGTAGGCGACGACTGTTAGGCCATTGGAAGAGATAAGGTTCGACGACGATGGGGAATAAGGCTATAGCGGGGAGGCGGGGGTTGCGGGAATGCCCGCGTATGCAGTCGAAGAAGAGAGAGAGAGGAAAAAGGGGGTCGATGTTGATGGAGAGGAAGAGAATATGAAGGGAAGAGAGAGAGAGAGACCTCACGTGCATGGCACATGAGGTGAGAGGGAAATATTTTTTTATTTTTTAAAAAATAAATGAATTAAAATAATGCCAAAACTGACTGACACGTGATGGCTCTAGGGGCTACCACGTGTCAGCTCCAGAAAATTCAAGAATAAAAAGGGAAAAAATCCAAAAGAAATAGCAAACAACCTCGGATCGAAAAGTTTTCTTCATAAAAGTTTCTCGTCTTGATGAGATCTACAATTTTTATGAAGGGATCACGAACAAAAAGGGTCATTTGTGCAAAACGATATTTTTGGGGTACTTTATGTACATAGAACACCTGATATTTTGGGATTTTATAACTTTTTGAATTTTTAATTAAGATAAAAATAGAGAAAAATAACGTTAAAATCAAAGATAAATATTTACATAGTAATCTATTTTTTGTATTTTTAATAAATAATAAAATTAAAGAATAAAATAAATTAGAAAATGGAAGATATTTGTACAGACTCAAAGGACACTCGGACTCGGTCAATTTTTTTGATTTCAGTCTTATTTTGGATTTAGATTTTTGTGGATTTTAATAAAACTTTCATCAAAGAATATAGATGAAAAAGAAATAAAATAAAAGAGTTAATTATGTACATAAAATATAAGGTCAAAATCAGGGAAAATGCACAATGCGCAAAAGAGGCCCAAAACCCAACTGTCACATATGAGCTCCGATTTTTATGAAATTGGTCTCGTTTTGAAGGTCTTTGAATATATTACTTTAAAAGTGAGTAGGCCCAAATCAGACACCGTATGAGGAAGATATGTATGTTTTAGTCTGCCTAGTCTGAAATTGGAGTTTTGTCTCACGGGTCAATTATTTGAGTTAATAATTTGTTGTATTTTTCCTTTAATTTTGTTAGTAATATGTATACAATGGAGGTGATTTGATGTCAATCGTAGTTAGCATGAATTATTTAAAATGCATGAAGTTAGGTGGAAGTATGAAGATGATTATGAATGCAATTATGCATGTTAAAATACAGATATTAATTCTAAGTACATGAATGGTAAAAATGCAGAATAAATGATGAAATGCAGCTAATTACTCAGGAACGAAGCTCTATTTTCGACTTTTAGTACGACGAATCACGAATTCATCAGTAACCAAAAGCATAAAATTGGGATTGTTAATGCAATTTGACAAAAATAAAATAGAATAAAAATGAACCTTGGATTATGGGAGAGCAATCCCCACATTATACACATATTTTGATTGAACGTTGCGAGGTGAGGAGGTACCCATAGGATAATGCCCAAAGTCTATCTTTAAACCATGTGTAATACAATTGAATATGTGGATGATCACTAACTAAAACAGACATGATAAATTTGGTCGAACCATTACGCCCCTCATGCGTGATGTTAGTGAAATCATGGGTCGCGTTGCTTGCTTGGTTAAGCTTGAATATGTATTTTCACCCAACCCTCCCGTAATCTCCATCTCCGCAGATTCAATTATCTTTGTAAATTCACCCACCTTCTAACCATAACTAATACCTAGGCTCCCAATCATTCATTCTTCATAAGATACTTAGGTTACTCTTCACAACATAAGTATAAGGGGAACCCTCTACATTCTTTGAGTATTGACCTTGGGCCCCATCATCCTCATTGCATATCTCTCTACTTAGGCCCTACTCAGCCAAGGTATAGGGGGGACTCGAGCCCATGTCACCTTCTCTCCACTTATTTGACCCCTTCCTACAATTATCTCTTTGTACTTAGGTTATTCTTAACCTAAGTATAGGTGGGTCTCCCGAGTCAGTTCCCGTGTACATTCATATATTCTAGCATGAGCTATGTCTTCATATTACTTTTTGCTATGAAGACATAACAAAAGCTAAGTATAAGGGGGGGTGTATCGTATATACTTCATATATAGTTTAGGCATAGCTCATATTTTGAAATTTTTGGAAATTTTTGAAAAACTTGGGGCTAGGTTATATTATTTTGTGAACAAATTTTCATAAAATGTTTGTAAAAGCTTTGGAAAATTTTATAAATCAAGTGACATTGTTTTGAATTTTTTTGACAATGGTTTCAAAAATTGGATTTCATTCATTTTGAAAATCATTTGAAAAATATTTTGAAAATCTATATATTGTGACATGGTTTGGAAAATGTTTTCAAAATTCTTTCAAAAATAGGGGATTAAATGAGACTAATTTGTGCTCTTTTAACCTTATCTAAAAAAATTCTATAAAAACATGAAAAATTAAAAACTTTTCTTTAACAACGATTCAGACTACTAAGCTTAAAAATGAGTAGCTACTTCTCAGTGAGGGAACTGTGGTCTCCCTTAGCAGAGTGGGTGGTTAAAGACAATGTGAATGGTACCATCTTGAAGTAATACAGGTTGTCGTTTAACGATCCTTAATTACACCCATACTAATTAGAAGTGGATGTAACTATTCATATGAGCTTGGGACAATCATTATCTCTTTAATAAAACCCCAAAATATCCACAATTAATCACAAAAAAATCACTAATTTTGGAGTTTATTTATTCCTGACACATTCACTATCACTCAAGGCTTGGAGATTTTAGGACACTTTGATTTTTTAGGTCTCAGATCTGAGTTATCTAGCCTTAATCATTAGGGTTTGAAACTTAATAATCCACACTTCCTTAGTTTGAAAGATATGAGCACTATATTGCACTATAAGTCTCTACCTTCTAAGAATATGATCATCACATCACTTTCACAACTGCATGAATAATGAGATGAGTTGATATATTGCTTGAGGGTTTGGAACTGAAGATTTGAGTCTAGACATGATTTAGTGATGCTCGAGGATGGGATAAAGTCAATGAAGGCTTCATGAAACCTAAGTGTCAACAAACCCTAGCCAGTATGTGAACAAGTTCTCATGCTATCTTTTGATATTGACCTATGTGCCAAGGTGTGATGAAACTTAAATAATTGTTGATCAGTGTGCACCAACTTGGTAAAAGTAGTGGAGCTAGCCTACCAAAAAGAAAAGAAAATAAATATGAATGAAAAGAGATCTCAAATGCAAAGTCAATCTCAAAGAGCTTCAATCAAAGGCAAGCGCTCCCAACCATTTCAAAGTATCCGCTTGGACCAAAGCTAATAGGATTAAGGAGTTGGGCTAGCACCCAAAAAGGGCTCTGTATCGAATAGTGATACAAGTTTGGTGTCGATTGTATCATAGATACTCAAAAGAGACACAACTCGGTGTACTCCCAAGAAAACAAGTGCAGACGACTCTGAGCTCTCTTGATGGACACATTGATCAACAAGAAAATACATGTGTTGAGTAACAATGCAATCGAGAAGAACCTTGTTCCAGTGTAAGGGATAAAAGAAAATATACAACCTATGCCCTCCATCATCTGGCCCTCCATCTACATTTTCAAGTCTGCCAAACTAAGAGAAGGTGGGATGAACACAAGAAATGACGTATTCCCTATAGGAAAGTCTCCTGGACTGAGACCTTGGGTGGCATCATGACTTGACTCTCGTGGTTGCAGTACACTAAATGACATATCATTATATTATGTATACAAACAGAAAGTCTGATGATTAGAGAAGTTGGATTCCTTTTGACTAGAGCGTGGTTGAGCTCAGAATTTTGGGATCACTCAAATTAAGGGTCCTTGATGAATTGAGCCTTGAAAAATTCACATGCACCATCAAGGATTAATCTGACTCCTTCTTGCTCAAGAATGCGCATAGTTTTATAGGGGGTGATAAATCTCTGATTTATCATCACTATACTCATTAATTATCCTCTGAGCATGAGCAATTCAATAAAAATCATCAATAATTCGCTTTAATTAGCAATTGACCCTTCGTATGTAAATAGCCTTACTTATTGTACAAATATTAACTCCTTTTGTTTTCTTTAATTTTCTTATTATTTCCTATTAAAAACTCCAAAAAATTAGATTAAATATTGTATATATTTATTTTGGGCTTTAAAAGAAATTCAAAAGACAAAAAATCACAAAACATTAAAATGAGTGTTTTTATTCATTAAAAATACTCTCTAATTTTTTGCTTTGTTTATTTAATCTCTTTTGAATTTTTGTCCGACATGAAACTTGTAGATCTCCTCGAGATCTACATTATGTTTTGATCTTTTTTTCCTAACTTTACCTCCTTCTATTTCTTTTTGAATTTCTCTTTTTTCTTTTATTATATTGGGTCACATGCCACTCTCTGGAGCCACCATGTGACCCACTTCCCTTCGCGCCACCCAATCCACCTCGTATCCATTCATCTCCCTTTGCTCACCTTCATCTTTGCCACTCATCTCTCCTCATCTCTCAACCTTTGGATCAGAGGTATCAGATGCAATCTGCATCGTTCCTCCTCGCCTTCACCTTAATCGTTGGATGGCTTCATAACTAACAGCTCCACCTCCTCCACGTATCCAATCACACCCCCACCATAGGATCCTCCCCATGCTCCTATCATGGCCACCCCAAATGTCGCTCTCATTATTATTGGATCAGATCATCAGATTTGATCCCAACCACTCACTGGAGCCCATCTCTTGATCGTTGGGATCGCTCGATCCAATGGTCTAAAACCCATCTCCTACCTCCAGTCGAACCCTCTCCCCCATGTTCCCATCAATGTGTTCCACACTTCACCCTTTTCCCCCGATTGTTGTCCTTGTCATCTCTACAATCTAATGCCTCTCCTTCATAGCCCTAACTCCCCTCCGTTGCATCTGGTCTTCATTATCCACAAACCATGCCTCTCCACCCTCCATCCGGCCGTAACATTCACGCCCTCCAGTTCATGTAACGATCAGATATCCTCCTTTAAATAGGCCTCCTCCGTCCCATGATCACCCTATCCACAATTCCAAGGAGCTTCGTCTAAATCTTCTTCCCCTCCTCGTGATAGGAGGAGGTGGAAGAAGGGCCATTATGGCCTTTACCTCCAGGTACGATCCTTGGCTACCATTACAATGTCACGGTGGCTCCGCCACCGTTTGAGCTTCGAGGCTCGACTGCCCTCGATGAGCGAAGATCAGAGGCTCATTTCGAGCCTCAGCCTAAGACTCCCCCTCTGCTGCATGTTCTTCTCCGATCAGGTAAGATCCTCCTTCTTGTTTTTCTTTGATTTATAGGAATTAGTCCCACACACACACTTCGTTTCACCTGCAATATACCACTCTTCTCCAGGAACCACACTCCGATGACCTTTGCGCCACCTCCAGATTGCCTCCTCCCTCCTCAGAACCCATCTCCACGCCATGCATTCTCCTCTACCAGAGGCGGAGGAGATCACAGTTTAGGGCTCTCGCTTCTTCATCTCGCCGCCCTCCATTCACCCCAGTGCACCTGCATGCACTTGATTTTTGGGCTCTAAAACCAATAGGTTATGCAACTCTTCATTGGCCAGAGGACTCAACGCAACTCCGTTCTAGAGCCACATGGTTGATGAGCTTCCATTGAACGAAAGGGCCAGATGTCTTAGCCCCCTCTTCTCCCCTCCAATAGCTTTGCAGGCACCTCAGAAAGTTGCTCGACCATTAGAGTATTCTTTGGATCATGGAGGAGCTTCGGAGCTGTCGCAAGAGCCAGGTCTTCGTATCGTCATCCTCGGCGGTCCTTAGAAGAACATGGATAGCAGCAGTCGTAAGATCCTCTGGATCTGATGGCTCAGATTCAGCCTGTACTTGCATTCCAAACCACATGCTAGGTGGGATCGAGCCACATCAAAGCCATCTGGGTCGCCCACTTGGCCCAGACTACCTGCACCGGTCAGAGCCTCCATCCTAGCCTACATACACGTGTGAGGCACATGCGGGTTGGGTATTTTGCATCGATGCCCTTCCAGGTCCTCCAAATTATGAGTCCTACCCAAGCGTGTGTGCCTCATGTGCTGCTCTTGGACAATTTACAAAAGATACCTACCGACTTTTCTTTATTGGATATATGCCCCTCCCAGGGACCTTTTATGCATATTTATCTTTTATTTTGCATGTTTTTATTACAATTATGCCCATATACTCCTTTATTCATATCTTGAGCATACGAACTCCAAATCCAGTGATTTCAATTTCATTGTTTTGCTACTTTTGTGCTCTTCATAATACGGTTACTATTTCCCTGATTTGAAGCATAATTCTATATGTTAAATTATACATGATTCATGTATCAATTATTCCTCATTTAAATACCATTAATTATGGTAGTGCCTCAATTGATATTGAAATCAACTCACTTTTGACTCTCATTGATTGGCTTATTTTTAGACATATTTTTGCTTGCATAATCATAAAACATTGCATATCATTATGCCTCAATATTTAATTTCTAAAAAAACTAAATAAAAATACATATTGATCATTATTTCATGCAACACATTCTCTTGCATTTTTTATCTCATTTACACTGCATAAAAAATTTGCATGATACATTATTTTGCATCCTTCTCCATATTTTAAGTGATTAACAATCAATAAAAAAATATATGTTTTCTTCGCATGCACCTCATGTATCTTGTCATTACATCATCATTTTTTGCATGATTATCTTATACATCATTATTTGCATAGTGTTTGTCCTCATTCAATGATGTGCATTGTGTCTGCATTAGGAAGACCTAATAATGAATTAGTCGCTCAATATCAAACATTAATTTCCAAAAAATCAATGAGTAAGCTCGTGTCCTTGTGTTTGACCTTGGTATGCTTGCTAAGTAAGTTTTCATCGCCACATATTCAAGCATGTGCTCGATTCTGCATAGATCCAAAATCATCTCATGTGCTACGATAAAAATGGCTTATTAAGTAGGTGATTTTGTGGTTTATCAGTGGGTGATATTTTGAAGTGCAATATACATGGGACTTCATGTCATTTTGCAGAACAACTCCTTGGAAAAGAATAAATTTCAAAACTTCAACATCAGACAGTGCCTTCGCAAAGTGTCAGATGGGCACTTTATAATAATCATAAGGTTTTGTGCTCTTCAAGAGTGACTCCCTATAACGAAGAAACCTTGTTCTCCTTAGAGGTTAAACATCTGTATAAGCCACCTCCTTCCATGCAAGATATCTTGATGTCAAAGACTCCTCCTACAGCCGATGTAGATGTTATTTTATAGTCTATTAAATCTTTTCCTAAAGGGACATCATGTGGTAGAGATGGCTTGAGAGCTCCACACCTTTTGCATGCCCTTTTTTAGGAGAGGTCTGCTGTTGCCACTGATCTCTTACGTGCTATCACCATGGTGGTTAACTTACATCTAGGTGGGAGATGCCCCTTGAGTTTGGCTAGCTTTGTAGCCTATTGTTGTGGTACTATCTGGAGGCATCTGGCATCTAAAGTTGCTATGATAGGGGTAGGTAAAGGTATGGCTAAGTATCTCAATGACTTTAAATTTGGAGTTGGTGTGTCTAGAGGAACGTTAGCCATCTTTCACAACACCAATATGTTTTTGAGCAAGTTTCACGATAATGGGTCTCTCTCTATACTTATAGTGGATTTCTCCTCAACTTGATTGATAGGTCTTTAATGCTCTGTGAAGTTAGGAGGAGATGCCCATCTATTTCTTTATGCGTTGATTTCTTATACGCTCAAGCTGTCGGATTATATATTGGAGATAATCATATATGTTCAACCACTAGAGTATAGCAAGGTGATCTTCTAGGCCAACTTCTCTTTTCTCTTACATTGCACCCACTTATTCATGAGATCTTAGATAATTGTAAACTCCTTCTCCATGCATGGTGTCTTGATCAAGGGACCATCATCGGGGACACATTGGAAGTGACCAAGTGCTTGACATCATACAATGCATGGATCCATAGATGGTGCTTGTTCTGAATATAATAAAACTGAGCTTTTCTGGCCTTCCTGTGATGGATAGAAGATCCACAAAGGGTTGTTTCCTATGGATTTTGAGAGGCATGCGCTAGGAGTGAGATTACCTGGAGGTGTAGTGAGTAGAGATAAAGGCTTTGACTATGAGGAGGACCATCAAAGCTGTTGACTTAATGAATTTACTTCCTCAACTATATGATCCACAAAGTGAGATTCTTCTATTACTATCTTGTATGGTTTCAGACAAGCTCATGTTTGGCTTAAGGACATGTCAACCCCCTTACATGGAATGGGCTGCTACGTAGTAAAGGCCTACACAGAGCTATTGAGGATATTGTGGTTTGTGGAGGCACTTTCTTTGAAGACCTTCAATGGTGTGTGTTGTTTCTACCCATCGGACTAGGTTTCTTAGGTCTTTATTCATCTATTGACGCTTCTTCATATGCTTCAGTGACTTTTAGAACTCAATCTTAGGTGCTCCAAGACCTCGTTTTACGAGACAATTGGATACATGGTATGGATTTTGATTTTCTATATGCTTTGGAGTGCCTACATGTCATACTCCCATCTCTCGATCTTACCTGTTTTGCTAACAAGGATACCGTCCTCCCTTAATCCCATAATGCTTTGCCGAGTTTCCTTTTTAGCAAAATTGTTAAAGACATGGAGGTTGAGTTTGACACGACTGATAGACAAAAGGTAATTTTTCATTATTTACAAGCTGACCATGCTCAAGATTTCCTTCTTGCTATTCCTATGATGGCATTGGAATGCATATGTCCCATATTGAGTATCGTACCATTCTTAAGTATCGTCTTATGATTCCTCTGTTCCTAGCTAATGAGGCATGCCCACTATGATGTAAATCCTGCTTAAATGCTTTTGGGGAGCATGCAGTTCATTGGCGTGAACTCTCAGATATTAAATATAGACATGATCTTGTTAGGTATCCTTTATGATGTACTTATTTATGCTGGGTTGCTTTCAAGAAAGAAGCACATGTGAACTTTTTGACTGATCCACAAGAGGGGAGATTGACACTTAGATCAGCAGATGTTTTTATATTTGGTCGGGCAAAAGGGAAACATGCATGTGTTGATTTGGCTGGAGTTTCTCCATTGATGAGCTGATAAGGGGTGATTTTATTACAGGATACGCTGCACAGAAAGCTGATTCAAATAAAGTTGCTAACATGAGAAGGCATGTATTGACAATTAACATATTTTCATCGCTTTCAATTTTGATACCTTTAGGTTCTTGGCAACTGAAGCGGTAGAGCTTCTCAAGAGGGTCCAAAAAATTATGCACAATAATGTTATGATTCCGAGGTCTGTGGATGTTGTGTTTCGAAGAATTGGATTTACCATCCAAAAGAGATTGACAGCGCAACTTGTTGCCTGTCCCCCATTCAATCTCTATGTAAAACTTTAATTTATTTACTTATAATAATATAATAAATCAAAATAGGAGTAACAAGGAGCCATTCTCCAATTGTATGACACGTACTTAGAGAGGGAGGGAAACCAAAGGAAAATGATACATGGGTAGAAGTGAGGATCTAGAAAGATATATCCAACTTTAGTTATATTTACTATATAATGGATATATTCCTGTTACCATTTGGACAAAAAAAAAATGTCTAATGTACAATTAATCGATGTAAATAATTTATATACAAAGAGAGGTTACTTAGCTGGTTTCTCAAACATTCCCAAGCAAAATCCCCCCACAAGAGCGAGGTAGACTACTTGGGTGAGGCGATGTCTTCGACCGGAGCACCCTCGTCTCCTCTTCGTACCTCTGCGCCGCACCGCCACCCAACATCGCCCAACCGCCTGGCGCTGCCTCCTCGTGCGTTCTTTCCATTCCGCCCGTCTCGCCACGCCCTTCCGCGGTCCTCTGCCCGCTCCACCTCACTTCCCCCGCGCTCCCCGCGGCCCACCGCTGCCTTCCGTGCTGCTCTCTTCCCGCGTCGGCCGTCTTCGTCTTCCAGTAATGGTGTAGCTGACCTCTTGTGCTTAATACTTCTTCCACATTTCTGAAATTTTGGAATTACTTCTGATTGTCACTATCTGATACTCCTCAGTGCAGCACTCGATCCCAACTTTTGTTAGAATTACCAGCTCGTACTGGTTGTGTTTAGTTGGTGATCCTTACACATCTCAAATTGTAGTTTAGTTAATTATTTGTGCCTTGATCCCGCAAACCTCAAATCATGTTATGTTCAGTCAGTCGCGCAATTCGCTTAATTCTGACAAGCACCACTCATTCTATTAGTTTTTCTAAAAAAAGTATGGTTTTGTCTTGAATATTTTATAAATCGGGTTGTTTAACTTCTATCCGTCCAAATTACTATACATGTGTTTATACTATTTTTTTTTAACTGTCATTGTCTTGCACATATACGTCGGCAATTGCTTCAAGCATGATCTTTGTTGTTTTGAGTTAAGTGGACACATGTTAGTTTTCATGAACGAGGAACAAATTCCCATTTAAAGTGGGCAATGCTTAGTTATTTTTGGTTACTTTATGCTAATGATTCATGGAGAAGTTAAAATGGACTTTTTCTTTTTAAAACTTCAAACCATGTATTGCCCATTTTTCCTTTTCTTTTTCCGTTTCCTTTAGTTTTGGATATCCTACTTCTTAAGGTTACAGTCTAATCATGTAATGTCTCTGAGTCCTTTTTCTTTTTGTGGAATTAGATCCTCCTTTTTTAGTTGAAGTGCATTATAGAATCTGAATATTGGATATGACTGAATATTGTTATCAAACACCTTTATCATTAGAGGTCTAAACTGAGCTTGGTGATGTCAGAGCGGGAACTGCTAGGTAGAACAATTTATCAGCAACTTTTCTGTCTAAAACCCTCTGGTAGTTCAACGGTGTCATCTAGCAGCTTGAGTTCAGAGCACAGAAAGTTGACAGGATCCGAGGAGTGTTTCATGGAGCCTCCGGAACAGATTATTAATGCTGAAGTTGATGATAAAAAGGTCAATACTGAGGATTCCACTAAACAGCAAATGGTCAGGGTTTGTGATAAATTAATTGCGGTATTCATGGTTGACAAACCTCAAACAAGTGATTGGAGAAGGTTATTAGCTTTCAGCAAGGAATGGGTTAACATCCGTGCTTACTTTTACAAGCGTTGCCAAGAAAAAGCAGATGCTGCGATTGAGCCTGAGATGAAGCAGGCACTACTTAGGCTTGGAAGAAAGATGAAAGAGGTGTGATTTTCTTGTGATTATTGAATTGCCAATGCTTGTTTTTATGAAGCGAATGGGATGATCATGGTTATTCCGAACACCATCTTTCTGAATATTATATATTAAAGACAAATTTGCAGAAATAATTAGCATTGACAGCTTTATTGCCTAACCATTTGGATTCTTATGCCTCTTGTTTATTTATTTTTAAAAAAAGAGTAACTCGTAGACACACTTACAAAGGTTGACGAGGATGTGCAAAGACACAGTGAGCTTCTTGATGCAGTCAAAGAGGCATTGCCTGATATTACTGAGCTTGTTGTGAGACGCCGGAAAGATTTCACAATTGAGTTCTTTGAGCACCTTCATGCTGTTGCAGAATCCTACCATGACTCTCCTGCTGAACAAAAAAGTAATTTTTCTCTGTCCTTTTTGAAGATTTATCATGTTTTTCCTATGGAAGTTATAATGGGTGTGTGATATAGTATGGACTTTTTACTCTTGCATTTTTTTTATCCATTGTCATATCTTTGCAACTGCTTACGATATTTAGTAAATAAATTTTCCATTCAAAAGGGCTCTGTTAATGATTGCCATCCACGCCTTCAGATTGGAGTACAGTAGTTGTCCAATGAATTCTTGAGGTGCATTTCAAAATGGAGATTGCAGAAAACTGTTTAAGGAGCTTCAATCAAATATATAGAATTTCAATTATCAAGATATTTAAAGGCGTGTCTTCTCTCCATGGATATAGGGTGAGTTACATCTTGAATATATTTTATAGCTTCCTCCTCCCCTCCTATGTACCTCCTTTTGATGTCAAATGTAAATGCAATGTGAGACCTACTATGCAGATTTAGTCCTTTTTTGCAAGCATTGATGATGGTGCTAGGAAGGGGAATGGAATTAGATTGTAATTTCCTTTACAATAAGGGTATGCATGCCCTATTTTTGATGGATTCCATATGCTCTACGGTCAAACAATGGGATGTAACCACATGGGTTGTGGTGTTAGAGCAAGGTTGCAAAGTCAATAGTCGGTAGTCAGTCGGCCAACTTTAGCTAAGGATTAATCGATAGTCGAGCGATTAATCGGAATTAGTTGGATTTTAGTCGATTTTGTAATTCTAAATATATTAAATATGTAAGATTTTATACATATACCCACTTCAATGGTGTGGTGGTAGTGCAGTGTGTCTACCATCAAAAGATTATGGTTCAAATCCCCCTTGTGGGGGTTGTGTTAGGTAGCCGATAGCCATCATAAAAATAATCAGATCTTTCAACATGGACTTGAACAAAAATCCATGTAGCCGACCCTACTTAAAATGGGAGAAGGCTTCGCCATGTATAATATTATAGATATGTTCTTATATACTTACATACATTTGTACTTTTTCTATACTATTATGATGAAATAAAAAAAATAATTGAATCATTCAAACATTAAGAATCTCAGATTAAGTTTGCTAAAAAGGCAAAATATTGAAGTCTAACAATGTAAAACTCGACCGACTATTGATTGAGTAGTCAATAGTTAGTTGGTCACCCCACTGACTCGATTAGTCAGGCTAGTCCCTTGACCTTTACAACTATGTGTAAGAGTTAGTAATTTTGTAGAGGCTTTGGAGTAAATATAAAAAATACAAGGGCTGTCGCATAAGTGGCAAAATTCGTAAAGGTTGTCATGTAAAAATCCTTTTTAAAGAAGAAATTATGCTAACTGAGCTTGATAGTCAACTGTGGATTCGTTAATTAAAATTGGTTACTTGTAATTCTTATTGTGTGATTATACAACTTAGGGTGTGCACTTTCTGGGCACCCACCTCTTCCCTTAAAAAATTACTAATATAATAACTGCTCTGAATGTTGAAACATCATACAAGCATTAATCAGAACCTCATTTTGTTGCATCCAGCTCTCCCATGAAATGGAAACAATTTTCTCCTTTGTGTCCACTGTGGCATACCATCATCTGAAGCTTAATCCCTTTAAAAAAATTGACTAAGAAGAAATGCACTAGTCACAATCACATCCATTTATCAAACTGCCCTCATGAATCCATAGGTGAAACAAGTGTAACACATCTTCCTCCAAACAGCCATATGGGCCACAAATCATATTGTCCTTAGGCCTGTAACATAATGGCATGTATTAGGTTGTGGCGACGATGGTTGCTAGCAACTTTATGAAAAAATGTATTCTTGTCACCCTCTTTGGTCCATTTCTGCCTAGATCTCCGTCTCCATTCAACCAATTTGTTTTATCCTCCTTTGCCACAAATTTCAAAGCCCCCCCTTTCTTTGAGCTCCAGCTCAAGCAAATCACGAGAATCCTCCACAATATCCAACCTAGCCACCTCAGCCTCAGTGGCTGACTGTCAACCTTTTTTGGCCTCCCGCATGTCACACTTGTAAGTGCACAATCACTTACGAAGGGACGACATCTTCTATTCCAGCTTGACTGAAGCGGAACCAAAACCAACAGCAGCGACCCATTGCTTTTCCACCCAATCTCTGAACGGTTCTCCACAAGCCACAATTGCTCGAATATGAAGACGGATCAGGTACTAGACATTTGGCCAGAATATCATACCAATGAAGTATATGATCCAATCTAGACCTCGATAGTGACAAAGCCAATTCAAGTTGGAAGGCTTCCAACAACTCAGGCAAAGCTAAAAACTGATCAAGACATGAATGTGACCCACTATTCCTCCAAGTATACCAAGTGTCCTCATGCCAATCATCTCCAACTACAACTCATCAACAAGCTCGGCAAATCAATGGAGCTTGGATCCTGCCCCGCCCCCCCCCCCCCCCCCCCCAACTAGGGCGATTTGAAGGCAACAAAGAAACATTAAAATCACCTCCCACTAACCATGCCTTAGCAGGCTTTCCCTCTCTATCTCATGCAATTCAGACGACATCTCCATCCTCAAGGAAGGGTATACGGGTCCATATACATACGAAATAGTCAGAGGCCTGTTAGAGGGACATGTTCGTAGAATCACTGACCGAAAGATCTCCACTTGAACTTCGAAGCAAAGACAAAACTCTCTTTCCTCCAAGCAACTAAAGTTCCCCCAACACTTTCAATGGAAGCACTAGCATGAAAGGACAGGTGGGTTGAGAGACCTGTAGATGACCACATCCGATTTGACCAGTCATGAAGCTTTGTTTCTTGGAGCAAAATAATGACACCGAACCAACTAGAAATGAGAGACCCCGCAAATCTTCGTTTCTTGGGGATGCCATACTCCTCACATTCCATGTGAACACCTTCATTTTGAAATTCTCCATCGTCGGGACCACCCCAGATAGATGAGCGTTAGAGTCTCAAAGTGTAGCTCTTCGACTATCCAAACTCGAGTACAATTGTTGCGGCTTGGGGTATACTTCCACTGACAAGTGAGTGGGGGGGAGTGGGTATGCTCCCCGAGATCGTCATAGGGGTCCTTCACCTCTTACAATAATGCTTCATAAATACCTCTTGATGCAGCCCCATAGTGGAGGAGGAAGATGTTGACTGGGTACTTGAAGCCGCGGGATCAACCTCACCATCCGATTTGATGACCTCAACCCTCTCCACAGTCGAATCATCGCCGATCAAACCTTCTCGAAATCTCAACATAGGGGCTATTCCTAGTGATAGCATAGCATTACGTACCACAGTCTTTAGAGCTAGCAAAAGAGGGCAGATCATTTTGCCCAAGCTCGGAACTAGACCCAAGTCACCCAACAATAGAAATCCGCCAAGTTTCTCCGTAGGGGGATCCGAACCCACAACATCTCATGTTAAAGAAAACATGTCCAATCGGGTTGCATCTCCATGTGAACGGGTCAAGCTCGAGAGACCGAAGCCTCCGTAGGAATGGTTTAAGAGGACATTCAAATCCCTAGTGCAAAGAAGCGTTACAACAGAAGAAGACACATCGTTGGCAGCTAAGCGTTTCGGCAATTAATGCCTTTTGATCTCTTTACTTCCGCTCGAGGAATTCCAAATTCAAATCCCAAGAAAGTTGCATCCACGTCAGCTTCGTCTCCCTCCGACAATGTTGTGAGCACATCTGGCACATGTTCCGATGATGGTCCCAATCATCACAAGAGAAGCATCGAGGCAATGACAAACATTCCACTACCTTATGGTCACGAATGCCACATTGATTACATAATGGCCCTCACTTCTGATGAGAAACTGACATCCATCCATCCTCTTGGGATCGTCCTATTCTTATATATGTGCCCTTCTCTGACCTCTCCATGTATTTGGTGGCTTTCGTGGAGTAATGTACACCCCATCACGCATCCGATGGAGGATTTCCCCCTTTTTTTCTCCCTCTTATCCTCTTCCCCAATTATTTTTGCTTCCCTAAGAAGGGGGGAGTCATCCTCTCTTTTTCTTCAACGTTGTTATTCACTAGGTCGTTGACAGTACCTTTTTCTGTGTCCATGGACGTAGGAATGCCGTTAACATGGTAAAAACTCAATGGAAGGACATACCTGAGGAGATGGTGCCATCTCCAAAGGGGTATGTTTCTGGGAGTAGTTATCCTGTAAAGATCAACCTATGGAATAGGAACATGAAGATGTGCAGTATACCATGGAGGTGGAGATACATGTGTTTATGGACCTGGAGTAGAAGAGATGGGACTCAGAATGTAATATATGCACTTATGTAGTACCTTATGGATAGAGGATCATTGCATCCATGGCCCTTATGATTCATTATACCCTAGGAATACACGTTTTACTGCTTTGATAGCCAGCTTGTTCTTGGCCCGGTTGAGTAGGTAAACAAAGGCGACATTCTGTGCTGGGAGGAACATGGAACACATCCTTTCCTGAGAAGGGGACCTCAATGGGTACTTGCTCATCAATAGAGGTACATGGCATATGATTGATAAGAAAAGTAGTAGTGAGAATATCATCACCCCAATATGTAGTTGGAATATGATAATCTATGAGCAAGGTATGGGCAATGTCATGGATATGCCGATGTATGCACTCAGCTGCTCCATTCCATTGAGTTGTATCTTATATGAGCATAGGTGGTCTGATGTAAGATCCCATGCAAGGATATAGAGATCGTGTCATGAGAAAGAAACTCCTAGCAATATTAAATCGGAGAACTTTGGTAGTGATACCAAATTGAGTCTTTATTTCATTTATAAAACGAACAATAATATGGAAAACATCAGACTTATTTTTTAATAAGAAGACCTATGATAGACGAGAGAAATCATCCACGAGAACCAAATAATATCTGTTTCCCGAACAATCAGGATATCGACTAGGTCCCCATATGTCAAGATGAACAATTTCTAAAAGACTTCTGGAATGGATGGTAACAGAGGAAGGAGAGGAACCCTTGTGGTGCTTCCTCAGTTGCTGGCCTCACACTCTAGTTTATAGTGGGAGGGAGCTAGAGAAGGATCCGACGAAGCTTCTGAAGAGATGGATGATACAAGCGTTGATGCCAAAGAATACTAGAGGAAACAAAGAATAGAGACCCACCATAAGCAGCAGTCCCAGACAACTGGACAAGATGGTCACCCCCTTCTTCATGGCTTGCACCAATCGTCCTCCCAGTCATTATGTTCTAGAATACAGATGAAAAACATTAAATAGAGCTCGACAATTAAGCTTTTTTTGCAAATCTAACTAATATACATGAGATTGATGGGAAACTTGAGAACAAAAAGAACACTATTGAGTCTCATGTTAGGTGTGAGATGTATATCCCTTTTTCCCTTAATGGGGGAAAGTCTATTGTCTGCCACCTGTATCGATCATCCCGGGGGAAGGACTTGACTCATCTCATGAAATAAGGTATATTCCCCACATAGGTGGGTGGAGGTACATGCATCAATCAACCATTGGGTTTTCGCAAATTATTTGGGCGAAGCTAACAAAAATACCTGAGGGGGCGAGAACATAGTTATTGGTAGGATCATTTTGGTGTAAGGGCGTAGTACCTCTCGGGTGGATCCTATTCAAGCGTTGCATCAAATATGCACAGTCCCCTTCAGAGACAAGGACTGCTGGGCCATCACCCTCAGTAATGGCAGTCCAAGCAGTAGGAATAGAATGACCCTATTTGTTGTAGCAGACAACTTTAGTGTGCCCAAACTTGTGGCAGAAAGTGCACTGAATTGTGCTTCGGCCTTGACTTGTACGAAATCGACCCCAACTATAGCTCCTATATAATCCACGACCTCGCCCGGATTAGGCAACAAGTGTAGTAGCATGTCCTTGAATATCAGTAATATTGTTGGTGGTAGGGACAACTAGGCGGCTCAAGGTACTATTAGGTCTCTTCAATAGTGGAGATGACAACAACAATGATCATTTGGTCGTGAGTTATAGCCTAGCCCAAATAGAGCCTAGCCAAGAAAATCGAAATAGTCATGTGCTGGCGGTGTTGCTTCTTTATAGGTCCGGTGCATCCTGGAATGTAAGCATTGTATCGTTCAAACAAGGATTTTAAGAGAGAAGTACTCAGCTAGGGAACAAGTTGCTTCATATTCATCATGTCGAAATATGTCCGGTACTTCCTGCTGGAGTTCTTCCCTTGACCATATGTAGTTTTAATAGATGTTCGCATGTCGTGAGCAGTGGTATAGTAGACCAGCTTGTCTGGAATCCTGTCTATGTTGCTGATCATGGTCCAAGAATTGACCATCCTATCATCTTTAGCCCATGTGGCGTATCTGCCAATCTTGTCAGCATGCTCTGACTCCAACAAAATATGCTTCATGTCATATCCTCATAAGATCATTAGGAACTTGGGGGATCACTTGAGATAATTGGTCTCATCCAACTCGAGGGTCGAGCCGAACAATTATAGGCGGACGCTTCCTCCCTCATATCCATGAGACGTCACTTATGATTCTGACATCGCTAACAATGGTGTCAGGCCAGTTGCAGAGAAATACGAAGATCCAAGAACCTTGTAGATCGTACTACAACCCATGGGAGTTGCAAAACCGATTTGAGGCTAGATGTTAGTGACAGAATAATTATTTAGTGGAGAATGAATTGATGGTAGCGTAGATGCTCGAGAGTGCAGGTTACGCGAGATGGTGGCGCAAGATATTACGCAGCCTGTAGTTGTTGGAGATGCGACATGAATCTTGTTAGGTGACGGCCTAGGGGTTGCCCTGGAGTTATGATGTGGCGGGCTAGAGGCGGAGGTTGTGGTGCAATGGCCTTAAGGTGTTGCGTTGACTTGAATGTGCGGGGCAGCGCTGGGAGAATATGGGGGAGGAGGGCTTCAAGTGGGGTGGGTGCTGAAGGGCTGGCAGCATGGATGCAATAGATGGCCGGTTGGAAGGAGATGGGGAGGAGGCAGTAGCATGGAGGAAGGAGGTGAAGAGATTTGGGGAGTGGGGGGAGGGGGGGGGCAGGGGGGAGGTGGACCGATCTGGTACCAAGTTGAAATCGGAATGAAGTGCTTTAGTAGAATGAGGACCTTAGGGCTCCTTATATAGGTGGAGTCCTAAGGTTAAAGTTACAGAAGGAGTCGACTCTTACATAATGAGTCGACTAGATTACCCCTAGGGTTAAGGTTTACAATTAATCACTCAACAAACATTTTATCCATTGTCTTACCCCTACAAAAAGGTTACCCTCCACCAGTTTAACCCTCAATCCAAACGACCCCTTACCTTTGTCTTCTTCCGCTTCTCTTATTTCCACCTCGTCTCTTTGTTTTCTTGTGTTTTTGTCATTCTTTTGTGTATACTCCTTCACTCAGCTCCTTTGACGATATTCTTCCACTTTCGAGCATTGGTGATGGTGGTTCCTCTTTCCCACAAGTCCACCATAGCAATCACTGAATGCTTTTTGATTCAACAGCATTGAAGCACAATGAGCCAGAGGTTAGAGATGATTGTTTGCGTCTGAAGTTTATAAGAGTCGAGCGTCAAAAAAAAAGTTTATAAGAGTAAGTTTATGGTTAATATAACCATATTATATGTTATATTTACTGATAGCTTTTCTGTACTGCAAATATAATTATTTTTGACTTGTGTGCTTCGCGTATCACTTTATTTTTTGTGTTTTTCTATTGTTTATTTCCAAATGAAGGTTTGTTTTCATCACAAACTTCCAAATGGTGATATTGTGCATATATACATACGACATGGTGGTGCCATATGATTTATTTAGGCATATCCATCTTCTTTAAAAAATAGATAATTGCCACCTCAGTGCAATTGGGTTGTCGCCTTTTTGTTCCATTTGACTTGGACGACGTAGGTGCTCCGCTCATCACCTTGCTTTTTGTATATCGGCTAGTTAGTTTTACGGACTTAGAAAGAGGAGCATCAATTCTGGCCTTGAAATGACATAATTTGCACAAGGGGCTGTATAATTTGCACAAGGGGTTGTGTAAATTATGATTTAGCCATTTCAACCAGCTTATGTGCAACCCTAGTTGACCAACTGTTGGGAGCATATTGGAACAATCCATGTTTGGACTTGGTAATTGATTGGTTGATTTCTGCCTTCTGGTTCCATGAAGGACCGGGAGTAGTTATTAGGTCTTGAAGCTTCAGGTGTTGCTTCTTCTTCCATAGGAGGCTCATGTATAGAATCCCTCTGATGTTGGACAACACACATATAAGGAGCTAAAACTAGGCTTCTTGCAATGTTAGATGCTGAATGATGCTCTAAGGCGCAGATAACATTTCTCACTCTTTGGATCCCTGCGTGCAAATTCAGGAGCTTAGCTGACTTTGACAATTAGTGGAAGATATATTGCTTTGTTCATTCTCCTAATTTTATTTTGATGGGATTTCTCGTCTTGACCGAGAGGATGAATGGGCGCCACCTTCTTTGTCCCAAAGTGGTTTACTTCTCAAACTCGGGGATTGGATGCAGTGATAGAGTTCAGGTCGTCTAGAGATTCATTTTAGCATGCAATTGTCTTTGCATTACTGTGAAGGAAAGGTGATGGGTGAAAATTTCTTCTGTCTATTCCCTCTATTGGGAAAGTGAGAAAAGTGAGAATTCAAGATGCTTGATGACTGGTGGATGGACCATGAGTTTTCCTTGGTGACTATTATATTACTTTCATCCAAGTAGTTGATTTATTTCTACCTATCGATCATTTAAAAGATGATGTTAGGGCAGATCTTGCAACCTCTGATCTTTCTGAAGCTTTAGCCTTGGAAAAAAAGAGAATAACAGGTACCTTGTAGTTAAAGAATTGAATAGATCACAATGAATTCACATGAGGCTCTTACTTTTTAGTCATGTAGGTAGACTCGTGGGGAGGAAGAAGTTTCGAGGACAGTTTAGATTTTTTTCTAAAAGACCTGTAAAAAGGAAGAATAGCATATGCTGGCTAAAAAAACTTTAAGATGCCCCAACTAGGTTCTGCTTGATGGAAATGAGAGTCCAGGTGAACTATCTCAACAACTTTTGGATCATGTTGGGGAGGCCATTCAGCCATAGGCAATACTGTGCTGGTTTAACCTATAACCAGTAACGTTCTTTTTGTTAAAGCATTATTACTTGTTAGACATGTCATCTATAATTAACACTTGTCACGAGAGTTTTTTTTTGACAAAGGAGAACAAAATCTCCAAATCAATTTTAGATCCCTTTAATAGTTGCCTCTGCTATGCATTATCTTGATTTGAGGCCATCTAATGATTGTATAGAATATTGTCTAAAAAGTACATTGTACAGCGTAATGATAGTTTAGAATGGTCCAGAAAGTACGTTGTACGGCGTAGCGAGATCTTCTCATTTAAAGGTTGCCAACATATTATTGCAATGCCACATAAATAGTTTACTGGTTTATTGAAATGCCACATAGTTCTTAAAACAAGTTTCAATACTTTTTCGGACGGAATTTGTTATGAAGTTTAATTTATTATTCTTTTGTAATCTCCGAATGCTATTCTACTGTCAGACTCAAGGTACGTCTTTGGTTCTTAACGTTCTACGTCAATCCCCAACATCTCAACAAACTGCTCTTTTACTTCTACCTCGGTTTATGATTTTATGTGTGGTTAGCAGAATAAGGTTGTCAGGAATGCATTCTCCACATCTGCATTTAGAACATAGTTTTTATACCCAACTGAGGAAACAAGAAACACGATCTTTATACCAATTGATGAAACAGAAAACACGGATCTCATACCCAATTAATGGAATATGTACAAAATTGGTTTTAAGTGCAGATACAAGTATATATTTGATGCCAAGTGCCTGATTTGCAATTTTATTTATAACATGGCCTTATAATAGACATTGCAAAATCAATATTTCTCTATTTCCACCTTAAATTGTACAATGGGAAAATCCAACGAATGATCCAAGCATAGTCTTCATATCAATAAAAAGTTTTTATTGCTTCGTCTTTGGCAACTTTGGCAGAAAACGCATTAATATTTACTAATATCTACTGCTTGAATAGCTTTGGTGGAGCTAAGAGCTAAATGCTTGGCTGCTATGCAAGCATATGACAGTGCATCTGAAAGCATCGAAGCCCTTAATGCTGCTGAGTTGAAGTTTGAGGACCTCATCAATTCTCCAACCCTTAATGATGCGTGTAAAAAAATAGATGATTTAGCTGAGAAGAAGCAACTTGATTCAGCCCTTATGTTGATGCTCACCAAAGCCTGGTCAGCCGCCAAAGATTCAAACATGGCGAAAGATGAGGTTAGCGATTTCTGTTCATCATTAACTTCTCAATTGTGTATTTCAATACTGAGTTGTAATCGACTACTCAGTATTCATCATGAAGGCTATATGCGTTTCTATTTTTGATGAAATTGAAATGATATATTAGAGGAATACAGTGATGAAAATATATTGTGATATCTTTCAAAAAATAAAAAAATGATGAAAAACGACCATGGAACAGCCAAGGTTGGCTG
The DNA here is from genome assembly GCA_037367405.1 of Ottelia alismoides. Taxonomy (NCBI): domain Eukaryota; kingdom Viridiplantae; phylum Streptophyta; class Magnoliopsida; order Alismatales; family Hydrocharitaceae; genus Ottelia; species Ottelia alismoides. The sequence goes on along the minus strand of JAZKJV010005916.1, from coordinate 191,092 downwards.
CTTCATGGAGCAGCTTCCCTCTCTCTCTCTCTCTCTCTCTCTCTCTCTTTATGTGTGTGTGTAGGAGTGATCCTGTGAGAGCAAAAAACTGTGAGAGCATGATAGCAGTGATTTTGGACCACTAGATTATGTCTTCTCTCTCATGGTTGAATCGAGTGATCCAGAATCACTGCTCTCATGCTCTCACAGTCTTTTGCTCTCACAGGATCACTCCTCTCTCTCTCTCTCTCCCTCTCTATATATATAGGAGTGATCCTGTGAGAGCAAAAGACTGTGAGAGCATGAGAGCATCTATTACTTTCCAAATAATTTTATATTATTTTTAATAATATAAAATTTAAAAAATTTTCTAGAATAATATTATATATTATTTTTAATATATATAAAATTCAATCGATGTCGAACATTCAGTTATTTTTTATAATATACAATTAAAAAAGTTTTTCGGAATAATATTATATATTATTTTTGATATATATAAAATTCAATCGATGCCGAACATGTCAGTGGAAGCAGCGATCGGCGAATGATTTGCTGATCGGCGAACCATTCGCCGATCGATGTCCTGATAGGGAATTTTTTAAATCCCATGCCCTGACCGGGCATTCTTGTCAAGCCCATGCCCTTAATGAGAAAAAGCTCGAGAGAGAGAGAGAGAGGAAGGTGGGGGATTGATCCTGTGAGAGTCAAAATCTGTGAGAGCAGTGAATCTGGACCATTAGATTCTACTCCTCTCTCCTCCTGCAATTAATGAAGGAAGAGATGACATAATCTAGTGGTCTAGAATCAGTCTTCTTATACTCGCAGATTTTGACTCTCACAGTATCACTCCTCTCTCTCTATATATATATGTTGATTCTGTGAGAGCCCCATAAGACACTGAGAGCAGTACATTTAAACCATTAAATTTTGCGTGGCAACAACATCCCATCTCAACTACTCAAAATCTAATGATTTAAATACACTGCTCTCATGCTCTCACAGGATCAACCCTATATATACGATCAACCCTATATATACAACTGCTTTGTTTTTTTTTTTACCGCTTCTTAGTTGGAATTTATACCTACAACGCTGATATCATAGAATTTTTTTTTCTGCAAGGGTGGCTGTCGTGGATTCCCATGGATTATGGATTTGCCTTTTTCCATTATTTTAGTCTCGTTGGGACACACGCACCAACTTAGAAAAGAATTTTGATGCTTAAGCTTTTGACGCTTAAGCCTCTGATTAAATCTCCAAAAACTCGAAACTATATGGCTACTTTCGTGATCTTTCTTCTAAGAAAATGTCCAATTAAGCCTGGCCAGAAATTCTCAAAAATGATCAGCATCATCTAGCGGGGAATTTTCTTCTTAGATTCAAGGTTTCTATGAATGCCATCGATATGTAATTTTGCGTAGATGATAGATAGCAGCTGAAAAGCTAAAGCTTTTGTGCACATTCCAAGCCTCTTCCGTAATGGTATCCTACTTTGATACCGTATATGCACAATCTAATTTAGCTCTTCCATGTCCAATTTTTTTACTAGGTAAAGGACATACTATACCATCTGTACATGACTGCCAGAAAGAATCTCGAGTTACAAGTGCCCAAAGAGACCAGAATACTCCACCACCTACTTATGATTGAGGATCCTGAAGAGCTGATGTCCGATCTGACTGATGCATTCACACCCGGGACAGATGAACAGGATGCCAATTCAATATACACGTAAACTCTACCTCCTAAATTCCTGCACTTTGCCAAAATTTGCCTCTTGGCTTCCCAAAATCTGAATCTCCAATTAACTGTACAGGACTCCAGAGGAACTTTTCACTTGGATTCAAACTGTTGTGGATGCCTACCACTTCAGCAGACAGGGCACCCTGCTCAGGGAAGCCAAGGATCTCATGAACCCTCAGGTCATCCGTAGACTAGAAGTGCTCAAGAAGCTGATCAAGGACAAGTTCATGTGAATGGTCAACTATTAATTTTCCACATCTTTCCCTTGATCTTCATTTTCTGTATATTGCAGGAGAGTCACATGCTTAAATTCCCCAATCTTTATATAAAAAAAGAGAGGAACATACAAGCAATAGACTAAAGATAAAAAAAGCAGATCTCTTCAAAACAAGAGTCTTTCCATCATCAAGTGGATATTTACAAAACAGAGCATATACAATCGTTTATGATTTAAATGCTTGGAATGTAAATCATAAAACATGAGTCAAGCAGAGAAGAGCCCATCAGCAGCTGCGAGACCAAGAGGGCTCGTGGGCAGCTGCAGAGTTCTCCTCACAATCTCCACCCCCTTGAGAGCAGAAACCTTCTCCTCCACCTTCTTCCTGGCGACCATGAAGGCGGAGAACGCCATGCGGTTGAGCTCCTCCAGGCCATCCTCCTTGGCCCACTTCCTCCTCCTCTCGAACTCCTCCACCTCCAGAAGGGCAATGTCAGCCATCTATCTTCTTGCTGCAAAAGACCCGCGGATTCCTCTCCCTGTTGTGGATAGGCTTGAGGATGCAGGGAATGGTGGGGTTTATATATAGTTGGTCTGACTTGTTCACCAGTGTCCATGTTGTTTAGGATAAGTATCTGGAGAGTTGGGGCTCCATTCGTTTGCAGCTGTTTTGGGTGAAACAGGGGCGGATCCGGGCGAGAGCTGTTTTGGTGCTCTATTTACGGGCCTGCCCCCGGTGAGCCCGTGGCCGTTGAATGGGAATGAGTCGGTGGAGCGGTGGTCTGCTGTCTCCCAGAGACATCACTTTCTTATCCTTCTCCCTGTTCTCGCCGCTCTACGGGGAACTTGCATCGTCATCCCTACTATTTTTGTAGCTGTACCATGGCCCCTGTAACTTCCTAACACATACCACGATCCTTAAAACAGACGTATAAGATTAAAAGAATAGTCGCATAATTACGAAGATTACATTGGTTGTATACTCGAACAAGATGTTAGGGTCCATTGTGTAAAAAAAAGAACTCTATTTATTGCGTGGGACCCTCAGTGGACCAAATACTTCCATTGTTGAAAGACGAGCAGTTTCACCATAACTTCTTTGATGGAACAACCTGATTTTCTGGAAATTGCAAATGAGATTATGGGTTTTGTCATGGAAAGTTTTTGGATGTATGTTGTAATTTGCGCCAAGTTAATTCATGGTTTCTATTGATGTCAAACCAACTGAATAGGAATGAGAGATAATCATTACTTCCCTGTTACTCCACGTTGCTCTTTATCTCTCATATGATCGAGATGGAACTTAGATGTGAAACAAATTTGATAGTCACGCTCTCTATTCACTGTTTTTGGTTGGTAAGAATATAAAGATGAATCCATATTCTTTGCTTGTTTATTGTTCCTGAGAATGTGGTATCAGTGTTAGGTTATTGTGGAATAAATGGTTGTATTATGAAATAAATTGTGTGAACAGTAATAAATAATAATAATAGGTTCAAATGAAGAGGGATAAGGAAAGTGGAAATATGAAGAAAAATAGCTATTTAATGAAAGGGTAAAATGGGGTTGTTATGTGAGGAGATCTAACTTGACTACTTCATCCTATTTTCTCCTATTTTTATATTTTTTGAAAAATACTTACGTGAATTTTCATCATTGTATCTCTATATTATGCCATTTTAAATTTTGTGTTTCGTGTGAAACAGAAATTCCTATAATCTCCATCTAGATGATGTCTATTTCAACAATTCTACAACTGTTAAAAATGAATGTCTAGATGAAGACCGTATGAGTCTTTCTTTCTCACAAAACTTGAATGATATTAGAAATATAATGATGAATTTTCCTAAATTTATTTTTTAAAAAATAAAAATGCAGGAGAGCAAAGTTAACTCCCTTCAAGGGATAGCCTCATTTTTCCCTTAGGGTGTGTTCGGTTGGGGAGTTACCTCCTACTTTGGGTGGATAATCTCCCAAAATCCATACTTTTAACCCACTAATGAGGTATACTCCCTTCCTATCAAATAATATATATATATATATATATTATACCATCATATCATCTAAAAATCATAAAATACTCAACTTCTACTCACTATTCCAAACTTCAATATAATCGCATCACAATAACTACCCACTTTTTCAAATTTCAATACAATCATATCATAATAACTATCTACTTTTTCAAATTTCAATACAATCACATCACACAAATCCTCCTAACTCTAAACCTACCAACCAAACATACAAATACAAAAACGAATTATCCTTCCCTAAATAACCCACAAACTAAATGCACCCACAAAGAAGTGATAAAATGCACAAGAGAAGGTGAGAAGATGCATGTGATAAATAGAAAGTAGGACCACAGGGCGGACGTTTTACACGTCTTCGAGAGTTAAAAGGTGCCTTGATAATATCTTCCCGAAGAAGGAAACAAGCGGCACGCGATCGCGGTTTTTACATTTTCACCACCGCCGCTGTCAGCCCATAGCATCTCCTTGCTCCCACTTGGAAAGCGCAGTGCTCCGAAATTTCGGGGAACCCGCATATAGCAAAATCAAAAGGGCCTCCTCTGATTCTTATCCGTCAAGAACCTGAGGCCAAAAATTAAATCTGAAAAAAAATTAACATAATGACGCAATATTGTAAATCGATTCTGACAACAGGCTGCCCCCGCCACCGGACAAAAGGAGAATAAATAGCATTGTATGGACACTTCTATTCTACGGTCAACAGTCTTCGTGAATAGTAGATATATATCAAAGACGTCTTGGGCAGAAGTTGCGAAGAAGAAGGTCTTCTGAATCGATAACCTTTATTAGAATGGACTTAGTCCATCACTTGTTGCTCAAGGAATAAGGACTTCCGAACCTTCCGGTTGGGCACCAAAATAAAAAGGAATTTCTACCCTTATAAACTTTATCATTTACCCGCTTGTCTCTTTGTTCTTCGTAATTATTCCAGATTCCTTGCAAACATAGGCTTACACCCATATTGTTAACTCTCATTTATTTGATCATTAACAACAATGGATTTCATCAAAATATCTACCCTTTCTGTTTATTGAATTTACAAACTCGTGCCATTGTTATACCTCCTCCCCTTCCGTCACCTGCCAACCCCCCTAATACCTCCTCGTCCCGTTGTCGGTAGATCTCCATTTGTTTTAGTTCATTGGACGGTTGATCGTACTAAAAGGTTCCATTCGAATTTGGATTGATCCTTTCAAGTATAGGATGTCTATGGAAGAAGTGTTCGAAGTTATCCACGGAATTCTGCTGCAGGGAGTATATCAAGTTGCGAACAAACATTTGACAACCGGACAAGGAAACTGACATGGTGATGTCATCTGAATTCATGCAGAAGGAAGATGCAAAATATTCGAAAACTCTCAGTTTTTGGTGGAGAATTGGGCTTCAAATTATGAATATGAAAGAGAGGATTACAACATATACCAACCTGCCCAAGCGAAAGGTTAAGCAGCTCCAATTTCGGCTCTTTATCATTGCTCTTACCTATAACAATCTCACCCATGCTCATCTTCTCTGGCTCTATCACTTTAAAGCAGATGAACAGCTCAAAGCCGTTGTTGCTCGACTCTTCCATCATAACATTATCCTCCATAGAATTCTTTTCCTTTGAAGACGACATAGTAGGAGCCTTCCATGTATCCTTAGTGAACTCATTTATCAAGAGCCACAGAGGCACATCCTCCCTCATTCTCTTCTCCCCACTTCAATTGCTTGAATCTGAGTCACTGGCTTTACCTCCATTTCCACCTTGGCATCTGTGCATTTTCTCTCCTCCCCAATATCTAATGAATATCCTACTCCTACATAACCCTCTGCCATCTTCTCTTCACCACCCGTCTCCACCTCCAAAGGTAGAGCTCCCACGAAAGTTCACGAATCATCGCAAACTCCATCCTCAAGAGTTTTACCTTCCTTATAGCAACTTCCTATTCACTATAATGCTTAGGCGTATACCCTGGCACTTCCTCAACCGCATGCATCATGGAGGTAACTATCTCTTTAGGATCCACTAACATCTCCATGATACCTGTCTATTCAAGGTTCTTCTCCTTCGTATGTTTTTCCTTTTCGGTCATCCATGCTGACAAGTTGCTTGTCTTTGAGGAGGAAAAGACATGAAGAGAAAGAAAGGGGAGAGGAGAAAGAAGGGAGGAAGATCCACCATTAGATCTGCTCATGGCTTGATTAACTCAAGAAGAGCCAATTTGATGGCATGAGCTTTGGCGTTCAACAGAGCAAGCTTATAGGAGTTTTGGAATAACTACGAAGAACACATGGTGAGCGAGTAATTGATAAAGTTTACAAGGCTCGTGGTATAAAATCCCAAATAAAAATGTAAGGATTAGAGTGCAAAACCTCAAGCACAAAATAGGGGATTTTACTAGGGGTGCACATGGATCGGATAAAATCCGTAATCCGATCCAATCCGTTGTCATTGGATTGGATCGGTTTGGATTTATAAGTTTAATGGATCGGATCGGATTGGAATTTTACAAATCCGTTCATTTATGGATTGGATCGGATTATTGTTAAAATCCAATCCGATAATATTATATACTACTTTATTTATTCTCAATAAAGTGTATTATATATTACATTTTATTTGAAAGCTATGTGTAAATATCCAAGCTAGTCTCTTTATAACTTAAACCTATTCCAATTCAAGTTTAACTACACACAACTTGCTGGAAAACCCCTTATCTCATCATACTAGTTGGTTTAGAAAAAAGTAATACCTACCTGCAATGTTCTTTAGGCCCTTCCAATTTTTCAAATGAAACAAACTTCTAAAAATAATAATACAAAAATCTAAACCCACTCGGGACCCATTACAAACAAAACACTCACCTGCGCCACACACATCTCCACCCTCAGGTGCACACATATCTCCGTCGGATGTTGTCCTTGTCCTAGTTGTGCGCATGCGCAGCTAGGTCTTCCTTGCGCATGCGTAGTTATCTAGTTGTAGCTCCTATGTGATATATACAAACTTGCAATTTTATTCAAAGTCAATATGATTCTTTTATGATTTCTACGGATCACAAGTATGTTATTTTTATTTAGTTAGACAATGATCGGTTGTAATAAATTCATAACAAGCATGTATGTTTTTGCTTTTCAAAAAAATTAAGTCAAATTGATTTCCAAAAATTAACTATTCTTTTCTTTACATTTATAGATAATCTCAAATTTAGAACCATGATTCGAACGTCAAGTTCGACTATGCTATAAACTTAATCATAGATTAGGTGAGCACTAAAAATCCGAACCAATCCGATCCAATCAGTAATCCGGTGGATTGGATTGGATTGGATTTGCATGTTTAATGGATTGGATTGGACTGGAAAAATCAAAAATCTGTTATGTGTGGATTGGACACGGATTAAGCCAAAATCCGATCCAATCCGATCCATGTGCACCCCTAGATTTTACAATAGTCCACTCAATAAGGATTATTGTTGTTTTGTTCTTAACAAAAAGGAGTACTCACATATTTGTGATAAAATAAACCCAAAAATCTATTTAAGTCCATTATATATATGCTTTAGGCCTACATCTTTTTTTTCTCAAATATGGTATTTAGGATATATGATCTACTTTTTGAAATTACTAAAAATTAAAAAAACAAAATAAGTAATAAATAATAATTATTTTTTTAAAACTAAAAAATAATAGTTTGTAGAAAATTAAATAGCTTAAAATATAATAAAAATAATTTAAGCACTAAATACTTAGTACTGACATACTACACCAGTTGAATAATAACATAAAATAATTAGGTGATTTTTATCTACATAAAATTCTAAAAATAATTAAAATTTTAATAATTTAATTAAAAAAAGAAACTTAAAATCATATAAAATCAAAAAATAGTAAATAATATACTAAATAAGAATCCAATTTTAATTAAATTTGTATTTATATTTGTAACTTTAAAATTCTAAAAAGAACTTAAAACTATTTTAAATCCTTAGTTCAATATTAAAAATAAAAATTCCTTAAATATCTATTTAAAAGAAAAAATAAACAATATTTAAATTTAAATAAATTTCCGTATAAAATATAAATCTTTAAAATATGTAAAATTACATAAAAATTTAACATATTAAAAGAACATATATAAAAATTAACACAAAAAGAAAAATATAATCTAAAACTTAATATAAATAAGGAATTTAAAAGTAAATAAATAAAAATCTAAGAAAATATTTCTATATAATACCAGCATAAAGCCTCAATGAGTTCAACACTTAGAGATGATACAAAACATTAAAACTTGATCAAAAATTAGGTTGCAACAACTCGATAATGTCTAGAAATTGAGATTTTTCATCAAAATTTGGCATCGTTGTCGGTAGGTAACAGTCTCATTACATGGAGAACCGTATGCCTACAAACTCTAGGTTCACTTTAGTCTTCTTTCTTTTCTCTTTATATCACACATGTACATCATTCTTCTTTCTTTTATGCAATATACATTCCTCTATGTTCTTTTAGACAAACATTTCCAAGTAGTACTTTTCTATGATCACACCTTCTTTTATGTGGAGGATCATGCCATAAGAATGGATACTTGACTTCGCCTTTCTTAGAGCTGGTACGTAGAAATTAACTCAGGAAGATTGAAGAAGAAGCTTTGGAGTTATAATAGGACTTTCATTTTATTTTATGCATATGGCCCTATTTTGATCTTGACTTGTAGACGACGTGTATATTAAGACTATTTAGAAGTAGGTAATAAGTGCATTTATCCTCTTTTCTTTTGTGGAATGATTGTAATAATTTTACTTCTACTTTTGCTTTAGAATGTATGTTTTTTAAAAACAGTAAATACTTTCAAAAACTTAGGTTGAAATGATAAAAAAATCAAGAAAAAAATATTTTTCCTATCGTTAGAAGGTATTTTTATACCACAAACCCCATAAACTTTATCATATACATTCTCGATCGTGTAATTATCACTTGAACCATGCAAACTTTCTAACTCTTGCATGATAGACCCTTTGGTTAAATTCCATCAATGTAACTATTAAAATGGATGAAATATGTCAAAAAAAGATAATTTTGGCCCCTTATTGTTTCATAGTTTACAATATCATGCCCTTCTTCCCCCTCCAGACATCCCCCTCTATTCTCACTTCTTTATTCTTCTTTGTATCATCTTTGCACCTCCCGACCTCCCCCACCCTCCTGCACTACACCAAGCTCCAACGCATTTGGCCTCTGCCCCACCTCCTTCCCACCCTTCCACCCCACCCCCTGATGAATCGATGATTCATATAAATCTTAGCTTGAATCATTGAAGAAAATATTAACTAATACCTCTAAATCAATAAATTAACAAAATAGTAATTGCAATAAAAATGTACTCATAATGTATATTGTCATGTAAATAAGTCTACAAATTAATCCAAAATAAAAATAAAATATAACCTGAAATTATTTGTAAATAATCCCCTATAATAACCAAACATCCTTGATTTTTAATAAAATTCATACTAACTCATTTTAACTTAACTCTTTCACTAGCTTATATATAAAGATATACGTAAAAATATAAAAATATAAAATAAATTCATCTTGAATAAATGATCCTAAATCTTGAACCGAAAAATGCTATAAAGTCCAACTTCACGGTCGAATTTCCACTCCATATGGTTTCCAAACTTACCAAATCCATTTTCAAAGTTCAAATTATAAAATTATCTATCAAATGAAAGTGATTTCATTAAAATCGGAATTTATTTGCAAAATGTTGGTTTCAGGACCTAATCGTACTTTGTAAATAATCATTAACTTTGATTATTTATTTCATGAAAACACCTAATCCTTTTTAATTTATTTATTTTTAATTTATTTTATTTGTTTAATATTTTTAATAAAATACATTAAAATCAAAATCCAAAATCATAGGAAAAGGTGTGTGTTGTGATTTTGTATATATTGTATATACTCTTTCTTTCTATGTTTTTATTTCACCATTTATTTATTACCAAAAATGAAAAATTGCTTTGTGTATAAATATGTCTCTAGTTCTTTGTCACATGTTGTTTTGTATATAGTCTTTATTAAATATCAAATAAAAAATACAGAATTGTAAAATTGTGTGTTTTAATGCATTAAAGTACCTAAAAATCAAAGCTTGTATATTTTTATTTAGAGTCCTTAATGAATTTTTTAGAACGTATTTAGATCTCAAACTTTTATTTTAGTCGTTGTTTATTTTTAGTTTTTCGTTTATTTGTTTTGCATTTATTTCTTATTTTGTGAGTCATATTGATCAATCAATGCCTACGTGGCCTCTTCCTATTGGTAACTTGCACCCACTTATCCATGTCAACATCCATTCCCACATATTTCTCCATCAATACTAGCCCTTCGATTGCTGACTCGAGGTCAATTCTCTAGCCAACCCATGTTCTAAAAAAAGATCCAACTCCCTACTTCTTCTGTCATCTCCCTCATCCTTCCAACCGCTCCTCCATGTCTCCCCCAATGTCGAAGCCCTCTCCAACTGTGAAGCCTGCTCCCCACGACATCCCCCTCCCCCCCCACCGTGTATTGTCCCAAGCTCCAGACCTCTTCCCGGTGCCTCCCGACCTCCGCCATGCCTCCCCCACGCCTTCCGACTCAACCCCCTCCCATGTCCCAAGCTCCAGGCCCACCTTCCTCACACCTCCCAACCTCCACTAATACAAATAAAAATTTACAACGGTGACAAATAAATTTTAACGGTGGAAATATTTGGTAGAGAAAAAAAGTGGAAGAAGCGAAAAACTCATCGGATGCGAGGTATTTGAGGAAGAAACGCGGAGATCGCGTCGAGGGAGAAGGGAGAGATAAAAGGAGATAAAATCTCAATTTTGATTGACTCTCAATTTGCACAGTTCGAAACAAAAGACTACCCTCCCCTTTATATATGAGGGATGGTATTATAAAATAGAAAGATAATCAAAATTCAAATCTTAACCTATCCTAATTGACTCTAAATATCTCTAACTGAGTAACCACTTAATATAACCAACTAACTAATTTATTCGAGTTCACATGCGATCTTGTTATTTAAAAAAAAATTACAACGACTAAATCAACCGTAAATAAACCTAGCCTTGATTCTAATTATGTTCACAACTCTAATTAAACATACGGAAAATTAAACCCTAATTAAAATTCAACAGATAAAAAATCCTAGTTAAGCCCAATTCGTTGATCCATGATGCACCAACTCTCTATTGCTTCATCTTCGGTTGTGTTATTGGAAAAGCATTGTTGAATTCGTTGAACAATTGGCTTAAATACCATGTTTTCTTCCTTATCTCATCATTTTTGTAGTTCTTCTCAATTAGAGGACAACCTTGCAATTTTCTACCCCTTCACTTAGAGGGCTTATTTCCCTTTACTTGAACTTTTGGGTAAAGGTCTTCGAATCGAGGATTTGGGCATAATTTCTCCAAGACTCTCTTGGAGGCCTTGAATTACGGGATTGTGATCTCTTTGAGAGAAACCCCTAAACACAGATAGGGTTTCAATACTCCCAAACAAGCGGTGGTAGAGGCGGTAGAGCCTACAACGACATCAATATCGACTTCAGCTGTGGTGGCGGTAGTCTCTCCAACATTGGCAGCGTAGATGACTTCATTGGATGCGTGTGAATTAAATATGCATGAATGTGCCATGAATGTTAATAGTACTGTGAATAATAAAATCATAGACGATTAAGAGAGGATGGAGATCATTTAACTATGGTATGGCATCAATGACTTGGACATGTATATGTTGATAGGATTAATAGACTGATAAAGGATGAATCTCTGTATTTCATAGAAGACTGTGATTTACATATTTGCGAACATTGTATTCACGGGAAAATATCTAGGACACCCTTCTCTAAGAAAGGTGAGAACATGAAGGTATACTTAACCTAATACATGCCGATGTATGCGGTCCTAGTCATACTGCAACTTGAAATGGACATCAATATTATATGATCTTTATATATGATCGTTTACGATATGATTTTGTCTTCTCGTTACGTCACAAACATGAAATCTTTGAAAAGTTTAAAGAGTTCATGACTTTGGTTGAACTGGCAAGAAGATAAAATGAGTTCAATCTGACCAAGGTGGCGAGTACCTCACACATGAATTCAAAGAATACATTAAGGAGAGAGGAATTATTTCCAATCTCACTCCTCCAGGTACTCCTCAACTCAACAGACTTGCAGAGAGGTACAACAGAACCATGTTGGACATGGTGAGGTCAATGATGAGTAAAGCAAACTTACCTCTAAGTTTCTGGGGACATGCAATAGAGACTGCTACTTATGTACTAAATAAGATTCCATCTAAATATGTACCTAAAATCCCTCATGAGCTTTGGTATGGTACCAAGCCAAGTGTACAACACTTGAGGATTTGGGGTTGTTTGGTCCATACTAAAAACGTGGATACAAGCAAGTTGGAATCTCGAGTTAGAGAGTGGTACTTCATTGGAGACATAAAGAACAGTATTGGATACCAACTTTATGATCCTGAGACTAAAAGGTATTTGTTTCTAGAGACATCAAATTTCTGGAAGATGAATTTCTTAGAAGTCAAGATAATAATGAAATTAAGAAACTAATCGAATCTAGTGAGATCGATGAAGTCCCTAGTCCAGAAACTGAAGAGATAATTGATAATGACATGATCATACCTCTTAGAAAGAGTTCTAGGGTTGTAATACAACATGAAAGGTACAGATTCCATATATCAGAAGATTTTGATGATGATCCAACTTCATTCGATGAATCTTCGTGTGATCGTGACATGTATAACTAAATGCTAGCAATGAAGTCTGAGATATATTCCATGCACAAGAATGGATCATGGACCCTCGAAGATCCACCTAAAGGGGTCAGATCCATTGGGTGCAAATGGATATTCAAGAGAAAGAAGGGACCCTATGGGAAGGTAGAGACCTTTAAAGCACGGATCGTAGCCAAGGGTTGCACAAAGAAAGAAGGCATCGATTATGATGAGACATTCTCCCATGTAGCCATGCTTAAATCCATCTGATCATTGCTTACAATGGCCGCACATCTTGAGCATGACATCTGGCAGATGGATGTCAAGATAGCATTCCTCAATGGATACCTCAAATAGGCTATCTATATGGAGAATCCCAGGATTTCATAGTCAAGGAAGGTAAATTGTGTAAACTAAAGAAATCCATCTATGGGCTCAAACAATCTTCTCATAGTTGGAACATCCATTTCGATGAAACCATAAAGAGTTATGATTTCGTGAAGAATCTGGATGAACCATGTATGTATAAGAAACTTAGTAGGAGAGCCATCGTGTTCATTGTGCTTTATGTAGATGACATACTGATCAATGGGAAAGATACAATGGTGATGACTAGTGTTAAGATATGGTTGTTCAATAACTTTGAGATGAAAGATCTCGGAGAAGCCTCTTAAATCTTAGGTATGAAGCTGTTCAGAAAATGACAAAAGAGAGTATTGGGACTACCACAATAAGGATACATCAAAAAGATCTTGGAAATATTTAGTATGGATAACTTCAAGGAATGCTTCCTTCCTTTAAGACATCGTAATCACATATCTAAAGGGATGACTCCTCAAACTATCGAGGAAAAGAAAGCCATGGTCGGGTACCCGTACACATAGGATGTGGGAAGCTTGATGTATTCCATGATGTGTACTAGAACATATATCTACCGCGTAGTGGGAGTGGCCAGCCATTACCAATCTTGCTATGGGGGTAAACACTAGACTGAAGTGAAAAACATCTTTAAGTACCTAAGAAGAACTCAAGACTATGTCTTGGTTTATGTAGATAATGATCTCAAAGTCTTAGGGTACATCGATTTGGACTTCCAATCAGATGTTGATGGTAGTAAGTCAACCTCAGGGTTCTTATTCATGTTGAACGATGGTGATGTGAGCTGGAGAAGAAAAAAGCAGAACACCATGACCGATTCAACAATCGAAGCAGAATTTATAGTTGCACTGGATGCTGCTAAAGAGGTGGTGTGGTTGCGCAAGTTCTGCCAAGAACTTGGTGTAATTTCCTCGTTGGAATCTCCCATCCTGTTGCTATGTGATAATCGAATGCCATGGCGCAGGCGAAGGAACCTCGGTGGCAACAAAAAAGAAAACACATGGAGAGGAAATATCACATCGTCAGGGAGATCCAGAAGGGTGGTGATATCACGATCACCAAGGTTTCCTATATCGACAACATTGTTGATTCTCCAACCAAGTCATTGACTCAAAAGGTCTTCGACCAACATGTAATGAATATAGGGTTGAGAGATGTACATGAATGGCTCTAAGGGCTAGTGGGAGACTATTGGACTTGTAATCCCTTGGCAACCCATTAATATAATAAAAGCTATTATTTTATCATGGCCATCAGAAATAAAATGAATGAATGAATTTGAATGAACTTTACTTTTAAGGTCTCTTTGTACAATTAGGATTATGTACCGTGACCATATTGAATACCATCCAGTTGGGAGGACACAACTGACTTCAAACATGTGTATTCAATAAAGATCTCCAGTTTGAGAAAGTTATGATAATCTTTCTCTAAAGACTAATTTCCAACCGACTTCTTGATGCATGTCCTCTACATAGGAATAAAGATTCAGAATTACTCGAATAATCAAGTCAAAGAGTTGACTTGATGAGGTTGAGATAAACTAATACTTGAATCGTACCAATCATGATTAGGCACACATCCTTTGACCTGAGACAGATATGCATGTATATGCACGAGTATTCACATTTGACAGACCAATAGGTTGGTGACCTAACTGAGGTTCATATACCAACTAGTTGGTTTCATATGAAAACATATGAGAAGTATGATTTCTGAAAGGAATCATACATGTTTTTCTACAAAGATCACTCATGAGATATTTTGGGGATCAAAAGAAATTCCATGCATGGTCATCTTGTTTATGAAATAAGATACGAATTCGAGATATTAATATGTACTTTTGAAAAGTATATGTTTAATATTGTCGCCTCAATTATCGAATGAGAATTCAATTGATATGTTCCAAAGATGACAATCAAGCTAAGGTTTGAACTTCAGATATATCAAAGTCTTCCAGTGTGAAGGATAAATGTATATTGGGAATACTCAGGGTTAAATATATCATAATAGATCATCTACCATGATACTTCCATTCTGATGGAGTGATGAAACATGGTGGATTTTAGCGGCTCCATTTAGCTAGATAATTTGTGATTTAATTGAATTAAATCACAATTCATTTGAATCCAATTTTCAATTCCAATTCTAATTTCAATGTTCAAATGTTGGAAACAGAAATGGTCATGGAAATAGAAATATACAAGATCATTAAGCTCATTTCTAAGCTCCAAATGGCTTGGACTATGATTAGAAATGGCTGAGTAAGCTGGGTTCAACTCACCAACACTTTTCGAGCTCGCATAGAGTGTCTTGCGTTTTGTTGAGCTCACTTAAAGTGTGAAGTATTCCACTCGAGCTCAATTGACAAGAGCATATCAATTTCAAGCTAAATTGGTATAAACCCTAAAATTGGATTTATATGCAGATTTCAAGTCACTATACATGGATAGTATGATCTCCCTGATATTATCTCCAAGTATCTGCATTTTCATCTCGCGAATCTTAATTGTATTAGGACTCATACTTATTGTTGTCAACATTATAATAATAATTGTCATTATTATATTTTATTCATAAGGGTAATTTTTGTAAATATGATTCGTAAATATATTTCATTAATTAATGTGAATAGTAATTCAAAATAATTAACATTATATGGATATGATTCATATAAATATTTATGTAAATATGATTTACCAAATTATTTTCAAGGTATGAAATTGTGTGAATTTGATTCACATTAATTTCGTAGATGTAAATTGGATTTACATTTAATTGTGTTATTATGAATATGATTCATAAGCTATAAGAATTATTTCCATAATTTCTCCAATATGGCTAATTAGATTATTCCTTTAATTATAAATTCAACAACAATGCCTATTTTAGGCAAATTTGGAGCACGTACATGGTGATGTACACATGGCACGATGTTGTTGAGTCATTATTGATCAGGGACTTAATGTTGTTGCTTATTATTAATTAATATTAATCGAAGATAAAAAAAGAGATAATTCTTATTGAACAAGGACTTGGTCTTAAGACCTTGATCACCAATCCAAGGGCCATAATTTTACACGCCTACTTGAAGCCCTAGTCTTCAAGAGACGTGTACTTTGTGTATAAAAGGAGAGCAAGTCTCTCTCTTTTATTAACTTGTATTTTTGGAGAGTCTAGTCCTTCGGAATTTCGTGCCTTGTAGAGGAAGAAGAGTCTTGATAGTGTCCATCTCTCACATGCCTCTTCTTGAAGCCATGTTCATGAAGACGACATCCAAGTTCGTGGGAAGCAACACGCTTCATCTTTGTGCCCACGAGAGTGACACTGTGGATCAACTTGATTCGGGAGGTTTCTTCTACTAGAAACCAAAGCTTCAAGAGGTAACCCTAACCTATTCTTTATATTCATTATGGATATTATAAATCATTTTGGAAATTGTTTCCTTAGATTAATGATTTCAAAATGCACAAATCATTGTGCTAAAATTTCTTGTTCATGCAATAAACATACAATGTTTTAAGCAAAAAGTTTGCTAAATATTCTGTATTTTTGTGATGCGAAGTTCTTGAATCTTCAATTACTTCCTTTAATCATGTTATGTCTTGTACATGACTTTTATCTGAACAGGATTAAAGAAGATATCTTTTGAACTCTATTTTGGACACTCACCAAGTGTATGCTATTTCTATATGTTTGGAAGTAATTGTTTTGTTCTTAACACTAAGGATAACCTTGACAAGTTTGATTTGAAAGTGAAGAATGAATATTTTTAGGATTTTCCTCGTGAAGCAGAGCTTATAAGGAATTTATTAAGACAATAATGACCGTCGTCAAAGTGGTTAACGTTTCTTTTAGTGAAAACTTTAGGAATTCTACTCATCTACAAGAATAAGAATTTGACGAAGATGCTCAAGTAGATCCTTTCTATGTACTTAAGAATAGTGATTCTCATGGGTTACCCCAAGATTTTACCTTTATCATAGATACCCAAAGGAGTTGGTGATTAGGGTACATCTCAAAAGGAATTCAAACATGATCACACTTAGATTCATTCGCACTATCTGCTTTTGTATCCTCAGTGGAACATAAGTTTGTTGACGAGACTTGCAACATTGATTCTTGGTTACAAGAAATGCAAGATGAATTTGTTTAGTTTGAGAGAAATCATGTATGTGAGCTCGTTCCTAAACCTGAAAACTATATGGTTATTGAAACGAAGTGGGTTTTTAAAAACAAATTGGATGAGTCTGGGACAGTTGTCAGGAACAAATCATGACTTGTTGCTCAAGGATATACACAACAAGAATGCATCAATTTCGATGAATCATATGTACTTGTTGTAATGATTGAGTCAATCATAATGCTATTAGCATTTGCTTGTTTTAAGGAAATAAAGTTTTTCATATGGATGCTAAAAGCATGTTCGTAAATGACTTCATTAAATAATAAGTTTACATTAGACAACTGCCCAACTTTGAAGACCCCTTAAGACCAGAACAAATCTTTAAGCTCAGGAAATCCTTTTAGAAACAAGCAAGCTCCTTGAAAGTAGTATGATCAACTTAGAACATTTATGCTCACCTTTGATTTCACAGTAAGTTAAACATAATGCATTTGTTTGTGAGTCTATTTTGTCTGATTTACTGATTGTGCAAATTTACGTAGATGACATTGTGTTTGGTTTAGCTAATTCAAGTCTTTACAAGGAATTTTCTTAAGCCATGCAAGATCACCTCAAAATGAGCATGATGGGAGAACTGAAGTTATTTCTAGGGTTGTAGGTCAACAAGATGGAGTTTGGTACTTTCTTCTCACAATAGAAGTACACGAAGAAGAAGCTCACGAAGTTTAGTTTTGACAAAGTTTTGAGGAAGTCTACTTCGATTGCTCCAACTACGCACCTTGACCTGAACAAGTCAAGAAAGCTTGTCGACCAAAGGATATATAGAGGTATATGATCGGTTATTTATTTTATATGATTGCGAGAAAAATTGATATACTCTTTTAGTACTTGTTTAGCAACACATTTTCTGTCTATACCAAAATACGTCACCTAAAAAGTGTAAAAAGAATCTTTTGTTACCTTGCTTTTACAAAATATTTAGGTTTGTTTTATCCAAAGATGCATTCCATCAATTTATTTGCATACATCGACGTCAATTATGATGGTATTAGCAGGGATAGGAAAACTAAAAGTCATATCTACCAATTCATGGAGAATACCTTTGTATCTTGATTTTCGAAAAAGCAAACTTGTGTAGCACTTTCAACTATTGAGGCAGAGTTCATAGTAGCATCACTAGCATATTCCCATTTTTTATGGATGAAAAATACTCCTTCAGACTTTGGCTTAACCTTTAGCAAGAATAGGATTCTTTGTGACAACACTAGTTCTATCAACCTTACTAAGAACCGTTGATGAGATTTTATGCGGTTTAAAAAGTTGATTTTACCACGTCGTTGTTGTTTCACGAAAAATCACAATCAAACAAATAAGATTACAACTACAAGCATGATGAAATATTTGAGATGTATAGTGCAAGTAGAGGTTCGTATCCGCAGGGACTAAGCAAACTCGCAAAATTTATTCTTCTTTCAAACTTGATGCAAATTTTAATCTATTGCGATGAAAGAAAAAGTATGAGAGAATGCGATCAACGGTGAAAATACTTCCTAGAACTTAAAGTACATGAAGGAGGGGGGGTAGAATTGCAAATTAAGATAGAAGAAATAAGATGACATTTGCAATATTTCAAAACAAAATAATGGAAGGTAAACTTGCAATATATTAAGGTAACTTAGAGTTGAGAAAGAACATTACAAAATAAGAATGCTTGCAAGTTCAATTTAAAAAAAACAAGTAATATAAAGAAAATGCAAGAGAACTTATAACATGAGAGTTGTTTCCTTCAAGTTCAACTTAAATAAAATGACTAAAGGAAAAAAATACAAAAGGTAAATAAGATGGAAAAGAAGTCTTCTCTATTGGAGCTTGCGACTCTAAAATGGAGACGACGATGGAGCTAGATATCGAGGAGGCAGACGCGCAAGTTGGTAGGAACACCAGCGGGGTGCACAATGGTCTGGTTTCGTGAGGGAGAGGCTCTTGGCGTGGCGAGGACGAGCGGATGGCTGGAGCGCTCCTTCGCGTATGCATTGGAAGAGAGTATCAGGGAGAGAGAGCAGGTTGTCGGGGAGAGAGAACGTTGAGAGGTAGTCGACTCCTTTGGGAGGAGTCGTTCCCTTTTATAGGTACACTCTTGTCATTTGAAGAGTCTCAACACATGCACATAAAGACAAAAATATAAATGCATACATGCATGGGGAAGTTGCATGGGCAAGAGAGAGAGAATAATAAAGAGGATTCTTGCATTACGATGGTGTCTTTTTATCTTCTGCACGGGAAATGTGTAATGAGGGTGGGCTCTATGCATGAGAATAAAGAGTGGTCATTTTATACTAATTTCCCTCCTCTTTTCTTTTCAACAAAATGTTATAAGCATTTATAGAGCCAAAATGGAAGTGTTGGATTTTTGTCAAACTATGAACCCAATACATTTCTCTCTTGCTAAAAATATGGTTGTTTACTTTGTGCAAATAATTATTTATGGATGAATATTAATCTTGATATTTAAATAATCACGCTGTATAAATAATATGTCAACTGACATCTTTGAAAACATTTTGCCCAGATATATAACCATAGTCTGTCGATTTATGCTATGATTTAGTCGATTATGTGTAATTAAGGTGGTTTTCTCCATTGTGTGTATAGAATAAATAGAATGTGAATTGTGTGTAAATGGAGATTATAAATCAAATGTTAAGGTTGTACTCCACATAATTTAAGCATGTTATAACTGTATATAATGCAATCATCAAGAACCATGTCAATAGCTCTAGGACAAAACACATTGATGTTAGACATCACTTACTTAGAGAAAAAAATCTTGAAAGGTGAAATCCATTTGGAATACATTCCAATAGACAAGCAGCTAGCAGACATTTTGACTAAACACTTACATGCATCTCAATTTGAGAATATTAGAAGAGAATTGGGATTGTGCAAATTGAATGATATTTGTTGAATATTTAATTCACGAAAAATAACTCAATAGAGCATATATGATCAATCATCAGGATTATCCCGATCGATCATATTGATTGATCATCAAGACTAGCATCATCGATACCTCATGATCAATCATGTACTAAAAACTGATCGATCATTCCGGGAAAATTTAAATTTTGAAAATTCGATTTTTGCATGAAAACCTTCTTAGAAATAGGATCTATGGCATCATTGCCTTACCTATTAAGTCTTGAGACATCCTAGCACCTTCCATTCTCTGATTTATTAAATCAAAATATTTTTTTCAATTTTGGAAGGTAGAACATACCTAAATCCCTCAAAATTGGAGCCCTTGATCTCGTATCCCACATCATAGAGAGTCTTCAAATAGATCCCCAACCTTTTTTTCATCTCACACTTTTAAGAAGCAAGAGATTTCACCAAAAGTCGAGTTTTTCTCTCAGTCAAAGCAGAGACCTGACATATCGTCCAGTCCAGGTGATGAAGGTCAAATTCAACTCTTTAATAATGTGGAATTGTCATAGTATAGGAGGCAAATTTGATTCAAGCAAACACAAGCCTCTTCGACTATTTATCAAATTTTGTAGATTAATTATTGAGTGATTATTTCTAATTCTTAGGCCTTCATGCATATGCACAATAAAATGCAGATCAAATAATGCAAATAATGATGCATGTAATTTTTATGTGATTTTTCAATGCAATTATAAAATTATGCATGAACATAATGCATAATTAAATGCAGTGGATATGCATGCAAAAGATTAATTACAAATATGCTCTTATAGAATATCAAAGCAACGAGCATAAATTATAGTTTAATTTCAGGGTCAAAATGTGCAACATTGATGAGAAATGACAATTAAATCAAGTAGATGAAGACACTATAGATCATCAAAATTGGCTTCATTAATCAGGTGTCAAAATAAGAAATGAAATATGCCATTAGGTATAGGATGGAACAAGGAGCAAAATGAAACTGAAATCATTCAAATTGGACTTAAAATGCTCAATTTATGCTCAAAACAGTGCTAGGGGCATAAATGTAAAAAAATACAATGAATTAAAAGATAAATATTCTGTGTACAGGGGCATTTATGCAATTAAAGAAACCCAGCTGGATGTCTCTATAAAATACCCCAGACGCGCACATGAGGCACACGCCTAGGGACCTTCTTGTAATTCTGAAGATATCCAAGGGTAGATCTACAAATAGACCCCTGCATGTGCTGGGCACGTGCGGGGCTAGGCTCGGTCAAGTGGCAGCTTCGGCGGGTGACGTGGCAAGCACTCATGCTTCGTCAAGTGGCTTGGGATGCACGAGCCTGCAGGTTTGATGGAATGACATGGCACCATTGGGGTTGTTGAATGGCCTCCGTAGAGGCGCCATCCAATGGCACATGTGCTTCTCCTCCACCGGGGGGAGAGGTCGCGTATTGGAGCTTCGAAGACCTCGCCAAAGCTCCGCCGGATTCCCCCGTGCTCCCTGATGCTTGCCGGACCACCGTGATAGTCTGGCGAAGGAGGTTGACTAGAGGAGGAGCATCGAGGATTAGCTGTAGATGCAACCGACATCTCATTGTCGGTTGCGGAGCTGGAGACCAGCGATGATTGCGTAGCTCCGACCATTGAAGACCTGTAGGTTGTTGGGAGATAGCCGAGGCGTGCACAGTGCAAGGTGAGTGCAGTGGAGGACTCAGTCGAGGTAGAGAAGCTGGGGGTCCGGTGGTGCTCACCTTGAAGGTGGAACTGGTGGGTCGTCGTGGAGGGAGGTTCTGGAGGAGAGGAGAGGTGGGCAAAGGGTACGAAGAAGATGGAGGTGATGTGTTGGAGCTCGTCGGAGGATCAAGTGGAGGTGGGAGGTGCTGATTGCGGCGAAGAAAATCAGAGAAAAATGAGAAAAAGGAGGAAGAGTAGATACCTAGAGATCAGAGACGATCAATGGGCAGAGGAGTTGGTTTGGGCTGAGGTCCAAGGGACCTCGGGTCATCGCTCAAACTCGGGCAGCTTCTTCGAGGAGCTCAACGGTGGCGGAGCCTCCGCAATACGGTCATGGCGGTCGTGGGTCAACAACAGTCCAGGAGACACCATTAGGGCCCTCCCTCCACCTCCGTCTATCACAGGGAGGTGGAGGAGAACTAGGGCTTCGGTTGTAGATTGGTGCACGAAGTGAGAAGGCGACGGAGCGGAGGGATTTATAGGCAGAGGGGATCGACATTACAAGAAGTGGTCAAGGGTTTTGCAACAGTTGTATTAAGGTCAGAGAGTAATGGAGTGGGTGTTTATGAGGTGCACGAGGATGTAGGAGGAGAAGGCTACATGGTGGTGGCGTTACGACAAGGAGAGAGTGGCTGATGTGGGCTCCAAAATAGGAAAGAGACGGGTGGTTTGCGAGGCATAACGTCAGGGGAAGAGATGGCTGGAGGTGAAAGATGATGGATGATCGTTGGATCTCTCAATCCAACGGTCTAGGTAGGGGCGCGGGTGTAGAGCTGAGATCAGATCACCATATCTGATCCAGCAGTGGGGGTGTTGCGTTGATGAACGGTTGAGATACGATCTGGTGGTCTGTCCAATGACCAAGAGTGGTGGGGTGACGTGGATAAAGAAGGTTCGATGGATGGAAGAGCGTCGTGTTGTTGAGGGAGAGGCGGAAGGGGATGTCTGAGATCTAATCTGGGATCAGATCTAATGGCTAAGGATGGTGGCATTAAAGAGCGACTAGGATGAAGGCGAGGAGGAATGATCTAGCAGCTAGGAATGAAGCCGGTGGCGAGAAGAGGGAGTGGCCACATGGGCGGCCCAGAAGGCGCCACGTGGCAGCTCCAGAAAATTCAAAAAATACAAAAACAAAGATAAATACAAAAGAAATAGTTAAAGGCAAAATTAGGAAAAAGTCAAAATATAAATGTTGTAGATCTCGATGAGATCTACAAGTTTCATATTGAACAAAAAGTTAAAAGAGGTTATTTGTACAAAAGTATATTTTTGGAAGTCTTTTTAATGGGATAAAAATACAGCTTTTAAGGCTTTGAGATTTTTTTTGCATTTTTTATCTCTTTTAAAGGTCAAAACAAATATATAAAATATTAATCTAATTTTTAGGGGTTTTAATAAAATATAAAATAAAGGAAAAGTGTTTAGAAATTGAATACAATAAATAGGGTTATAATATATGTTAATTATATACAGTTTTATATACAATATAATACAAGTTAAGATTAATGAATTATTAGTTATTTTTATTGAAATGTTTAAGCAGGAGATTAATAATTTGATTTTAGTACAATGAATCTGAGATTCATCACCAGGCTCATTGATCGCCCATAATCGATCGCCCCATTCTTCCTTATCGATCATAAGTAAGTCCATAACATTGTTTCTTCATTTCTTCTGTGATTCTTTAATTGAATCTTGTTTTTTAGTTACTCTAACCTTATAGGAGGCCATCCAGGAGATCTTAATGGCACCCAATAGGTCGAAGAAAGCATCCTCACCCTAGTTTGTGTCTACCCTCGACCGCATCCAAGCCTATTCATGACTGCACATGATGACTAAAAACCTATCTCATGGTATGTGTTCCGTGACTATTTCCCTAACTTTACTTGGATTTTTTATTTAAACCACATATTTAACTTGTTGGCCATGTATTCTTCCCAGGTATCCTGATTCTCTCATAGATTCCAATTTTTTGGATTCTATAGTTGAGTTCTAGGCCAACATAAAGGACATAGGCGACTCTAGCACCTATAGATTTAAGTCGTCCGTCAAGGACCAGACCTTTGTAGTTTATACCTCCGTCATCTCCTCCATCCTAGGTTGCCCTGACATAGAACCAACACTCACTAAGATTATAGATAACATAGATTAGGATGAAGTTAGGGAAGCCCTCATGCTAATCCAATATATAGGAAAACCCCCAATTGCACCCAACCTGTGGCCCCTCCCTAGATTTTTGAATTGAGCCTTTTCTTGGCATTTTATGGACAAGAACACCAACCGAACCCACCACCAAGATCCAAACACTAATCTGCATCTTTGTCTTGGTCAAGCCTTTCAACTGGTCACACTACTGATCGCATTTTGTCTCACTTCTTTGTGAGCTTCGTCTGATCTGAGAGACTACAGACGCATGATGAGCTATCAGTGTGAGATGGTGACTTATGCGAATGAGAACGCTCATTTCCTGAATGATCAATCTGAGATCATTTATCACCTTTCCAATGAGATGCACGAGAAGCACATCTCTAGGAACCCTCTGCTCCTCTTGCAAAATCTAATCATGCACAACGTGCCCGTGCCCGTCACACTCAACCCCTGAGAGCTCCTACTCCTCCTCAGCATTCACATCGCCCTTCTACTCCATGCATCTCTTCCTTTTCTTGAGGAAAAGATATTCATTTGCATGAGAAAGAAGCAGAAGAAGAAATTGATTCCTCTGACCAAGAAGGGAGCATCATTCCATTGTTTGAGTATAACTTAGACACCCGTCACATTATAGAATGTTTCAAGAAGGCATGTTGGTCTCCCTGTTGTGATTCCAAAGATAGAATACTATCCTTCTGAGTATTAGTTTTCTTTGCAGTTCTTTATTTTTCTTTCTCTAGTACTTAATTTCGTTCTTTTTTTTCATTCAATCTTGAAAAGGATAACATAGTTATACACTACAAATAGTTTATGTACTTCTCCATTATTTATTAATGAAGTATGCATTTTTCTTTTGTTTACCTTTTTAATTGATCATAAAAAGAAGGAGAAGAAATAAGGTTAAGCTTAAAAGGATGAAAGGACTTTGTATTAAGGAGGAAAAAAGATTAAAACTTATTTTATAAGCATCACTCGCCTTACACTCTTAGAGAATTAAAAAAATTATGACTCTTTTAGTAAGGAGGAGAAATTAAAATCAAAGTTCAAACTTTAAGTTCAATTTTATTGATAAATTATTTTAATGCAATTTTACTTATCCGAGATTGATTTGAAATTGTTATATGTAATTGATTACATTTCTTTAAGCTTTTGAGAAATTTTAACATCATTAAAAATGGAGAGATTGTTAGTTCCGTGTTATCCGATGTTTTAAAGATGACACACACGCACACACATACATGCAGATTCATAGTCGCTTGCTTGTTCATTATGATTGCATGACTACAAGTGTAAATTCATCTCAACTAGTCTTCGAAGTGTCATCAACTTCAAGCATAGCAAAAGCTTAGAAAGTTGCTTTAACTTTGTTTAAAAAGTTCTTGCTTATTTACTTGTACTATCTTGAAAAGTTGTAATCTCTGGCAAGCTTCAATAAATAATTTAAAATTAATATACTGACCAATTCAATTCTGATCGAGCATCTGTTCTCATTTATTAACCATCATTTATTGACCATGTTGACTGATCGATCATGCCTAAAGACCGTCAACTTTTGACCAAATCGATCATAATAATTTGAATTCCATATTAACGGTAAAAAATGATTGACCACACCTTTTGAATGATCGACCATTTCCATCTGATCAATCATAATTGTTTACCTGATCGATTATTACGGCAAATCAATTCTGATTGATTGTTAGATTTGTTTCCAACAACCTTATTTCTTGGACATGTATATAAGGAACCCCAAATCCATTTTTGGAAGACATATATTTCGAGTAATCGTTCTTATTCTCTCTAAAAAGGAAAGAAGCTCTTTGTTAGTGATTCATCGATTCTTTCTCTTGTTCTTTGATTCATTCAGTTATTTCAAGGATAATTTCGTAAATTGATAGATGTGAACCATCGATATCAAATCATCATAGTTCGATCGCTCGCCATCATTCAAGTTCTTCTATTAGTAGTTAGAACTTTTTTGGTAGTCCTCCTTAGCCCGCTTATATTTATATTTGTAACTGATATTGCTTATTCAAATGTACTATCTGTGTATAATTGGTGTGCTATATCTGTGAATATATTGTGCAATTATATTCTATAGATTACCTTTAGATATCACTATTCCTAATTTGAAGATATCTTTTGATATATGTTAGGATAATTTTCTCTTGCATGTATATTTCTTATTTCCAGCTAAACACTTTCAGTAGGACTTTAGGTGTATGATCTTAAGCGTCCAGAGAAGATCTTGGAAGTAAGATCTCCAACGAAGTTAAAAGAAAGTCAAAGCTCGTTTGTTCTTCTGCTTGTGTTACAGTGTGTTTATCTGTAGTGTTAATTTGGTGTCTGACCCAAGATTGTGAAGCATCATAATTGTAAAGTTGAGATATCTGTGTAAATATCTCAGGCTTTAGTGAAGTAGTTGATTAGCTTAGCTAATCCAAAAATCCCAAGTCAGGAAGGTTCAGGTCGTGGCTTTTACTGCAGTGGGTTTCCACATAAAAATACTTGCAAGTGTGTTGATTGGATTGCTTGTTTGAATACTCTATGCTTGTTGGATATTTCACATAAAGTTTAACAACTACCTCAAACCACTATTCACCCTCCCCTTTAGTGGTATCGTGATCCTCAAACTCACATTACATTCTACATGTAGATAATTGAGAACTACTGTAAATATTGCAACCTTTGAATCCATCATTATTTTTCATGTATTATGCAGAATATCTTCCTAATTTGGTGTATTATTTTTAGTAGAAAAAAATTAATTGTGCTTAACTAAATATTGAAAACACTTGAAACAATGTAAAGCTATAAATAAATAAATTTTGCCAGCTTCACCTTAAAAAGATTATAAAAATATTTTTTAGCTTCACTTTTTATTGTTGTCGTTCATATGTGGAGATTACACACTTATGATTACTAACATATCGATGCATATCTCATGAAACCCCTATGGATATATTTGACTTTCTTATATTTAGTTTTTGATTTTGATTTGAGAAGCAACGAGCTTACTAGTCGTGTGCTAGTCTAGAATATTTTGTCTGCATACAATCTGTGTCATAGACTTAGGAAGCACGTAAGTTTTTTTTATGTTCACTCGGTTCACCAAGTAGAGAGGGACTCTATCTATTTGGCATGTGAGTACCCTTCCAGCATCTACAACTTGGAGTAGGGAAAAAGTAGGTCATGTCTATTAATTTTGGCCAAGTACCTCTTTGGTATCTTAGAGCTAGGTACGTGTTTCGTAGATGTTTCTCACAACATATTGGATAATAGTTGAGAGTGACATTTATGAGCATTTTTGTAGCAGTCACTTGGGAAGGACA
This sequence comes from Ottelia alismoides, assembly GCA_037367405.1. Lineage (NCBI taxonomy): Eukaryota > Viridiplantae > Streptophyta > Magnoliopsida > Alismatales > Hydrocharitaceae > Ottelia > Ottelia alismoides. The sequence continues at coordinate 163,655 of JAZKJV010005916.1, read as the reverse complement.
CACCTTAGATCGAGAAAAGCCTCAGATAATGAAATCCGTAAGACATGTTATGAGCATCTTTGTAGTAGTCACTTGGGAAGGACACACCTTAGATTGAGAAAGTCTCGGATAACGAAATCCGTAAGCGACAACGGTATAACATCAATAACTTATCATCCATATGAGTTTAGAAAAGATCAAAATATAATCACTTGTATTGTACTATTCGATGATTTTGTATGATGACATAAAATCGACCAAATGCGACGGGCTCTTATGACGTCATCGCGTTCAGTGTGGACCTATTAGTGGGTTTGTTTGCATATTGTTTGCACTATAATTGGTTTTGTTTTGCATCTTGTTTATAGTGTATGTATGTGTGTGATAGGTCTCTAAGTTTATCTACTCATCCTTTTTTATTCTCTCTAATCTCTTTTTAGAATAAAGTGGGATGTGAATCTCTCCAACTACATCCTACAGTCATTTCAGACCATACTCCGACATGTTCATCTTCCTGGTTCAAGGATGATGGATTTTTCATCATCTGACTAAGAGATCAATTCAATCAACTAAAATCATTAGGATCTTATCGTTGAGAATACATCACCAATTGCCAATTCCTTGGGACGAACCCAAAAAAAGCTAAAATCCTTTGATTGACCACGAGAAATCTCCTTCTCTAGCATATTTAAAGGGTCGTCAATTTAAATCTCTTCCTCATTTTTCAATTCATATGGTTGAAGAGTTTTGCTCAAATTTTCATCAAACAAAACATTGATTGATTCAACAACAGCCATAATTTTCTTATTGAATATCATGTATACTTTGATATATGAAAAATATTCTAGCAAGATGCCTTCTTCACTTTTAAATTCAAATTTGTCAAGATTATTAGTATGAAGAACAAAACACTTGCTTACAATACCATAAACGTAGCCAATCATTGGTGAACGACAATAATAAAACTCAAAGGATGTCTTCTTTGATCTAGGATAGATCGATGTTATGTTCAAGACAAAACATGTTGTATTTATGGCTTCTGCCTATAACATGACAGATCAAAATCATGGAGCATAATACAAGTGCATTACTATAGGGTGTGATTCTTTCGCTCGACTACACCATTCTAAGGTGTATTCTGGGAGCTAAGAGTCCATGCTTTAATCACAACATGTCTACAATTTCAGAAAAAGTTCTCATTCCCAAAGCCACCACCATGATGATTCTTAACTTAGTGATGTAGTTTCTTATTTAGTCTGAATTCCTTAGCTAGTTGTTTGAACTATGAGAAAGTTGTCTTTGGTCATAAGTAATTAAACCCAAGTGAAACATGAGTAGTCTTCTACTATGACAAAACATAACGACAACCACTCAAACTTTTGGATTTCATAGGCCCAAAGAGATCTCAATGTAAGAGTTATAGATATATGGTGACACTAACAAAGTTATTGCTCTTAAAGGCAATTTTGTGCAGTTTCTCTAGTTCGCATGCTGAACACATATCTTCCTTCTTATAGGAGAGTTGGGAGTTCCTTAACTAGGTCAAGTTTGCCAAGCTTGTTGATTAGTTTCATGTGAATGTGTCCTAATATTTTATGTCAATGTAGAGGATCTTCTTGTGAAGCCAAAAGGTAATCTAAATATGGGTAACCATCAAAACTATGTGTGTCTGTGTACTTTTGTACCTATCTTCTTTAATAAGAACTTCAAGTGTGCCCTCTTTTAAAACTTAAAGCAATTCTCAGGAAAAGTTACTTAAAAAATCTCTATCATACGTATGAGATACAATAAACATGATGTGTTTTATACATTTAACAAGATTTAACTTTTCGAAAGATGTAAGGGAGTTGTCAATCGTACTCTTGCCAATGATCATATGTGTGTGGTTGTTACCAAAGGTAACTGTCCCACCTTCCTTGATGTTTATCTTGATGGAGAGATCTTAATCTCCGGTCATGTGATTGGAACATCCATCATCCGTCATCCATTTTCCTTTCTTGCCTAGCTTGTCTTGCTTAATATTAGAGTACTTAATTGTGTTATTGGGTTGGTGATATCTCCAATTCTGAGGTGTTTATGCCTTCTTCTTATGTTCTGCAAAACAACTAATACATCCTTTCACTGCTCATTTCTTTTGGGTCCTTGGAGGATTAGCTTGATTCTTAATATTTCTTCAAGGCTCCTTAACCTTATCGATTTTATTTTGAAAAACTTTAACTATAACATATTTAGAACTTTCATCTTTTTGTTTCATGACCCAGTTCACAACCAATTACAAACTTAGCTTTACATCAATACAAGGATCCTCATAATTTATCTTTTTATTAACCTTTAATGAATTTAACTAGATCATCTACAAGAGTCCTAATTTTAATTTCTAGTTCAAAAAATAACTTCTAATCTGTCTATATTATCATTAAGTAGACTAAGTTTCTATTTCATGTCTTTGTCAGAAGATAAAAGAGTTTTTAAGCTTGTGAATATTTTTTTTAGCAATTCCACTTTAGATTCATGTTCTACTTATGTGGTGTGTGCAATATCTTTAAATAACTTATTTCCCATTTTAAATTTAACAACTAGGCAATGCAAATTATAACATCTCTAAGTTCATCAACAGTAGGTTCATAAGAGGTTACTTGATTGTCTATGGCCATAAAATCCGAGCAAGGCTTCTTCCTTAATTTACTTGTCTGGATCACTTTTACTTGAATTTGAGGAGTCAGAAGAGTCTCATGTGGCTTGAAAAGCTTCCTTCTTGAAATGCTTAAGATGATGCTTGAAATGTCCTTCCTTTCTTTCACTATCACCTTCATTGTTCTTGTGTGACTCATGATGCTCAGATTTGTAATGCTTCTTGTGGCTTCTCTTGTGAAAGAGGAAGTCTTCTTGAAGTGACCCTTCTTCTTAGCATATCTTGGTTTTTTTCCAAGCGTCTCTTCTCATGATCATTATGAATCCTCTGGTTACCATAGTGACATCTTTTGAGTTTTCATCAAATGAGGTGACTTCATTTGCTTTCAGGGCTATAGTCTTATTTTTTCTTGATTTTTGTCTCAAGTTACTTCGCTTATTATTTCCAACTTCATAGGAGATGAGTTTAGCAATAAGATCAACCATTGGGAGGGTGTTTAAATTGTTTGTTTTCTTGATGATAGTTGGAGTAGTCCTCCAATCAGCTGTGTGTGATTTGAGGATCTTCTTGACATGTTTTGACTCCTCAATATTCACATTGAGATTCAAAAGACTATTCTGATGGAATCTCCTTCTTTCATCTTGAACATCTCATATCATTGATGTAGAAGGTCGATCTTAGTCTCCTTTACTTTGGTGGTACGTTCATAGGTGACACTAAGATTGTAATAAATCTCATATAGCATCTTTCATACTTATACACAATTGAATATTTCCTTTGTAATAGCACAAAATATAGCATCTATGGCATTGGAATTGTGTGTAGCTTTCTTCTTGTCAGCATCTTCCAAGTTTGTTGTCTCTGTGATGACTAGTCGAGCATACTTTTCTCAGTATGACATTCAAGACTTCGAAGTCTATAGACTCTCTATAAAAATATACATTCGACTTTCCAATATTTGCAATTTGTACCATGACAGGGAGGAGGCATGATGGTTGATGGGCTCTCGAATGCATTGTTGTTGTTACTTTTGGATGTGAATGGCATATGTGCTGAGGAGAATTGCATTGTCTACACTTGAACATATGCTCTGGAATCAAATGAAAGTTATTGGGGATCACAACACTACTAGGGGGAGAGGTGAATACTGGTATATCTGGTAATTATGAAATTTAAAATAAAATTGTAGAAATTAGAAAATAGGGACAAGCAAACTAGATATTCAACCATAATGCACAAAGATATTTAGTGTGAGTATCACGATCCAAGTCTTCGTGACTTAAGATTTCTGTTCAATCAAGATAATTAACTAAATCATTAATTTGGATTATTTACGTATATAACTTAACTATTTACAAAGATCTTGGATCAAACACCAAAATGATTTGCAACCTTAGATCTATAAATAAAAGGTAATTGTAACAGATCAAATACTGTGTCAACGTTGAGAGACTGGGTGAACTCTAACGGTCATCTTGAACTTCTTGAATGGGCAGACTCTGATTGTTCAAGAAACTTGCACACCATGACTTCCTGTAGAAGTTTTATCTTGAAAAATAGCATATAATAACTTTGGTTATATCAATAGCAAAGATACATTTATAGACAATTATACCAACAATAAGTATAAGAAGTATAAATGGAAAAAATAATGATTGAAAAATATCACTAGTAGTATTGTTGCATGTAGAAAGTATCTCTGACTAGTCTTGGATGTCGAGGTATGCCGCCTTGCTTCTTGAGAGAGAACGAGAGAGAGAGAGTGATGGAATCGTAAGGGGGTTCCCATAGTCGAGGTTTTGATGATGCATTTCCCCTCACTATGGAGAGGTTTATATAGGGTGTATGCCCTCGCCACGTCCTCCCCCCTCCCACGCCCTTGCGGTTAGGGTCTCCGGGAGACCCGACCCTCGCGCAACCATCGGCGGTGGTTTTAACCACTCGGTCATTCCACAAGGATCGTTTTAACGTCTCCCACTTGACCGAAGAGGTCAAAACATATATGCTCCCACTATTCGTGTAGTATATACATGGATATTTATCATGTGAGGATCATTATCTATGAAACCTCTTCCTTGACTCAAACATTCTTGAGTCCCATTAAACCAACATATTTAATGTATGTTCCTGTAGTTATTCCCTTAGTTAGGGAATCAACCAACATGTCACTGGTAGGTACGTAGGTTACCGTAATTTCTTGCTTTTCCATTATATCTTGTATATAGTGATATTGGATCTCAATGTATTTTCCTTTAGAACTATTAGCCCCAATATTAATTTAATAGTGATATAGGAAGAGGTAGTGACCTTGTGATCGACAACTATGTGAGACGGCAGTGTCGGTGATCAGATCAGATGCACTCGTTACGGCAACATCGGAGCTTAATCTGGCGTATGAGAGGCAACGAGTACGCAAGATCGGTGAGCTCTGATACCAATCTTGGATGTGGAGGTATGCTGCCTTGCTTCTTGAGAGAGAACGAGAGAGAGGGAGTGATGGAATCAGAAGGGGGTTCCCGTAGTTGAGGTTCTGATGATGCGTTTCCCCTCCCTATGGGGAGGTTTATATAGGGCGTATACCCTCACCACATCCGCCCCCTTCCCAAGCCCTTGCGATTGGGGTCTCCAGGAGACCCAACCCTTCCGCAACCATCGGCAGTGGTTTTGACCACTCGGTCATTCCGCGAAGATCGCTCTAACAACTAGTAGAGGAACTTGATACCTTAGAGGAAATTGAATGCCAACTTCAAGAGAGTTTACGAATAGAACAGTCGAATCAGCTCTTGAAACTTCAGGTCACTATAAGAATGCTTAAAATCTTGAAGAATAGAGACAAAAAGAGCAGACTGGCTATGGACAATATTACTTTGTAGTTATGAGCTATGGTGTCTCTTCCAAAAACATGTATGTGATCATTAATATAGTGGTATAGTCAGACCTTTTAAAATGTGACCGTTGGAAATAACAATGGCAATAAATCATGAAGATTCTTAGAGTTGATCGATTAATCCACAAACATTAATCAATTGGGCAAGATTTATCTATCATGTCAAGTTTAGTTGATTGATAAAACTAGTCGTTATAGAGTTGTTGAGATTAGTTTAAAAGGTGATTGTTTTGGGCTCTAAAGTGGTCGATCAAGAAGTGATTGATCATGTACAACAAGTTGCTCGATCAAACATGCAAGAAAAATAATTAAGAATTGATCAATCATAATTCAAGGATGTCAACCAAACGCGGGTTGATTTGATGCTTCAAGTTGATCGATCAGGACTAGGCTCTAAGCTTCTACTGAGATGCTCTAGATTAAGAAGGATTCGGTGAACTCTAAAGCTTAAAACTTTGATGCAAACAAGACAATAACCTTTGATACAAATACAACATTAAAAATACAATAAGAAAGATTAACTGCTTGAATCATATTACATACTTTGCAAGTGACTAGCAATTAGTACGTCATCGTCAAAATCAAAGTAATAATAGAATAAGCACAAGTTCTTTAGGTAAAGAAACAAAAAACTAATGGAGCGGATATATATAGTCATAATATCATAGTGTTACCGGATATATGATTGGTATAGAATGGAGTAGGTTTAGAGAAGATGATCCAATATTTGAGATTGTGGTGATAGCTGATTGAAAAGGATAAAGTCAGATGCTTTAGGATGGTTTAGTGCACAACTATAAGTGAGTCTATATCTTAGACATTGTTAACTGGAGGAGAGACATCATGTCTAAGATGAATTGTACTAGAATACCAATCTTTCCTAGAAATAAAAGGATGTATAGGGATCTTTATTCACATTGTTAGCGTCTTGACATGATGATGAATATGGCAAAATTCATTGGTTCTTGCTTTACATGTCAGTAGGTACATGCTTTCACCAACAACCATTTAGTGGAGAAACATTTACATGGATTTGTCATTGGCTTGTCACGTGCTACAGAGGGTAAGTGTGTAGTATGGTTAACTTTGACCATATAATGAAGATGACACCTAGATCAAGAAGACACGAAAAGTTGTTGAGCTTTCTTGGAAGTGAATATTGACCATATAAAGATGCCATAAGAGATAAGGAAACACTTGATACATATATCTAGAGTTTGAAGTGAGCAAATTTGTCTTCTTAAGAGTGTCTCCAAGGAAGGGGGAATAGAGGTTAGAACTATGAGGAAAGTATGCAGCAAGGTTCATGGGTCCCTTTAAGAGTTGTAGTGAATTAACAAGGCTGGATACACGCTTGCGCTTCTTCTTCATCTTTATTTCATACAAATTGTCTTCTCTAAGAAGGTATGCCAACTATATGGATTATATGATCAACTACAAGGAGCTGCAAGTTGAATCATACCTTGCATATCATGAAACTCTAGTGTAAAGTTGAGACCATTATATGAAGAAACTAAGGAATAAGAGATACTTTTGATCAAAAAAAATATTGAGTAGCCAAGAATTGCGGAGGCTGCATGGACGCTATAGGCTAACATGATGGGAAAAATATTCATGTTAGTTTAATGTTGGCTTATGTATGTCTTCTATAAACATTACTTTAATAAACAAAAAGTGTTCACCATTCTAAGTTTCAGATAATACTTACTTTAACATTTTTATAAGTATGAGATCTTGAAAATAATGTATTCAAATCATGCTTTGAAATGCTCATTCGATTTGGTTTTTTTGAGAGGAATGCAACATGTTTTGTGTCTATCGAACTTTGTTTGGATTCGAACTTTGTTTGGATAAGTGTTGATTTTTAAAAGTTTAAATCAATTATTTAAGCAATTAATAGAATGTCTAAAAGTTGTGATTCTTGTTTTAATAATCAAACCTTAACATATTTAGTATTATAGAAACTATCTGGATGAGATATTTCAAGCAAGAATGATTTTACATTAATTGGATACTGTATGCAAAGATGTAGGGTTCAAAAAGTTTAGTAGGGTTTTGTAGTAGTTGAATCGACATAAATTCAAGTTGAAGTTATATAAAGCTCATTTAAATAAGATGAAGTCAACATAAAATAGCCTAAATCCCCAAATAAATTCTTCAAGGCTTTCAAGTGTTGTTCATATTTAAATATAGATCGAGCTATCGAGATTATTTCAAAGCCATATATGATTATGCAAACCACATGGATGTATTTCACATTCTAAATTAATGAATTCTCATGTTATATGATTCATGTATAGAATTTTCAAATTAAACAAATGGTTATGAAATAAATAATTCTTCATTTATTTAGATTCAAGAGGTTTTATGGGTATTTGGTCAATATTTTGGATTGTATATTAAATCACTTATGTTTTGATTTAAATAAGTATTTAATAAACTTAAACACTAATATATTTTTGGGTAAAGCAATTGATTTTTTATTGATTGATTTTTGGGTTTACAGAAGTGTTTAATAAGCTTAAAATATGGTACCATTCATGTCAATGGAACTAATACAAAATTCAATCAATTGATTGTTGATTTAAATAAAAATATAAGTATTTTTAAAATCAAACGATTGGTCCTTAATATAGTCAATTGAGCTCCTTTTATATGGAAAAACATCATGCAAGAGTCGACTAATCTATGGGTTCAATCAATTGATCTGCTCTTCAAAAAATGGCACAAGCCAAAATACAAATCCAACTGACAAATAGTTAATTTCGCCAAGAATGTGTTTGGTATTGGTGCAAGTCACCTAGAATTCAACTTTGATGATAACGAAATCGACAATTATGTGTAAGAGATTGAAAATTTCATGTCAAAAATGCAAATTACTATGATGAATTAGAACAACTTTGAATATTGCAAATCGATTACAAGACATCACTAAATAACTTGACTCTCGATCAAGGAATGAACGCATCAAAGTTTTCTTGAAGCTCGAGAAATGACTCAAGTCTCTTAGTTGATCAGAGAAACAAGGAAGCTCTAAGTTCAACGCTCTTGAAGCATTTGTTTATCTTTCATAATAGTTGTAATAAGCTTAAAAAATATAGGGATTTTATCACTTGTGCCCCTCCGAGATGTTGCAATATCAGTTATGCCCCTATCTTTTGGTAATATCAGTTGTGCCCTCAAAACTTGCTATTTTATCACTTGTGCCCCTCGGGTTAGTGACCGTCCATCTACAGTACAAACGGACGTTAACTTTGAGGACATAAGCGGAATTATTTTTTTAAAAGGTTATATGGTCATTTCTTCCTCCTCTTCCCCAACCTCTTCTTCTTCCTCCTCTTCCCATCTTCTTCCTCCTCCTCCTCCGACCTCCTCCTCCTCCCTCTCCGCCCCGAGCTCCCCGCAGCCCCTCCCCTCCCCGGCGCCGCACCTCCTCCCCCCCGCACCTCCTTCCAGCCCGCCGCCCCCTCCCCTCCCCGGCGCCGCCCCCTCCCCTCCCCGACACCGCCCCCTGTGCCCCCTCCCCTCCCCGGCGCCGCCCCTCCCCTCCCCGACACCACCCCCTGTGCCCCCTCCCCTCCCCGGCGCCGCCCCCTCCCCTCCCCAACACCGCCCCCTGTGCCCCCTCCCCTCCCCGGCGTCGCCCCCTCCCCTCCCCGACACCGCCCCCTGTGCCCCCTCCCCCTGGGATGCACCCCTCCCAGCCCCGCACCTCCTCCCCTTGCCGGCGCCGCCCCCTGCTCCCCCTCTCCCTGGGCTGCACCCCCTGCCCCGCACTGCCACCTCCCCTCCCCGGCGCCGCCCCCCTGCTCCGCACCGCCACCTCCCCTCCCCGGCGTCGCTCCCCTGGTCATGCGCGAGGCCAGCTTCTCCAGCCCAAGGGGACCGTTCTTGTGAGCTCGACGAAGTCGATGGGGGCCGTGGAGGAGCGGTCGATCTGGAGCTTGCGGGTGAGGGCGGAGGACTCGCGGGAGGGAGATGGTGACGACGGTGCGGCGGGGGCGGCGGGCTGGGAGGGGGCGGGGCTGGGAGGGGGCGGCTCAGGTGAGGGAGCACAGGGACGGGGAGGCGAGGGGGCAGGGGACCATAATACCCTTCTTAACCACACCATGGTTTGAATAAACCATGGTTATTTTAATTTTTTGACGGTCAATCTGACGGAAGGGCATAACTGATGACGGAGCAAGTTTTGAGGGGCACAACTGATATTATCAAAAAGATAGGGGCATAACTGATATTGCAACATCTCGGAGGGGCACAAGTGATAAAATCCCAAAAATATATTAAAGTTCTCAAAGTCAGTCGTGCATCATAGGCATCGTATATGATTTTTTGCAAGCATCCACGATCCCTCTTGCACCCTATCGTGCTTGGATATCAATCGAAGTTTTAAATCTCGATTTCGATTTCGTTTCGAAATGTCGAATGAAACAATTTCGAATTTTTGTCAATTTCGACCTAGATTTGTTAATGAAGTGTCCATATCGAGATTTCGATTTCGATGAAGTGTCGAAACCAAAATTCGGTAAAATTTCGTCGAAATCTGAAACACTGACATCAATACATAATGTTAGATATTACACGTAAGCCCATCCTCCAATTATTGATACGGAATGTTTTACTTTACTCGACACAAAAGATCGCGAACAAGGAACGAATATTAGGTTCTTCTTTTGATTTACACACGATAGGATTGGTCTGTAATCTGTCCATATCTTTTGCTTTAATTAGAAGGATATCCGTGGTATCTTTAAGGAGCATTACTCATAGATCTAATATATATATTTATTGGGATGGATTGCTGGTGGTGATTAAATTAGATTAACGAGAATCTAGCAGCACCCTGATTTCTACCCCCTGATTCTATATTTTAAGTTTTTGCTCTCCTCTTTCTTGAGATAATCCACTGTAAGATTCCGGTCGTTCTTATATTTTATAATCCGGTGACGTCTATGCTCTCCCCTTTTAAGTTTTAAACCTTTTCCTGTTTGTTTTGAGCACTAATGACACCATGCTTCGTTTCGTCTGACATGATATCCTTTTTATGTTATCGATAGTTGAGCTTTATGTCATCAAACGGCAGTCTATATCTTAACTTTGCTCAAATTTAATCGGACGATGAAAAATGACTCGCTCCATCTTCGGGTTCATTCCAGCAAGATATGATCATCAATATGATGATAAAAATGCAACACTTTTCACAAGGTAAACAATGAAAGTAATTATTCCTTTGAGAATCAGTCGATATTTTTCAGAAAAAAACAACCATCCAATTTTGTTTTTTCTTTAATTCGTTCATAACTATTGTATTATCAGTCATCTTGATTTTTAAAAATGCTTCTTTTTGGATGTTTATACCGTGAAACTTATAAATTTTGCCAATTACCTGCTAGCTCATGTGCTCTTTGTAATTATCCCAGAAATCATTTAACATACATGACCATTACATTGCAACCCATGTGGTTAGCTCACATCTATTTCACTGTCAAAATTATTTCGGTTTAAAATATGTTAAATATACTCTTCTTGTTTATTAAAATTATAAACACATGCCATTACTCTTCCTCCTTCCTCCCCTCTGCTCCACTACTCGTCGGCACATGTTTAGTAGGTCAAGGCGATAATGGAAACAAGATTCAATGTCACTTCGTTGACGTGGATCCCGTGTTCCACCAGCTGTAATGTAAACCCCCTCGTGAATGCCAATATGGCTCCTGTAATACCCCCAACTCCCGAGGTACGGGAATATCGTGCGATATTGGTATCGCACGACTGTGTGGTTCGGTGACCATACAATAAAGTTCTAGAGGACTTCACCTTAGCGTACGTACATCTAAGGATGGGGTTTACCGCACGAAGATCGGAGACCGTGGGTTCCCCTTGGCACAACACAAGTGTTTGACGGCACTTGAGAGAGCAGAGCTGCAACATCCTACGTAAGAGTGTGGAGGCCCACTGAAGACGTGTCGTGATGATGTGGCGTGCTGATGAGGCAGACGACATGGCATGCTGACGGACGGATGACATGGCGTAGGTTACAGAAGACGAAGAGATTGCACGGAAGATGAAGAGCCAAGGCATGTGAAGAGTCATCTCGGAATACGAAGAGTCTCCGCAAATGATGAACTCAAAAAATCACCTCTTTAATTGTCGAAGATTGTAGCATAGGAGATGAAATTCGGTCGATCAAAAACCACACTTTCGAACATGTTGAAGTTATTTTACTTGACAAGTATACCAGGGTCGAACACAGAGAAATGAGCATCTTAGTCCATTTATCGAAAATTATTGCCTAATTAATGAGTGATTATTTTCTAAACCTAGGTCCTCATATGCATAGACAAAATGATGGAGAAACGATGCAATAATACAATAAAATCACAAGAAATGATGTATGTATTTTATTTGGTTTTTAATGCAATTTAAGAAGAGATGTGATGCATGCACATAAATTAATGAGATGCAAATAAATATGCAAGACAAAAATATACAAATATGCCCCAAAATTATCAAATCAATGAGCAATAAATTAAGCTCAATTTCAGAGGCAAATCAAGCAAATGGATAAAGAATGGCATTATAAATAATGAGCATGAGATACTATAGATCATCAAAAATTGTCGCATTGAATTAAGTGTCAAATCATGAAATAAAGGATGCCATTAGATAGAGGATAAAATTAGCAACAAAATGGAACTGAAATCAACTGAACAGAGTCTGAATGCTCAAGATATTAAAGAAACAGTGCAAGGGTATTAATGCAATAAAAATGCATTAAAAATAAAGATAAATATTATAAATAGGTCCTTGTAGGGACCTCTTTATAATAACCATCACCCAAAGGGGCTTCCCTGTAAATTCTCCATGTAGCGTGGGGGCATTTCTGTAATTTTGATAAATCGATGGGGTGTCCTTACAAAATATCCCGGCGTGCACATGAGGCATGCACACCTGGACCTCATTGTAATTCTTGAGACAGTGGGGGTGCTTTGCAAATTACCCAACCGCTCACGTGAGGAGCATACGAGGCTAGGCTCAGTGGAGCGAGCAGCTTCAGTGGTTGACATGGCGGTTGATGGTGCTTCAGGCGAGTGGCTCGGTCTACCCGAACTTGAAGGGTAGGAGTGGAGCTCATGCATGATCTCAGTCATCAGACCAAGATGATCTAATGGCTAGGATATATGCCGTGGATGGACAGTTGATTGCACTATCGAATTTGATCAATGACTGACATCCCTCTGATGTAGGTACCCTTGGATCACAATCCAGGGCAGTTGCTCCTTCTTCCTCCGTCGTGGGTGGCGGCGAGGAGACTTGGCTCCGACGAGCCCAGAAGCCCTCCACCTTGCTCCTGCAGCTCCTTCAAAGGTCGTGGCAGCTCGTTGGAAGGTCGGTAGAGAAGTTGGAGATAAGGCGGAGATCCATCACCATCTGGAGATGCGGGGCGGGGTTGGATCGTCTAAGGCTGAACACAAGATCGGAGGCGTGTTGTTAGCTTCGATCATTGAAGAGGTAGACGGCCTGGCCTGCATGTGTTAGAAGTGTGTGTGTGTGTGTGTGTGTGAGCGAGGTGGGATGAAATGGAGGTCTCGTGTGGGCAGAGGAGTGTTAGACTTGTTCCCTGTCTCCGACGAGCTGAAGAGGAGTTGGGTGAGGGTGATGGAGGTTTTGGAGAAGGGATACGACAAGCAGAGTTGTGCGCGTGTAATGTGGATGTCCGGTGGTGATGATCATGCGATGAATTGAGGGTGAGGGAGTGTGTGCGAAGTGAGTTAAATCAGAGAAAAATAGAGAAGTAGAGGATGAAGAGATCATACCTGATCGGGGGCTTAGCTACGGCGGCGATAGTGTCCTGTGTTGAGGTCCAAGGGATCTCGGGTCGTCGCCCGACGAGGGTGACCTCTCCTCGGTGCTCAATGGTGGCGGAGTTGTCGTTACTCGGTCGTGATGGCCGAGGGTTAACACCTGGCCTGGAGACACCACCATTATAGCCCTCGCTCTGACCTCTGTTTATCACAGGGAGGTGGAGGAGGGCTAGGGCTTCGGCTGTAGATCAGTGGACGAGGGAGAAGTGTGGCGGAGGAGCAAGTTTTTAGGTGACTTAATGGTAGCCCTAGAAGGTCGGGCGAAGTTGTTTAAATGGTTCGCAAAGATGAAGGAACCTCAGGTTGTATGGAGAAGGCGTTAGGTCATGGAGGAAGTGGTTGGTGTGCGCTCAAAAAATGGATGGGTGAGAGGCTACGATGAGGCGTAACAGACGAGCGACGGGGCGCAGGAGGTGGAAGAAGGAGTCAGGACTGTTGGATCTTGCGATCCAACGGCCTAGAGGCGGGCGCAGACGAGGGGCGTAGATGCGATCCTGCGACTTCATCCAGGGGTGGAGAGTTGAGTGGAGGCGAATAGTTGAGATGGAGATGGAGCCTGATCCAAGAATGAAGGATGAAGGGATGACGTGGAGAGGGCAGAGCCGTAGGATTGGAGGAAGATCGGGTGGTCTAGAAGAGAGTGGGAATGGGTGGATATGATTAGATTAGGGAGTCTGATCAGACGGCTCACGTAGAAGAAACAATGGAAGCTTAAGTTCCAGGCGGGGAGGAGTTGATCCAATAACCAAAGAGCAAGGCTGGGTGACGAGAGGTGGTGTGGCCACGTGGGCGGCCTAGAGAATGCCATGTGGTCGCTCCAGAAAATTCAAAAATAACAAAAATAAATAAAATTTAAAAATAAATAGTAGAGGGATGAATAAACAAAAAGACAAAACATGAAAGTTGCAGATCTTGATGAGATCTAGAAGTTTCATGTTGAATAAAAAGTCAAAAGAGGTCATTTGTACAGTGAAGAATTTTTGCAAGCATTTTTAATGTTTAAAAACACTTAATTTCGTGATTTTTATATTTTTATATTTTTATTTCTTTTTGAAATTAAAATAAATATATACAATATTTAATCTAATTTTTAGGGGATTGTAATAAAATAGAAAATAAAGAAAAGTGTGTAATTAAATACAATAATTAGGGTTAGAAATTTAGTGTTAATTATGCACAGATTATTTACGATATAATAATAGATAATAATAATGAATTAAATAATATTTTTATTGAATTTTTTAAGTTAGGAGAATAATAAATATATTTTAGCATGATATATCTGGGATTCATCATCCCCATATACTTAAACTATGCTCGTCCTCAAGCATCTAAAGAATGAAGGGGTCGGATTAATTCCTGACAGCGCATGTGAAAATTTTCAATTTATCGAAGACCCTTAATTTGAGTGATCCTAAAATTATGAGCTCAACCATGTTCTAGTTAAAAGGAATCCAACTTGTCTAATTATCAGACTCTCTGTTTGTACATAAAATATAAGGAGATGATAATTAGCGTACGACAATCATGAGAGTCGAGTCGAGATGTCACCCAAGGTTCCAGTCCAAGAGACTCTCCTCTAGACCTAATCCTCAACACTAGGGAATAAGTCAGTTCTTGCATTCAATCCACCATCTCATTAGTTTGTCAGACTTGAAAGTGTAGATGGACGACCAGGTGATAAAGGGCATATGATTGTGTATATTTTTCTTTCCCTCACATTGAAACAAGGGTCTTCTCGAGTGCCTTATTACTCAACACGTGTATATTTTTGGTTTGTTAACCAATGTGTTCGTCAAAATAATTTGGAGTCGTTTATACTTATTTTCCTAGGAGTACATCGGGGTGTGTCTCTTTTGAGTGTCAGAGATACATTCGACATCCAGACTTGTATCACTATATGTTGCAAAGCCCTTTTTTGTTGCTAGCCCAACTCCTTGATCCTAATAATGTTTGATCCAAGTGGATACTTTGAAATGGTTGGGAGTGCTCGCCTTTGGTGGAAGCTCTTTTGAATTTATATTTGTAGTGATAGAGCTTTTTTGCATAAGAGAACTTCTCTCGAATTTTATTTCATTGTTTGGCCAGCTCCACTGCTTTTACCAAAAGTTGGCACACATTGATCAACAATTTAATTAGGTTTCATCACACCCTAGCATATAGGTCAATATCAAGAGATAGCATGCGAACTTGTTTGCATACTGGCTAGGGTTTTCCTGACACTAAGGTTTCTTGAAGCCTTCATTGACTTTATCCCATCCTCGAGCATCATTAGATTGGGTCTAGATTCAAATCACCAGTCCCAGTTCCTCAAGTGATAACTTAACTCATCTCATCAATCATGCAGTTGTGAAAGTGATGTGCTGCTCATATTCTTTAGAAGGTAGAGATGAGTGCAAAATAGCGCTCAAATCTTTCAAACTAGGGAAGTATGGATTATTAGTTTCAAAACCCTAATGACTAAGGCTGGCTAACTCAGTCTCTTAAGATCTCAGAGATCAAGTGTCTTTAAATCCTCAAGCCTTGAGTGATAGTGAATGTGTCAGGAATAAATCAACTCCAGAGTTTTATGATTTTTATCTTTTGCAGTTTTTTTATGAAATTTAATATATATTTTTTCATTTCATCATTTTTTAATTCTTAAAAGAGATAATGACTGGCCCAAGATCATATGAATAGTTGCATCTACTTCCAGCCAGTATGGGTGTAAGTACAGACCGATAGACGGTTACCCGTGTTACTTGAGGATGGAGTCATAGACAGTGTCCTCTAATCCACCCACTCTGCTAAGGGAGACCCCAGTTGCCTCACTGAAGAGTAACTACTCATTTTTAAGCCTAGTAATCAAGGTCTCTACTAAAGAACATTTTTATTTTTTCAGATTTTTATGGAGTTTTTGAATAAAGTTAAGTTAATCCCTCAATTTTTTTCAAAAAAAAATATTTTTACAAAAATTTACAAAAATCAGTTCATCAATATACCTAAATCCTAGCCCAAAAAATCAAAAATTTCTAAATATGAGGCTAAAGTATATATACAATAATATACGATATACCCCTTATACTTAACTATTGCTATGTCCTCATATCCTGTTAAATACAAGGTGATATAGGAGAACTGACTTGGAGGTCCCCCTATGCTTAGGTTAAAAATGGCCTAAGTATAAGAAGACGGGTAGAGGGAGGATGGAAGGGTAAGGTCCCCCTATACTTAGGCTGAAAATACACTAAGTATTGGATGCGGCATTTGGGTTGTGGGACCCATGGTTTTTAGGGTTAGAGGGGGCATTTAAACAGATGTATGATCGTTTGGAGATGGGGGAAGGGAGGGGTGGTGAATTTTTATAGATGAATATGATGGAGATGTTAGGGGGTGTATGAATATACAGAGATGGATGTGTGTGTGTGTACGGGAGGGGGTAGATCATCGAATGATCTTTAAAAAAAATTAAATTTTTTTTACACATGCGAGCCCTCGAAGGAGGACCGCTAGAAATGCATATGATACATTTTTTTGTACAACAAAATGCATGAATAAAATATTAACGAGTCTTCCTTGAATCCTTCTTGTTTTCTTTTGCGACTCCTCGCAACAGGAGCTCTCAACTCCACGCCTCCATGTAGATCGAGCATCCTCAGTCTCCATGGGCCCAACCACAATAGAAATAGCTAGAGAAAATATGAAGAAAAATAATCAACAAGTGATGCAAGAACAACACGGTGAGAAGACCTAAAATTTTGAAAATATTCATATAAAAAATAATTCAATAAAATTCAACAAACAAATGAAGATGAGTCGTGTCCCCGACAATGGCAACATTTGATGAACTCAAAAAATCATCTCTTTAATTATCGAAGATTGTAGCATAGGAGACGAAATTGAGTCAATCAAAGACCACACTTTCGAATATGTGGAAGTTATTTTACTTGGCAAGTATACCAAGGTCGAACATAGGGACATGAGCCTCTTAGTCCATTTATCAAAAATTATTGTTTAATTAATGAGTGATTATTTTCTAAACCAAGGTCCTCATATGCATAGACAAAATGATGTAGAAATGTTGCAATAATGCAGATAAATTTGGTTTTTAATGCAATTTAAGAAGAGATGCAATGCATGCACACAAATTAATGAGATGCAAATAAATATGCATGACAAAAATATACAAATATGCCCTAAAATAGTCAAATCAATGAACAACAAATTAAGGTTCAATTTCAGAGGCAAATTAAGCACAAGGATAAATAATGGCATTATAAATAATGAATAGGAGATACTATAGATCATCAAAAATTATTGCATTGAATTAAGTATCAAATCATGAAATAAAGGATGTCATTAGATGGAGAATAAATTTAGCAACAAAATGGAACTGAAATCAACTGAAACGGAGTCTGAATGCTCAAGATATTAAAGAAACAGTGTAGGGCATTAATGCAATGAAAATGCATTAAAAAGATAAATATTACAAATAGGTCCCTGTAGGGACCTATTTGTAATAACCAGCACCCCGAGGGGCTTCCCTGTAAATTATCCATGAAGCACGAGGGTATTTCTGTAATTTTGATAAACTGGTGGGGTGTCCTTGCAAAATGTAGAGGCCTGGCCTCATTATAGTTCTTGAGACCCAGCGGGGGTGCTTTGCAAATTACCTAGACTCTCACGTGTGGGGAACACAAGGCTAGGCTCGGTGGAGCGAGCATCTTCGATGGTTGACGTGGCGGTTGATGGTGCTTCAGGCGAGTGGCTCAGTTTACTCGAACCTGAAGGGTAGGAGTGCAGGCTTGGGCGTGATCTCAGCCATCAGATCAAGATGACCCAATGGGTAGGATACGTGTCGTGGATGGACGGTTGATTGCACTGCAGGAGATGATTAATAGATGAGATCCCTCTGATGCAGGTACCCTTGGATCATGATCCAAAAGCAGTTGCTCCTTCTTCCTCCATCGTGGGTGACGACGAGGAGACTTGGCTCCAACGAGCTCAGAAGCCCTCCATCTTGCTCCTGCAGCTCCTTTAAAGGTTGTGGCAGCTCGCTGGAAGGTCAGCGGAGACGCTGGAGATAAGGCAGAGGTCCATCATCGTCTGGAGACGTGGGGTGGGGTTGGATTGTCGGAGGTGAAGCGCGAGATCGGAGGCATGTTGTTAGAAGAGAATGATGACCTGCAGGTGTTAGAAGTGTGTGTAAGAGCGAGGTGGGATGAAATAAAGGTCTCGTGTGGGAAGAGGAGTGGGAGACCTGATCCCCGTCTCCGGTGAGTCAAAGAGGAGATGGGCGAGGGTAATGGAGGTTCTAGAGAAGGGATATGGTGAGCGGAGTTGTGCACGTGTAATGTGGGTCAGGTGGTGGTGATCGTGCGGTGAATTGAGGGTGAGGGAGTGTGTGCGAAGTTAGTTAAATCAGAGAAAAATAGAGAAGCGGAGGAGGAAGAGATCATACCTGGTTGGAGACTTAGCTACGGTGGTGGTAGTGGCATGTGCTGAGGTCCAAGGGATCTTGGGTCGTCGCATGACAAGTGTGACCTTTCCTCGATGCAGAAGGTGGACGAAGGAGTCAGGACCATTGGATCTTGTGATCCAACGGCCCAGAGGTGGGAATGGATGAGGGGTGTAGATGCGATCCTGTGATTTCATCCAGCGATGGAGAGTTGAGTGGAGGCAAATGGTTGAGATGGAGATGGAGTCTGATCCAAGGGTGAAGGATGAAGGGGAGACATGGAAAGGGTAGAGCCATAGGATTGGAGGAAGATTGGGCAGTCTAGAAGAGAGCGAAAATGGGTGGATAGGATTAGATTAGAGAGTCAGATCAGACATCTCACGTAGAAGCAGCGATGGGCGGTTAAGATCCAGGCGGGGAGGAGCTAATCCAACAGCCAAAGAGCAAGGTCGGGTGGCGAGAGCTGGTGCGACCATGTGGGCGACCCAGAGAGCGCCACATGACCACTCCAGAAAATTCAAAAATAAAGAAAATTCAAAAAGAACTAGTAGGGGGATGAAGCAATAAAAAGTCAAAACATGAAAGTTGTAGATCTCTATGAGATCTACAAGTTTCATGTTGAACAAAAAGTCAAAAGAGGTCATTGTACAATGAAGAATTTTTGCAAGCATTTTTAATGTTTAAAAACACTTAATTTTGTGATTTTTATTTTTTTTGTCCTTTTAATTTCTTTTTGAAACAAAATAAATATATACAATTTTTAATCTAATTTTAGGGGTTTGTAAAAAAATAAAATAAAGAAAAGTGTTAATAATTAAATACAATTACTAGGTTTATAAATTTAGTGTTAATTATACAAAGATTATTTACAATAAAAGAATAGTTAATAGTAATGAATTAAATAATGTTTTTAGTGAATTGTTTAAGTTAGGGAAATAATATTATGGATTTTAGCATGATGTATCTTGGATTCATCAGCAGAAGACGAAGAGTCCTTTGATTCATTGTATATGTAATAATGGTGTACCTTCGTATACCTCCGGCTTGTGTATGTAAGGAGGGGGAGAGCTCATTTATTAACAACACACTCAGAGTGAGTCTCTTGCTAATGCAAAGAGGGTTTAGTGTCAATGTTCTTGTGTCCTTGTGCTTGAGTACTTGTGTTCGAGTATTCTAGCAGTGTGGTTACTCAACTTGATGTGTACGTCTACACGCAAAGGGGAAGGCCAGTTAGCTTGCGAGAAGCTAACGCTGCACAAGTTAGTCTCAAATTTGGTGTTGAGATTTTATCCCTGTGACAACTGGTGTCAGAGCGAGGAATGGTGCCCAACATCAGAGATCACATTACTTCCTTGGAGGGAGTCGTGATGGAGATCCAGTCACAACTGGGTACTCATGCCCAATGCTTGGCTCATATGGAGGACGACCAGGCATGTGATCGTCAGGCATCATCGGCGAGAGTCCATGCTCGGCTGACATAGTGAAAGCACTCGTGGAGAAGCTAGAGGAGCTTGAGTCCCTGATGCAAGAGCTGCATGAGGAACTCTCCAGCGTCAAGAAGGCGATCGCAAACGGGGGTTGATCCAGCGACACGAGAAGGCCAAAGGTCCCAGTGCCCAAGTCCTTTTCAGGTATGCGATGTGCCAAAGACTTGGATAACTACTTGTGGGACATGGAGGTATACTTCAAAGCTATCAAGACTCCTGAGGCAGAGAAGGTATCCTTGGCGGCGATGTACCTGTTCGACCATGCGAAGCTATGATGGAGGAGTTGTGCATTCGAAGAAAGACCAGACATCTCGTCTTGGGATAAGTTGGTGAAGGAGTTGAAGGATCAGTTCCTACCCACAAACACTGCTTGGGTAGCAAGGGAGGCACTCCGAAGGCTGAAGCATACGGGAACCGTATGGGAATACGTACAGTCGTTCTCATCACTGCTATTGGATATCAAAGGCATGCCTGAAGAAGACAAACTTTTCAATTTCATGGTGGGTTTCCAAAACTAGGCTCAGGAGGATCTTAGGAGGCAAGGGGTGAAGGACCTCCAAACGGTCATCGCTGCAGCAGATGCGTTGGTCGACTACAAAGTCCAACGCACCGCAGAAAAGAAGGAGACCAAGAAGGCAAAGAACAAGCCCAAACAGAAAAGCAAGGGTAAGTTCAAGAAGTTAGGCAAGGCCGAAATTTCAAGGGAGGGAGCAGAATCCTCCAAGAAGGTCGAGCAACCTAAGGGGAAGGGTTGCTTCATCTGTGACGGACCATATCGGGTGCAAGTGCACCCGAAGCGAGAGAAGTTGAACTCCATAACCATCGAGGAGAACTCAGATGAAGAGGTGTGCATGACGAACCTCAAGTTGTTGCACAATGTTCACTTGTGTCCGCTGAAGTCGTGCAAAGAGGCAACAATGGAGGTGGAGTGCGAAGATCCAAAGCTGATGTACCTCGATATTGTGGTACACAAGAAGACCCTTTTGGCCATGATAGACACTGGAGAAACACATAATTTCCTCTCCAGCAAAGAGTTCGGGATCTTGGGAGTTCCCTTGGAGAAGAGCCAGCGACGCATGAAGCTTGCCAACTCCGAGTTGCTGCAGAACGAAGGTGTGGCAAACTACACTGTCCAATTGGGTGAATGGCACGGAATGGTATGCTTCCTCGTGGTACCTCTCGACGACTTCCAAGTCATTTTGGGAGTCGAGTTCTTGAAGAAAGCAAAGGCATATTTGACTTCTTATCTGGGAGGAGTCTTCTTCATGGATGCAGATAGCCCATGTTTCATCAGGGCTCAAGAAGAAAGGATAGACTAGAGCCATGTCCACGATGCAAGTCTGCAATGGGTTGAAGAAAGGGGAGACGATGTACTTGGCTACGGTACATATCAAGGAAAATGGCGAGGAGACACAACCATGCCACAAGTCAGTAAAGAAGATGTTGGGCGAGTGCAAGGACGTGATGCCAAAGGAGCTTCCACTGAAGCGAGACAGGGATCACGCCATCGAACTACTGCCAGGTACGGTGCCCTTGCACTTGCAGTATACAAGATGGCCCCTGCACATCTAGAGGAGTTGCGGAGACAACTCAAGGAGCTGGTGGACGCTAGTCTGATGCATCCAAGCAAGACCCCATACGGAGCACCAATGTTGTTCCAGAAGAAGAAAGATGGGAGCAAGTGGATGTGTGTGGACTACTGCGCACTGAACAAGGTGACGGTGAAGAACAAGTACCCTGTCCCCAATGTCGAAGACCTGTTCGATCGCTTGGGCCAGGCCAAGTATTTCTTGAAGATGGATCTCATATCAGGAAACTACCAAGTCCGCATCAAGGATGGAGACGAGCCAAATACTGTGTTTGTTAAGCATTATGGTTCTTTTGAATTCCTTGTAATGTCATTTGGGTTGACGAATGCCCCAGCTACTTTCCCTAACTTGATGAATGATGTCTTCCGTGAGTATATCGACTCATTTGTTGTAGTGTACTTGGATGACATAGTGGTTTACAACTGGACCCTGGAGGAGCATGTTAAGCATCTGCAGATGGTGCTTAAGAAGCTGAGGCAGAACCGGTTATACTTTAAGCCGGAGAAATGTGCCTTTGGTCAGGAGATCATCTCCTTCCTCGGACATATCATGGGCGGAGGCATGATACGCATTAAGCCCAGGAAGACTCAGGCAACTGAAGAGTGTGCAATCCCCACAAAGGCGACAGAGCTGCGATCCTTCTTCAGATTGGTAAACTACTACGGGAAGTTCATCAAGGTACACTTCAAGAAGGTGGCTCCCCTGACGGACCTGCTTCGGAAGGATCAACCTTGGATATGGGCGCGTGAATGCCAAGAGGCATTCTAGAAGCTGAAGAGGGTGGTGGTGGAAGAATCAATTCTGCAACTTCCAAATTTCAAGAAGCCATTTCAAGTCCACACTGGCACGTCCATCTATGCACTTGGAGGTGTATTGGTGCAAGATGGGCACCTCGTGGTGTATGAGAGTCGCAAGGTGAATCCGACAGAGAGGAAATACTATGTGCACGAGAAGGAGATGACAGTAGTGGTCCATTGTCTGAGGACATGGTGTTACTACCTCCTCGATCTGAAGGATATGGGATAATCCTCAAGCGCATCACGGAAGCGTGATGATCGTATCATATACGATCAAGAGCAACTAGTCGCACTAGTTGCTCGGTGCAACGGAGTTTAAAAAATTTAAATGATGAAACCACATGATCCAAGAACATTCCTTGGATCGTTTCATCTAACCACATAAAAGATATAGGAATACCTCTTGGAGCGTGGTTGTGATCGAGCCTCTAAGGGAAGAGACCTCCTGTCTCAAGTCCGATCTGTCGGAGGAGAAGCTTGCGAGCGCGGGGATGAGTCGCATGCTTCTCGTAATCCAAGTTAATGATCCAATCAATGGATCTCCTGATGTCATCTTACGAGATCGAACGCCTTCTTTACGAGCGCGACGAACCAAAGAAGACATAGATCCAAGAGTCGTCGAAGCGGGAGCACAACGACAAGGCGATGACGATGTGTCCTTCTCTATATGAGAGTGGACGGCCACTCAAAGAGAGAAGGTGGAGGGTTGGTGTGAGAAATGAGAGAGAGAGAGAGAGTCGCGATTGCACAACCTGAAGAGCAAGTGATGCCGCTTCTTATATAGGATTTTGGGAGTCCATGGACAACACATAATCAATGGATGAGATTGATTTCTGTTTCTTTCAATGGCTAAGATGTTGTTGTAAAAAACACAACATCAGATGATTTAACATAAATTAATTTACATTGATAAATCAACATAATTAATTTCAATTTAAATCGCTTTGACTAGAGAAGAGATAATGAGGAGACCAAACTAATCCCCTAAGAAGGGGGGAACGACCATTCTTCTTCACATGGAGATAAGTGGCCATCCACTCTTCTTGAGTGGATTGGTCAATCTCCTCTAATTATCATGAGATCTCATTATCTAATGATATCTCTTTAATTTACAACAATTCTTGTGGTAAATATTTTTCACAAAATTAATTCCCAATTATCTTATGAAAAAAATTCAATCAAGCCATTGAAATTATGTGAATCTCATTCACAACCCAAAACAAAATGTAATTATATTTTCAATTAATCATTCAATGTGAATCCAATTCACATTAACAATTAATCAACAAATATAAACCATAAAAGATTCTCTCTCATGTATTATAAATCACATTTATAATATACATGGATAATTGGATAGTGCCATCCACATTATTCATATCCACAATAATTAAATCACATTTAATTACATTAGATGATCATTCTTATGCATTCAGATAATATGAATCAAATTCACATTATTCATGACAATTAAATCACATTTATTTATCCATTTCTCAATGCTTAGATATAATTCAACTTTGGAATTATTCTTGAACTATTTCAAGAATAATGTGCTTTCTCTGTAGATACTTCGAGATAAGGACAGGGTGATTGTATTGTTCCACGTATAGTGACTTGGATATTGAGATTACATCTCAAATCCAGATCTCGCGGACCTCTCGTAGATGCTTGATTTAATCAAGGCCGCAAATCTAATCTTCTCATTGCATTTGAATCTCATTTAGATCAATGTTCAACACTTGGACCAAGATCAGATTACTTCTCTATTGATATGAGTCACTAAAATCCAGACTTGTTTCATCACTCCCTCGGAATGGAAGTGTCATGGTTATACAGTCGTTTATGATCACATCACCCTCGGGTATTCCTAATACTTGTATATCCTGCATATTGGAAGACATATGATGAACCTGAAGATATAGATCAATTTTATGATGTCATCTTTAGGGTTTCATCATCAAGTTTCTCATTCTTAGTCATTGGGATTTGGTATCGATCATATGCTTTCCAAAAGCATATATCATACCTTTAAATTCTTGTCATGCTTCCAAAGACGGACGACTATGCATGGAATTTGATTGGTCCCAATACCTCATGAGTGAGCTTATGTCTTTCGATTTAGAAGTGAACCTGTATGATCCCTTTGAGAGATTGTATTATTCATATGCCCTTGCATGCACACCAGCGCGCCGGTGTATAGACCTTGGTTAGGTCATCATTTACTTGTTCAATTCTGGAGCAAACTTTATTTTAATACTTGAAATTAATATGACGTCATAACATCCAGCAGTTGGGAGAAAAAGAGAACCCTGTATTCTTAGCCCATTCTTATGGTCCAACTTCAATGATTACTTCAAGCCGAAAGTATTAATGATGACTTAACAGCAAAAAGCGTCGCATATTTGTTATCTTTCCCGAGAGAAAACTGGAAACACTCAAAATCACGTAAGAAAATGACGTATATAATCGAGCTAATTCTTCGTCTCTGATTTGGATTCGTACCGAGTACTTGTAAGTTCAAAGTCTTCATTCATGCCGCGCTTTCATCTTTTTTGTATTTTCTTCTATTTCTAGTCCCCCACTACCTATGTACCCTTCTTCTACACGCGTCCTCTTTTTCCCTCCTGAATTCTTGTCGATCCTCACTCAGATGGGAATCACATGTCTGTCTTATCGCTTTCCACGTCGGGTTAGCGAGAACTAAAGCCCATTTCTTTTCATTTGAGATCAAAGCATATGTTCATCCTGGTAATTGTCTCAATCTGTGGCTGGTAGTCCCGTGCGTCGAGTCTTCCCGTGAGCCCTAATTGACCTAATTCATCCACACTGCCTGCACCCGCACCTTCGAGAGATGAGCACCGTACTCTTGTTATAGTTCAGCGAGAACAAAGACCCGCCCCTCGTGATAGCGAATCCGCCCTCGCGGAGAGGAGGTCCTCGCATCTTCGGGACCTTCGACATCTATAGTAGAATAGAGAAAATCTTCATAACAAGCGCAAGTACGTCGCCCTGGCAGAGCGGACAGAGTGGGAGACAAATGAACGAGAAGAGGGGGGAGTGGACCGGCCACACAGGCCCGTGCTATACAATACTATATATGCATGGCAGTTCTTTAATCCACTAGTGAAAGCGGAGGTCAACCTTCATGCATAGCCGCACCCGCTGAGTGGAAGTCCTTTTCCTACTCCTATGCCAAGAGCTGGGGAAGAGCTCTGAGATCTTCGTAATACGGATTCGGTTGTAATACTTCTCGTAATACGCGCTTTCTCTAACTATATAAAAGGGCAAAGAGAATACCTCATCTGTCACCTGTAAGATGGACTAGGAGCGAAGTAGAGAGAGGTTACAAGCTCGTTCGCTAGTCTCAGTCCCAGTTGTTGTGTAGGGCTTCTTTCTAAAAGGTCAAGCCCCAGATATATAGTGTCGAGGCTTTTTGATGAGGGTGGTGATGGGTAAAGACTGATTTCTCTTAGAATTTCATTTCATAGGGATTTGTGTTTCCTTGATAGCTGGAAGTTCTCCAAAAGTATGAAAGGCTGGAGGACTTTGTACCATCCATTCCGGTGTGGTTGGATTCTGTTTAACAGCCCAAGGAGACGTCGCAGGCGACTGAGGGAAGGGCTAAAAGGAGGGTCTCTGCTATGGGAAATCTCATTAATCAAAGGCTGCCTCTATGCAATGCTTCACGTTATCCATGTCAAGTTTCCAAATACACACGTGGCCAAAGGCGAAGAATGCAATTATCATCTCAATCCTTCCAACTTTTTCACTCTTTCCGAGTTCCAAATCGACGAAGCGAGGAGAACCAGAGGAAAGATCAGCATATGGGGAGGAGGGGCGCGGTGAGGATAGAGTCACGCCACGTGACGGTCAAGGGGGTGTATGAGGGTGGGAGTTACTCGTCCGAGAAGTCTCAAGTCTCATGATAATCACCCTCAACTGAGAGACTAGTGATATGGGCTCATTCTTGGCTATGAAAGACTCCATTTTGCTTTTGATCCTCCACTCTATCCATTTGTTAAAGAACGGCGATAAGTTCGTCATAAGTCTGTCTGTACAAACGATGATGGCATGTGTTCGGAGTTTCCCTGGGGTTGTTCGTAGTTGGATGAGTCTAGGGTCACATATATTGACTGCTGCATCCATTCGGTCCCGTCCGCTCCTGGACATTCATTTGTGGCAGAGGTAGATGCCAACTCTGCACTTTCACAAGAATTCTCAAGTAGGGCCCTCTGGGCAAGGTCTCTTTGAGGTGCGAGCCCCAGTTCAGAGCAGTAGGGGAGACAAGCTAGTTCCCTCCCCCTATTATCTATTTACAAAGATCGTATGCTCCAGGACTGATGCAGGTAAATGGTTGAACCGGCAGTGAGTGAGAATCGACAGTCTCGAGCGGTGATGGTCTCATGCGTCACTGGTTTGCACTTATGGTTAGACTGCCTCTGCCCCTTGCTCTGGTCGAATCGCATAGGATCCCTTTCAGATCAGAAGTGAAGGGATGTGACTAGTTACCGTACTGGCATTCATACTCTGACTTCCACAATCACTGCTCTGGATAACTAAAGCTCCAAGTAGAAGCCTCTTCCCTATCCCCCACATTTCTATATAAATCCTAGTTCAGTGACTTCGGCGTGTACATAACTCCTTCTTGCAGCTCTTGATCAAAGACGGATAGATATAACAGTTCATTTTTGAGGTTGGGAATTCTCAAAAGAAAGGCATGGTCTACATCAACCTTCCTTTATTGGGCCATTCTATCAAAGATTGGAGAAGGGTCTCTTGATGGTCAACGTGACAATAGGCTTCTTTTCTATATTCAAATATGCACCTCCGACTTCGCACCCTAATCCCAAGATGGAATCGAATTTCTCTCAGGATCACTTGACCAGACTGTTGACACTGAAAGGAGCTAGAAGAAGGATTTCTTTCAATTATATTAAAGGTAGGATCGCCCTTGAGCTTTCTACTTAGGGAGGAAGAATGTAGTTTCGCAAGGTACCGGCTGATGCTTCTTTTTTTTCTTTTAGTCTTCTCTTCCTAACTAGAAAAATGGAGTGAAATTATGTACAATTCCTATCCCTGATGTGACCTAGGAGTGCAACCAAGTACATTCTCCTGCTTGCGCAATTATACTCCGCGTGAATAGACGATCGCCAACGAGTCGAAAGAAAAGTGTGCGGAAAGTCTTCTGTCTGAGCTGTCCGACTAGCTCACCCTCAGCCTGGGGAATCCCCTTATCTAAACATTGTCCTACTCTAATAGTCCTTTCCGTACATTTGAGGATATGCAACTTCCAATCGTCTCACTCAGGAGGCAAAAGTGAATGAAAGCGTTGAATTGCCGATTCATCATCTGAACTTCACGTTGTAGTGGTACTGATTCCGGTTCACCAAGAGGATGAAAGAGCTCAGCGAACAGGAGGGCACTCCACTGCATTCCCTAGAGAAAGAAAGAAGAACTGCCCCCGTACTGATACTATATCTTGTCTTGCCCCCACCGCCTGTCCAGGGTTGAGCCCTGGGATTTGACGGCGGGCTTGAAAAGCCACCTACAGATGCTTTACGCCCAATCATTCCGGATGACGCTTGCATCCTCTGTCTTACCGCGACTGCTGGCACAGAGTTAGCTGATGCTTATTCCTCAGATATCGTCATTGCTTCTTCTCTGAGAAAAGAAGTTCACGACACGTGGGCCTTCTACCTCCATGCGACACAGACTTTCGCCCATTACGGAAAATTCCCCATTGTTGCCTCCCGTAGGAGTCTAGGCCGTGTCTCAGTCCCAGTGTGGCTGATCATCCTCTCGGACCAGCTACTGATCATCGCCTTGGTAAGCCATTGCCTCACCAACTAGCTAATCAGACGCGAGCCCCTCCTCGGGTGGATTCCTCCTTTTGCTCCTCAGCCTACGGGGTATTAGCAACCGTTTCCAGTTGTTCCCCTTTCAAGGGCAGGTTCTTACGCGTTACTCACCCGTCCGTCACTGGCAACACCACTTCTCGTCCGACTTGCATGTGTTAAGCATTCCGCCAGCGTTCATCCTGAGCCAGGATCGAACTCTCCATGAGATTCATAGTTGCATTACTTATAGCTTCCTTGGAATCAATCAGTCCCCTCTCTGGGATGAAAGATGAACTCCACCCCTTCATCAAAGAGCTCAAAGCCCTCCACTACTCTAGAGTCCATTCTAAGACTTCCCATGGGACTGATGAATCACCACAAGAGGGTTAATGAACTCATTGGAGTACGATCACGTACAGAAGTTCTGCCCTTGGTCTCGTGACTATAGTGTACCTGGAAAGAGTATAAATAAGTCAGGAGTGAGTCAACCTATTGGTCTGTCAAATGTACATACTCATACATATAGTAACACATCTATCTTTAGTCAGAGGATGCGTGCCTATATCGTGACATCATACGAAATAGGACTTTAGTTATCTCGATCTTGTTAAGTCAACTCTTTGATCTAACTAATCTGACACCTCCGAATCTCTATTCCCATGCAGAGGACCTGCATCAAGAGGTCGGTCAGATATCATCCTAAATGAGAAAGGATTGCTATATCCTACTCAGGCTGGAGATCATCTCTTAACAATCATTTGACGGTGCTCGATGAGTCCTCAATATAACTCCTTAGATATTCGTCCAAACACCAGCCTCTATGATTCTATTATTGAATCAACAGTTGTATGATTATTAAGATGGCCATGGTACATAACCCTAACTGTATAGAGGGACCTTATAGTGCATTCATTCATTTAATCTCAGAAAGTGAGTGAAAAAGAATCAATAACTTTTATTGATAAATCAAACATTACAATAACATTTATTGTAAGAATGGTTCGCTCTAGGCTCACATGGATAACAGGATCGAAGTTCATGGTGCAGACGGATAATGTGGCAATGAGCTGTTTTGCCATACAGAATAAGCTGACTCCTAAGAAGGCACAATGGCAAGACTTTCTTGCCGAATTCGACTTCGAGCTTCGCCACAAGCTTGAGTGGACCAACCCGGTAGTAAATGCTCTCTCGAGGAAGAGCGAACCGAAAGAGCCGAAGGTCGCGGTGATTGCATCAATTACCCGCGTGTCTGGAGACATGCTTGAGCGCATACGAGAGCATACACGGAAGGATCCGGTTACTTTACGCTTGGTGCAGCACGGGAACGATGGAGGAGTCCAGAGATTCTGGATAGAGGAAGATGTCCTCTATGCGAAGGGCAGGAGGCCCTATGTCCCCTTGAGCGACGACTTGAGGAAGATGCTACTGAAGGAAGCACATGACACACAGTGGGCTAGTCATCTGGGGGTGGAGCGCATGTTGGCACTCCTCTCCTCAAGCTACTTCTGGCTGAAGATAGAGGAAGATGTAGAAGTCTATGTGCGTACTTTTCTTATATGCCAATAAGATAAGACTAAGACAAAGAAGATGGCAGGACTGCTGGAGACCCTGCCCATTACCTCACATTTGTGGGAGAGCATCTCCATGGACTTCATCACTGGGTTCCCAAAGGTGGATGGGAATAATGTGGTGCTGGTGGTAGTTGATCGCTTCTCCAAATACTTGATCTTTGTACCAGCACCCCTGGAGTGCACAACAGAGACCACGGTGAAGATGTTCTTGTAGAACGTGGTGAAGCACTAGGGCATACATTGGACATCGTGAGTGACCACGATGCTCGGTTCACAGGCCGATTTTGGACGGCCTTATTTGAGATGCTGGGATCTGATCTCAAATTCTCTACCAGCAACCATCCGCAGACGGATGGACAGATGGAGTGGATCAATGCCTTACTAGAAGAGTACCTTAGGCATTATGTGATGGTCAATCAACACAATTCGGTGAGTTCACCGGATACTGCCCAATTCTACTAC
Source organism: Ottelia alismoides (assembly GCA_037367405.1). Lineage (NCBI taxonomy): Eukaryota > Viridiplantae > Streptophyta > Magnoliopsida > Alismatales > Hydrocharitaceae > Ottelia > Ottelia alismoides. The sequence goes on along the minus strand of JAZKJV010005916.1, from coordinate 133,109 downwards.
AACCTGCAGCAAACCTCCACCACAAGCCAGAGTCCGTTCGAGATTGTGATGGGTAGGCAACTCGTGACACCGCTCGAAGTGGCTAAGCATAATAGCTAAGGTTGGTTCCCCGCTACACATCGCTTTGCAATGGAGAGGCATAATCGATGGGAGGAAGCAAAGGATGTATTGGCTTACGCTCAACGTAGGATGAAGAAGGCGGCTAACAAGAGCTGTAGGCCGGTCGAGTTCCAAGTTGGGGAGGAGGTGTTGTTGAAGCTTATGCCTCATATTTGGAAGAAAATCTTGAAGAAGACAGCACACAAAGGGATAATTCCTCGTTACGATGGACCCTTTGAGATAGTTCAACACGTGGGATCGTTCACCTATCAACTACGTCTTTTAGAGAGACTGAAGCTACATCTTGTGTTCCATGTCAGCTTCCTGAAAGAGTACCATGAGGACAGAGATGATAGCACTAGGAGGGCATCGAAACGTACCCCTCCTAACATCCAGATTCAGCATACGAAGGTAGTTGAGAAAATTCGTGACATGCGCGTGAAAGGCCATAGCAAGAAGAACCGAAGGATCTTCTTCCTTGTCAAATGGAAGGGACTCCTAGAGGAGGAGGCAAGTTGGGAGCGTGATACAATCCTGTGGCAGTTCGAGGACCTCATCGAGGATTTCTTGAAGACGCAGGATCAGTCGTGAACGCCTGATGGATAAGGTGGGGGATGCATGTAACTCCCCCAACTCCCGAGTATGGGAATACCATGCGATATCAGTATCACACGACTGTGTGGTTTGGTGACCACACAATAAAGTTCTAGAGGACTTCACCTTAGCGTACGAACAACTAAGAATGGAGTTTACCGCACGAAGGCTAGAGATCGCGGGTTCCCCTTGGTACAACACAAGTGTTCAACAGCACTTGACAGAGCAGAAATACAACATCCTACATATGAGTGTGGGGCCCACTGATGACGTGGTGTGATGACGTGGCGTGATGATGAGGCAGATGGCGTGGCATGCTGACAGAGCAGGCGATATGGTGTCGGAAGCAGAAGGTGAAGGGATTGCACGGAAGATGAAGAGCCAAGGCATGTAAAGAATCATCTCGAAAGACGAAGGGTCTCTATAGAAACGAAGAGTCCTCGCATTCATTGTACATGTAATAATGGTATCCCTTCGTATACCCCCGGCTTGTGTATATAAGGAGGGGTAGAGCTCATTTGTAAACAACATACTCAGAGTGAGTATCTTGCTAATACAAAGAGAGTCTAGTGCCATTGCTCGTGTCCTTGTACTCGAGTACTTGTGTTCGAGTATCCTAGAAGCATGGTTACTCGGTGTGCTGGTGTACGTCTACACGCAAAGGGGAAGGCTGGTTAGCTTGCGAGAAGCTAACGCTGCGTAGGTTAGTCTCAAAATTGATGTTGAGATTTTATCCCTGTGACAGCTCTCGTCGTCAAGGTGTAGTCCATAAGCTTCACGTGCCCCTTGTACGCGTTCATTGGTGTCATGTTGATGATGCTCCCTCCTTTCTTCACATGCTTCAGAGCATGCATAAATCAACAACTCAAAAATTAGCATGCAAAAGATAGATCAAGTGTATACTATGTATATGAGCACCTCGCCACGAGGAAGGAAGTAAGAGAAGATGTTGATAAGAAGACTCACTCGAGGTGCTCCTTTGTGATGTCCTCCATACCGGTGCCATCGTATTTCTTGGCAACTTTGTTGACTAGGATATCAATGCGTCCTAAGGCGTTGATGACCTCCTCCATTACCCTCAGCAACAATGGCTTTGGGGTCCTTGGCACCACTGTTGGAGGAACTTACTATCTTCCTAAGCATCTCGAGGGTGTCGACGATGTCCTTGTCCTCCTGTCCCCTGATGTAGGTGAAGGAAACGGAAACCCCCAACTATGTGAAGCAGATGGAGATGGCACAACCAAATCAGAGTCGCCGTCGATGACTAAGATCACCTTGACTTCGAGCTTGTTGGCGGCCTTGTACTAAGGTGGGCGGATTGTGGTGAGGATTCCATCTCGTGCTCCTTTCTCTGTTATCATTCCTGCTTATGTGGTGAAAATTTATGCTCTCCTCCAATGGAGGAGAGGGCATGGAAGGAAGGGAGGGCGAAGGAGATTCTGCTAGGGTCGTGCTCCATGTGCACCACAACGAAGTCATAACCAGAGAGGCCACGTGGGAAGGTGAACACTGCTCGCGGCGAAGGTGCTGGAATCGGATTGCTTAAGAGGAGGAGAAAGAGGAAGAAATGGAGGATGAGAAGGAAGAGAGTGGAAGAATTTTGATTAACTCATTTTGAAATCAAGAACAGTTAAATTGACAGCATAAACCATGGTATTAAATGGAGTAGGTTTATACGATTTCCGAGATAATTACGAAGAACTTAAGACAAATTGAGTTTCCAGGATGATTACGAAGAACACGACAAATGGGAGATTGAATAAGTTCTAGGATTTGTGATGTAAAAATTGCTTTTTAAAAAACAATAAGCACATCGTGTCGCTTATTCAAATATAGAAGATTCTTGTGTTTGTCCCTTGTGGTTTTCCTCGCAGTTTAAACTGACATTTTTTTGCTTCACTTCACTCAGATTTCAAGTTTCGTATATATAATCTTTTACTGATCACATATCGGCAGTGTACCTTATATTTAAAGTACCATTGGAATAGCTTAAATACAACGTAATTACATGGGCCACTTGGATGATTGAACAGCATACCTTCCACCCAAAGTATCAGGATTTCATTTCACTATCCTTCACTCAAAAAATGGATCATGTGATGTGTGCACGCAAAGCTTTGACAGAGACGTGCTCCTCAAACACTTGCCATTTCCCTCGAGGATCTTTGCTTTCAAAAATTGATATATGAACATAAAATTAAGCGCACTTTTTGAAATCCGGTCCAAATTGAATGTTCACACAGCCTCTGCCCCTTCATAAGGTTTACAGTTTCATTATTCTATGAGGAAACTGTGACCCGTATATCATTCAGTAGTATTTGCTACGACTCAAAAACAAATAAGCAATTTTTTAATCAATTAGAACCCAAGTGGATCAACTAGTCAATTTAGACTGAAAATACACAGTTCATCAAATTCTCAGCAGATGTACATAATTACAGTTCTCTAATTAAGTTGGACTTTAGACAACAGAATTAGATAGAACCATCAAGAGAACATTCAATTAGTTTCTACATCCTTCTACAGTTTTACTTCCTCTATAAATAGACTGCTTGGCAGGTTACCATGGGACAGAATGTAAGCGATATGCTGATGTAATCAACAAAAGCCTAAGCTCATCAGCATGACCTTAAGGCCACACGCCGGTTGCAGGATAAGATTATCTCAGGATAAAGTTAGCACATCATGATTACATTATCTGTTATGATTCCGTCTACAATATTAAATCACTTCCCTATCCCTCAGTCAACCGAACAAGAATAAGGGATGTCCTTTCACCAGAAAAACAATGCACTTAATGAGAAACATGAAGGTAAACAATGACAATCATATGGAAGTCACAGACTTGGCAATATGCAAGCTCCCATACTTACGGATATGGAAACAATGAGAAGTAGACATACCTAATTACTGCACATACATATACTCCCTCTTTATTCCAACTACCGATTAACGTCCTCTTTATTTCAACTACCGATTAACGTAAAAGTCTTGCACCACGGCTGCACATACCTACTTCATGATATCATCATAATAAAATAAAACAACGGGAGAGTGTTTTCATGTTCTTGCTCAAATGCTCGACACCTCGATCGTCGATGAAGATTGTCAGCAGGTCTTACATGGTAACAATGGCATATTCCAGCGCATCCACAAGAAAATCTGCAACGATGTTACAATACAAATTAATAGTGCTGAGCGGTAACTTTATCAAAGATTCTGGCAAGTCCATCAACAAGAGTGTTCACTTGGAAAGTATTTTTAAAACATTGGGGCTCTACTGTTGCATCGTCCAAGTTCAACAGCCCAAGGAAATTTTAACCGTTATCCTAGAATACCATATCTCAGATCGCAGATGTCCATGTCCACCTTGGTTTTAGTGTACTGTTTTACTTGACATGCAAAGGTTGTGGATTAGATATTTGTAAATCCAGCTAAATCCTGATTGAATTGAGTTGAAGGAGATGAGAGCAAGGCCTTAAATGTCGGTTTCGGTCGCCATTTCGGTGACGACCAAAATAGAATTTCGATGGAATTTCGGTCAAATTTCGACCATTTCGGTCATTTTTTGTACTAGGACCCCCATATTTCGGTCGTTTCGGTCATTTCGGTCGAATTTCGATTTCGACTGGATATCGATATTCGACAGAAATTCGACTGAATTTCGCTGAAATTTGAGGCCATAGATGAGAGAATGCCTTGTTGGAATACGGTATCCTATGGCTTTTTATATAGGGAGAGTCCCAGGGTTAACATTACATGAAAGAATCATCATGAATAGCTAAACTAATGTACTCCTACGTAGGAGGAATAACAAAATATCTTTAAACACTGCACTTCAAGTCGGATTATATATACCAACCATGCTCAACTTTCTAAAACATCTTTCAAAGTATGTGCAGGCAAAAGGTATGGTGAACATATCAACAATCTCATCTTCAGAGGATACACTGGAGGTGCGCAGTAATCCTCTTTGTGTCAAGTTTCTAGTGTAATTGCAACCAACAACCACATGCTTAGTGTGTTCATGAAACATTGGGTTTGTTTTTTTTTGAACAATTAAATAGGGGGTGGGGGTGGGGGGGGGGGGGGGGGGGTCGAACCATGGTCCTTTGGGTGATAGGTACAGCTCTACCACCAAACCATTGAAGTCTGGTCAAACATCACTTCTAAACATTGAGTTATTGACTATATGCATTGTTGCACACTTGCACCTGAACTCCATAACCTCAATCGGGGTGACATGAAAATCTATACATACGGAACGAATCCATACTACCTCTATTGTTGCATGAGTGATGGCTCTGTTCTCGCTCTCAGCGCTGGAGCGATAAACAACTGTTTATTTCTTACTCCTCTAACTTAAAAGGTTCTTTGCAAAGTAGGTGCAAAAATTGGTGGTGGATTTTCTATCCAATATACAATCTCCACAATCAGAATCGGAATAGGCTATCTAGGAAAAGGTGGTGCCTTTTGTGAATATAAGTCATTTTCTCGGAGATGACTTGATGTATGCATGCATCAAAGTAAACTGAAGTAGGAGAGTCCATGGCTAACTTAGTTTGCGAACTATAAGTGCTATATATTTGGTCATATGATGGTCAAATATAATTATTGATTAGTCGTCTATAGCAACTTGTTCTCCAATCTCACTTAGCTCATAGATGTATGCCTTAGGATACATAGGAATTTGTGCCAGCTTGGATCCAAACGTTCCAACCTCCCACACTAAATAAATGGCTTAGCTTTCAGCGGCATCATCGGACCTTGTCGTTGTTGTTTACCTCTGTAATACCTTTGGAGTCATCGCTTGTGAGGACGATACCATAAATTAGCATGGCCATTGTGCCTTCCGTGGCCTTCCACACAAATAAGAAATTATCGGATGAAGAACGAAGAATCCGCTAGTTAATCACTTTATTATCAAGGTTGACCATTGAGGTACTTCATCGGGCTAGAGGTTGTTGGGTCATGTCCTTATGCATGCATATTTCAATAATGTTATAGTATGTATCATTATCATGTAAGATGGGTAAATGGATCTTTCCAACATCTTTCCAAGATCCATCTACCACATCCAGAGTTTAGTCCCACATCTATCAGTAATGGGACTTTGAGAGTCTATAGAGGCTATATAAGAAGCCCCAGACCTCCTGTTTTCAGTGAGAAAGTTAATAGACACATCAGCCCTTTGAGGCGTTCTCCCGTGGTTTCATCTCGCTCCTTAGGGAGTAGGGTTCCACGTTAAAATCCCAAGTTCTCGATGTGTTTACCTTTATTTCTCTGGTTCCGTTTCCGCATTATAATTTTTAACATGGTATTAGAGCGGGTCGATTCTCGGGGATTTCAAGTTCTTTATTTTTATTCGAGATTCATTTTTAGGGTTCTATTCTCTTGAAGATTTATTAGTTGAAGGATATTATTGTTTGTTCAAGTTCGGTCCAAAGTTCTAGGGTTTCGTTCTGAATCCCTCTCAACAAGCAAGCTCCAGATCTGTTTACAATCGTCGTCAAGTTCAGGCCATGCGAGGCAAGTTTCAGAGCTCCAACTTTCTGACGGTGCTAATCTCTTCAGGCGACGCCTCCTCACACACGAGACTTCAACGAGCATCATTACCAGATGACGACGCTTTCCAGCCACATCGTAAACGGATATCCTCTTGCAGCTCCTCTAGATCCAATCATATAGAAGGAGGTGTCGCAACTAAGAAGCCTCAACTAAGAAGACTCCAGATAGCCTCAAAAAAATATAGAAGGAGGTGGCGCAACTCCAGATCGAAGCCCATGCAATGCCGCTCTTCTTCTTTTCTCTAGTGCAGGCGGCACGATATTCAGCAGCGTCGACGCGAGACTCCTCCAATCGCAGCCGAGATCTCCTCTCTTCCTCCAATGCCATCTCCAGCAGTGCGGAGCCCTTCGCCCGCAAACCCCACAAGACATTCTTCAGATCTCATGGCGCCCCCCGTGGGCTCATCGCGCAGGCGACACACCTCATGGCACAAGGCGGCAGTGCCCTTGCCTCCTCTCTCTTCGCTCCTCCATGCGAAGCTCAGTCTACAGGAGGCAGTCTCACGGCACATCCATCGGTGCCGAGATCTTCTAGGTGGCTCCCTCCTTCTCCGTGGTCGTCTCCTCTCCAGATCGATGTCGTTGCCCTCGGCGATCCTCCCCTCCTTGTGCACAGAAGCCCTAGGTGACCCTAGTGTCACATCAGAAGCTTGGTGTGCTTCTAGGCGTCGATCTAGGCGGCGTTCCCATACTTCTGCAGGCGGGCAGTCGTTCTTCGTGAAGGGATTCCTAAATGGGAACCCTAAATAAGAAAAAAACAGGGGGGTCAAGTAGGCCGGATAGTTTTAAAACAATGTAAAAAAGGAACAAGTTGCTGCAATTCGGCCCAAGTGGCCATATATTAAAAAAAAAGAGGAGAGTTCCAAGTTCATCCCAACAGTGGGCTGTTGCATACTTTGGGCCCAAGGTAGGTCATGTTAAAAAAATCTTTTGAAAAAGACGTATACAAAAGAAAAACCGTACGCAAGAAAAAAACTTTGAAAAAAGAGAGCCATAAAAAAATTGAATGGCTTATTGAAAAAAAAGGAAAAGTTAAAAAATAGAGAGAAAAGCCGGAAAAAAATCGAGATCGGCTAAGTGATTCATGTTTTCTCCCCATCTTCATTTAGTCTTCTCCTAACTTTGTCGATATAATTGTTTTCCGAAAAGTATGGGAGAGAGAGGGAGTTTTGTGTAGAGTCACAGGTCTATTCCATATTCAGATGTCAGATTCCAGACCACTGCGGATTGGTTCAGAGTCCAAGTTCGAGGCACTCCATAGTTGAGTGACCCATTTTCTTCGAGTTCTCCAGAGAGAGACTCATTTTCAGATGTGCACATGTTTGCCATCTTTTTTATGTGGTCCACATCTTTTGTTTTGGTCAGAGTTTCCATATGTTACATAGGGACTCCAGAGTAGAGATCACATTCCATGTGCCATGCGGGCTAGGGTTTTCATGTGGTTTCATAGGGACTCCAAAGTAGAGATCCCATTCTCTGAACCATTATGGGAGAGACCCAGTTCTTCGACGATGAGACTTTTCAGACTCCATTTTCTAGCGATTGTGGACTCCGACGAGGATGTCTCCACGGCTTTTTAGTTCGGCCCTTTCAGAAATGGAGCAGTTGTCCACATTATTGTGGCAGGCTAGAGTTCTCCAGGTGGAGACTCATTTTCAGTTGCAGTGACTCTGACAAGCGCAGTACATAGCACATGCTCTCCGACAAGAAGATTCAGTTTGACTCACACTCCAGCCTGTTTGTTCCTCCTCAACTGCACGACATGAGAAGCAACGCCCTCGATAGCAACCGACAGTTGCACGCGTTGAGTTGATATTGTTTGTAGTGTCTTGTATTGTGAATTTGTGAGTTTGAGCAATGCACTAAATGCCAATTTCGATCACCATTTCGTTGACCGACCGAAATGGAATTTCGATCGAAATTCGACCGAATTTTTGGTCATCTCAGTCATTTTTTGTACCGGGGCCCCAATATTTCGATCATTTCGGCTATTTCGGTCGAATTTCGATTCGACAAGATATCGATATTCGACAGAAATTCGACCGAATTTCGTTAAAATTTGATGTCGTGAGTTTGAGTGATTTCTTTCTGTTTGTCCAAGCTGAGCATTGCATGCTCCAGCTTGAGGGGGAGTATTAGAGTATGCATCATTATCATGTAAGATGGGTAAATGGATCTTTCCAAGATCCATTTACCACATCCAGAGTTTAGTCCCACATCTACCAGTGGTGGGACTTGAGAGTCTATGGAGGCTATATAAGAAGCCCCAAACCTCCAGTATCCAGTGAGAAGTCAATAAACGCATCAGCCCTTTGAGACGTTCTCCTATGGTTTCATCCTGCTTCTTAGGGAGTAGGGTTCCACGTTAAAATCCCGAGTTCTCAATGTTTTTATCTTTATTTCTCTGATTACGTTTCTGCATTATATTTCTAACAAATAATAACAAAGAAGTTCTTGTTTTTTAGCTTGTGTATTAGCTAGCAAAGTATGTGATGCTAAAAAACAATTAAATGAGTTTCAGAGAATGAGCCAATATAAGCTGAGATCAAGCTAATAGAGCTACAAAAAGCCATATCAACATGAAGAACAAAACTAAGGATGAAAAGAAAAACAGAAGAAACTAAAGGCAAAGAATTCCGAGAGTTCTTATAATTTATATTAAGGTTGCAATGTGAACGCCATGCATATGCATAGCATACAACTCCAGCTCAATTCAAGTTCGCATATTAAATCAAGTGGTTGACAGCATTCCCAATGGATTGAATTTCTCTCCAACCAACTGACGGTTTTGATCAGTTGACTAATATCTTAACCAATGTTCAACTTAACGATCACTTGACCAAAGGTTATTTTTGAGTAATCATCGAACAGGCTGATCAATCTAACCAGCCGATTATTTCTAAGTTTGCCTGACTCAGATTTGTTCAATCGACTAAAAGTATATTCTATGAATGTTTTTTACTTACTGTCTATTGTCCGGTCGATTAAACCTTTAATTAAGTCGATTGATGTTGTTTTTAGCCCACTAGTTTCTATCATCTGACTGATTTTGTTGACAGCTGTTGAAAGTTGGAGAAAAAAGGAGAATCTTTTCTTGGACAGGATTGGCGTACTGATCCTATATAAATGGCCCCAATCCTTGGTTTCTCAACACACTTACTACTCATTCATCCCCATCTTTCTAGTGATAAAAGAAAGAATCTCCAACGTGTTTCAACTTCGATCATTTTCGAAAATAAGGTGTTTTGCACAATCATGCTTCAAGCTTTTCTCCTGTGCATTCAAGATCTATAGGATCGTTCTCTGTTTGACCTCATATTGCATTGCACATATTAGTGGTTCTGAATTCACTCGATTGTCTAGTGGTAGTATAGTGTCCCTACCACCCAAAAGATCATGGTTCGAATCTCAGGAGGGGACACTCAGGATGAAGATTTATTCTGCAACAGAGTTAATGGTCTGTTGGTAGCGTTGGGTGTCTATAGAACCGCAAGGGAGATCAGGGTTCGAGTCTCTTGGATTGGCCGCTATGGAGGTTCATCCCAACATGTCAAAAAAATGAAAAACAAATATATTTACGGTTATGAGAATTTTATTTCCTCTATTATTGTACGAGATTGTACCCACTTAATGGTCTAGTGGTAGTACAGTGTGTCTACCACACAAAAGACCAGGGTTCAAATCCCACTCTTGCAGGGGTTGCGTTAGGTAGTCGATGGCCAACGTAAAAAATAGTCGAAACTTTCAACATGGATTTGAGCAAGAATCCATATAGCCGGCCCTACTTAAAGTGGGAGAAGGCTTAGTACATTTTCTTTATTATTGTACAGGATTGTCCATCCGAGATTGACCCAAGATAGATCTGAATAGAGGCGAAAAATCCATGTAGCCGACCCTACTTAATTGTGGGAAAAGGCTTTGTTGTTGTTTTTTTTTTGACGCTCAAAAAAGGGGGAAACACTCAACGGTGTCCGCCCCAATTTATTAAGGAGTAAAGAGATGAGTACTTACAGTGCGGAAATTTACAATGTGGAAGAGAAAACAAAAAACAGATTGTGGGACGATATCAAAGAAATATCATCCCCGCGCCCAGAAAAATGCTACATGGCAAACCAATCAAGACAAAAACGAGACGCAGCGATACAAATATTTTCCTTATAGAACCTCTGCCGCGCAAATAATGCCTTGTTTCTTCCCAGCCAGATACTCCACAGGCGCGCAATGGGGACCAACCTGTCCACCCTCGACCGACTCCCGGCGGTAAATACGCTATCATAGAGGTCAGCAATACTGGTGAGATTCACCCAGCCCACGTCGTCCCAGATGGGTCGCACACGGTCACACTGAAGGAAAAGATGATCGGCGGTTTCCTCCTCCAAACCACAAAGACCGCACAAACGCGACACATTGGGGAACATCAAAGCACATCGGTCACGAGTCAGAAGCCTACCACGCCTGAGAGTCCAAATGAAAATAGCCACCCGTTCCGGAAGCTTAAGACGCCAAATGAACCTGCAGTGAGTGAGCAGAGATGCATCCATTCCCACGGCGCTGGGGAGAATAGTGAAGTACGCCTTTCGCGTAGAGAAGGGCCCCTCCCTCCAAGCGAAATGATCACGGCCCCCAGAGGGCGTGGGAGCATCATATAGGAGAGCCATCAAGGCAGAGAAGTCCAGCAACCGTTGTTCAGAAAGATTATCCACCAGCAAAGGGCACCAGCAGCCTTCGGCCCAGCATGCAGCCACAGAGGCGGATTTGTCTCCCGCCAACGCATATAATCTCGGAAACAAAGACTGGAAGACGCCCCTTCCGGACCAATCCTCCGACCAGAAGCTGAAAGAAGTGCCATCACCAAGAGAAGGCATAAATAAAGATCGGTTCCGACTGAAAGCGGCCATGACCATGCGCCAAAAGGAGGGAGCCTGCCCCTGGGCCCGCCCGCCAAAGGCGCAAGCAAGAGCACTCCCTGCCGCCATGCGAAGACACCGCAGCAAGAAATCATCATCCCGCCCCAACAGCTTGGCCGCCCACTTGAGAAGCAAAGCTTCGTGCACCACCTCCAACCGCCGAATGCCCAGGCCCCCCTCGCGCTTGGGCCGCGAAACATCCTCCCAACCCACCAAATGACCCCCCCCCCCGCGTCCATCGCCCTTCCTCCCCCAAAGAAAGCCCCTCATGCATTTTTCTAAGCGCACCCGCACCCCCTTCGGCAAGCCGCGCACAGACAAGAAATAAATCGGGATAGCAGCGAGCACAAATTTAAGAAGAACCAAGCGACCCCCCCTCGAGAGGAGCGAAACGCGCCAGCCCGCCAGCCGAGCCTCCACCTTTTCCAACACTCTCTGGCAGTCACGCAAGCGAGCCCGGCCCACCGAGAGAGGCACGCCAAGATAATCCAGCGGAAGGGCACCGAGGGAAGACCCCAGAATAGAAGAGCACGCTTCAGCCTCCATCGGCGGCAAAGCAAACGGCACAACCTTAGACTTGGTCCCATTGATGCGGAGCCCCGACATCTCGCAGAATAATTGGAACGTGGTAGCCATCCCCAAGGCATTAGCCCTATCCCCCTCAATAAAACATAATGTGTCATCAGCGAATTGGAGAATCGGAATATGAAACTCACCCAGATAGCATCCGCGCGTAAGACCAGCCTCGACCACATCATGGATCATACGCGGCAACACATCGACCGCCAAAACAAAGAGAAGCGGGGCAAGGGGGCACCCTTGGCGAACCCCCCTGCGAGGCTGGACCAACCCCCCAACCGGCCGGCCGTTAATAGAGATGGAGAAAGAAACTGTGGTAACACACCGGCGCACCCAAGAAATCCAGATCGGCGGAAAGCCCCGCCGCCTAACACAGACCAAAGGAATCTCCAATCTAAAGAATCATAAGCCTTAGCAAAATCAATTTTCCACAAGATCCCCTTCGAAGCATTTCTGTGCCATCCATCAATAATCGCCGAGGCCAACGCATAACAATCAGCGATTTGCCTCCCCTGAACAAAAGCGGCCTGGGAGTGGGAGATAAGAGGTCCGAGTAGAGGCGCAAGCCTCCGAGCCAGGGCCTTAGCAATATTAAGTAGATGCCATTAGAAATAGAGATTGGTCGGAAGTCGTCAATACGGTTGGCACCATGGGTCTTAGTGATAAGGACCATATTAGCCCTGTTAATCTTGTTGAATCCCCTATTCCCCGCACAAAAGTCGAGAGCGACCTCCAACACGTCACTGGCGATAACATCCCAAAAGTCCCGGTAAAAAGAAATGGGGAAGCCATCAGGACCGGGGGCGGCGTCGACGTTAAGGTCCCAGACCGCCCCCTTCAGCTCCTCCAACGAGAAAGGCCGAGATAACAAATCCGCATCCGATGGGGCGATGACAGGAGCACCACGGCCCGTCCAACGCCACGGGCAAGAAGGCTGGCGCTCAAAGAAATTCTTGAAGTAATTAACCAAAGCCGCACCCAACTCCTGCTCCCCCTGATAGAAGGCACCGCCAACCTCAATTGAGGAAATAGTATTAGCACGCTTACGAGCACTAGCGACCCGATGAAAAAAGGCGGTATTAGCATCCCCATGTTTGATCCATCTCAGACGCGACCGCTGTCTCCATTCAATAGCTCTTTTCTTGTCCTCCTCCGAAACAACCTGCACAACAGAAGAACGCTCGGCCAATTCCTCAGGCGTTAACTCCCTCTCGTTTTCCAACCGATCCAGGCGAAGAATAACTGCGTCAGCCTCCATCCGAGAAGTTAAACGAGCCTGACGAGTGTTAAATTTAAAGGACGCAAGAACAGCGTGAAGGGATGAAAGCTTTTGATCAAAACGACGAGCCGCACTGCCAACAAAAGTGCTTTGGGACCAATGGTTGCTCACAATGTCCCTAAAATGAGGTTCCTGCAGCCAACTCCGTTCATAACGAAATATCCCACGAGGGCGTGAAGATTCCCCGGCATCCCAAAGTATGGGACTATGATCAGAAAAAGACCGCGGCCGAGAGGTGACCGAGCAAAGGGGGAAAGCTTCCATCAAGAGACCGTTCGCCAAAAATCTATCGAGCCGAGACCTGGACGAGTTATTCCGCCATGTATAGATAATATCGTTTGCAACCAGATCTTCAAGGGTCGATTCCTGAATGAATTCAAAAAATTCGCGAGAACCCGGATCCCATCCCCCACGACCACGTGGACGGTCAGCGGATAGCAAAGTAACGTTAAAATCTCCCCCCACAATCCAGGGAGTATCCCCCAGGGCCACAGCATCATTATGTAGATCCTCCCATAAATCACGACGAGCCACATGACATAAAGGCGCGTAAACACAGGTAAAAGCCACGGAAGCATTAGAGTCCGCACAAGAACCACCGTAATAGAATGACGCCCTTTATGAGAAAAAGACAAAGAAAATCTGGACGAGCGCCATGCCAAGATAATACCGCCAGAAGCGCCAATCGCATCCAATGCACAAAAGGCATCCACGCCCCCTGCGCCAAAAGACTTCCACATAGCATCATCGACCCCTGAAAGTTTTGTTTCCTGCAGAAATGCGATGTCACACTCCCATTCGACAATCCGAGAGCCCAGAGCACGGCGACGCGCAGGGTCGCTAAGTCCACGAGCATTCCAGGATAAAAGTTTCATTAAGCAACACAAAAAGTCCCCAAAAATCACTAACAGACCAGGCGGCAATCAGTCCAGGGAGAAGTGTTGACCAGTGTGACGAAGACCAGCCGCCTCCGCCACAGCCTCGCGCATAAGGTGTGCAGGGGCAGGAGATGACTCCTCGATGAGTGGCTGCTGGCGACGAGAGTAGATATTTCCATAACGAGAAGGGGAGGCAAACATAGCATTCCAAGAATTCCACGCAGGGCAAGAGCGATACGAAGAGGCCGTCGTAGCGTCCGAAGAAGAGCCCAGAGATCCGCTGCCTGACCTTGGAATCGGATTATAAAAAGAGGCCTGGATAATATGAGTAGGAAGATACCAACATCTCCCGAAGATGAGAAAACCAAAGGGGCGCCCTCCGAGGTGCTCGGGCCATTCATCAGCAATAAAGGCGGAGTGATAGACAGCGCCGAGAAATAGTCATCTAAAGTATTCACCTGAGAGGGGGGCACCGAGGACAGCGGTTGAGGGCAGAGAGTATCGCTGGACCATAAAAGAGGCCCGGAAAGAGGAACCGGGTCGGGCGCTGCCCGAGCCAGGGTCCAGCAACCATGAGGATCCGAATCGGATGGAGGAATTGGAAACGCCACTTCCATGCCCGAGACCCCCACGTGGGCCTGGAAACTCGACAAAGCAGATGGTTCAGCTCGGATGGAGGAATTGTTGTTGTTGATTGTCCATCTTGTGGAGACTTCTCTTTTGCATCAGTAGAAATGTTAGATACTAGTGGCTGCAAGTGTCATGAGGTACAACTAAGGAGAAGTGTCCCTTGTTGAGTGATTCGTCAGTTGAAATCTCGAGTCAGGAAAACTCTGATCGAGGTTTTTACTCAATCTGATTTCCCCGTTAAAATCTCTTTGTCAATTACGATCGCAAAAATATTGTGTAATTAGAACAATATTTTGCATTTGGTTGTCTACGATTCAAAAGCTAGGGGGCCTTCAATTGATCAATCATGCTTATAATAAGAGTCTGCACATATCGCATCATCGGCTTGTTTTATTTCATTTCAGAGGAAGCATGTAATTGATTTACTGCATAAAGTCGGCATTTAGGTACCAAAATGGCTGAGATTCCAAAAGATCCCAAAAGTTAATAACGAGCAGCATAATTGATTAGTGGGGAAGTTTCTTTAACTTAATATTCCACAATCCCAAATTCCCTGTCATTGGAAAATATTACTTAGTTTATGTGCATGCTGGCACATGCTCATTGAGATGCCATCAAGACGGTTCTGAGGAACATCAAGGAAACACAAATGGTTTCTTCTCCACTATAGGTGCATCTCTGGACATTAGTGCATACCGTAACATCAATTATGCAGGATGTCTACCGGGTCAGAATCCTAGCAAGTTTCGGTGTCTTCACTATAAATCAGTCTATAGACATGCTACTAAGACACTTCCAAGACTACATTTGCGCATTGTTATAACAACATAAGCACTAAGGATAATTATACTCCAGCTGGGGAGCATTAGACCTGAGCCATACACCTTTAAAGTTATTTATGTATTTTTACTTGTAATTGTGTTCACTTTAAGATTAGCCTCTTATTTTAAAAAGATAACTATGGGTCTCTTTTCAAAACATCAAGGCGGTTTATGCCACAACTACAATTTGATTTTTTATGCATATTGGTGCCTTTGGATGTATCTTTTTTGGACCTAAGTATGAACATAAGTATTACATATGTTTGGGAGCAAAGAACTCATGTATCATACCCCTCTTGAAAAGGGAAAAGGCTTGTTTATTATGATGATTTGGTATTACTTTAAATATCCACTTTCGATCGTTCAGGATACTTGTGACATTTTGATGCCGTTCAAGTCATTTTTTTCTGTTTTTTATACTTTTTTTATTAAGATTGTAGGGGCGTATCTTATGTCTTTCTATATAACTATGTTTAATCTAATATAAAATGCATCTATCCTGTCTTTCTATGTAACTATGTTTAATCTAATATAATACGCATTTCTCTTATGTCTTTCTATGTAACCATGTTTCTTCTAATATAAGATGCATGTCTCTTGATTGTAGGGGAGTGTCTTATGTCTTTCAATGTAATTATGTTTATTCTAATATAAGATGCATGTCTCTATGCTACAGAACAAAAATCTGGCGAGGACAAATTCAGGGAGGATGAGAGGAAGAAAGGAAATTTAGAAAGGATGAGAGGAAGAAAGGAAAACGCGTAGGGAAACAGGAACTTTTGTATGGAGAAAGTGCGAAAATGCACAATATGGAGGATAAAAGGAGAGACCAGGAGAAAATCCAATTTTGAATATAAACTCAATCATGTCGAGATACGGGTACTTTCGTATGGAGAAAGTGCGAAAATGCACGATAAGGAGGACAAAAGGGGAGACTTGGAGAAAAATCCAATTTTTAATATAATCTCAATCTCTCATTAACAATACCTATGATGTCGTTTATATGGAGAAGGGAGAACTGTAGAAAGAAACACTCACACCGATATCACTTGATGCAGCATAAAAATGCAGGAGTGTTCGAAAATAGAGAGAGAATGGGAAGATGTGTCGACAACGTGCGATTTACGGAGAAGAAGTGTGAATGATGCACAAGGAGAAGAAAGGAGAGAAATAGGTGGAGAAAGACCAAATAATATAGCTCAATTTGATCTTTCATATCCACCTACAAGCCTCCTTATATATGTTTCTGAAAGGAGCCTCTTTATATGTGAGATAATATATAAGAGGATTGGATTGCAGAATAAATCAATAAAATGAATAAACATTAACAAACCCTAGCTACGTTCCTAAAATGACAACTTAAATAATTAATTAGTGTTGAGATATAATTTAATATTTCAATAAAGTTGCTCCATCTTTTTTAAACTGCCAGCTCCCTTTTTTTTCTTTTTTTCGATGCACCACCACACAGTTCTAACTCAGCCAGGGCCGGTCCCCAAGCCCGGGTAAATGAGGGTTGCATTAGGTAGCCGACAACCAGCGTAAAACAGTCGGAGACAACTTCCTAAATATTATTTTTTAAGAAAAATATTATTTAGGATGTTGCCTCATGATAGTCGGATCTTTTCAACATGGATTTAAGCAAACATACAGATTTCGTTGGGACATTCCCTACTTGCGACGCATTGCATCGCCCGAATGCAATGAAAAATTGGCAAGGGTCACTACATCGCAGCCTGGATGTAGTTCAAAATTTGCAAGGGTTCTCGCATGAGGAACGCATGCGGGTAATTAAGCTAATTCCGTTGCATCACCGCCCGGATGCGGTCCAAATTTTACAAGGGTTCTCGCATAATGGACGCATGCGAGTAAAGAAGTTAGTCCAAAAGAGATTGCAACGGAAGTTGCCGATTGGTAGTTGGAATATTGGCACTTTAACTGGAAAATTGATGGAGATAGTGGATACGATGGAAAGAAGGAAGGTTCATATACTATGTCTTCAAGAGACTAAATGGGTTGGAGAGAAAGCAAGGGAGATCGAGAAGACAGGTTTTAAACTTTGGTATTCAGGTAAAGATAAGGGTAGAAACGGTGTTGGAGTGGTTGTTCATAAAGATTTGAAGGATTGTGTGGTTGAGGTGCAAAGATTCGGGGATCGGATTATTTTGATAAAATTGGTACTTGAAGAAGAAATTCTGAATATAATCTCAGTTTATGCACCGCAAATTGGTTTAGATGAAAGGACTAAACAAGCTTTTTGGGAGGATCTAGATAACATTTTACAATGAATCCCACAAAGAGAGATGATTTGCATAGGTGGAGATCTTAATGGACATGTGGGAAAAGATGCTTCAGGGTATGCTGGTGTTCATGGAGGACATGGTTTTGGGGATAGAAATGAAGAGGGAAAAGTCATCCTGGATTTTGTAACGGCATATGATCTTTTCATAGCAAACACCCTCTTCAAGAAGAGGGAGGAGCATTTAATTACTTATAAGAGTGGGCCAACGAGAACACAGATAGATTACTTTGCGTTGAGGAGAAGAGATCGGTTGTGTTGTAAAGACTACAAAGTAATCCCAGAAGAGAGTTTGACAACCCAACATCGCTTGTTAGTCTTGGATGTACAAATAAAAGGGCTGGTAAAGAAAAGGAAGGTTCCTAAGATCACTAGAACTAGATGGTGGAATCTTCCACTGAAGCAATCGACCTTCAGGGAGAAGGTTTTAAAAGATTTATCTTGGGATTGTAGTGGAAGTGCAAACGAGATGTGCGAGGCAGTAGCATCTTGTATCCGAAAGGTAGCCAAAGAGATGCTAGGCGAGTCAAAGGGAGGAGCCCCAGGTCAAAAGGAGGCTTGGTGATGGAGTAAAGGGGTGCAAGAGAAGCTAAAAATTAAAAGAGCATGCTTTAAAGCTATGTCTAAGGATAGAACAGAGGAAACTGTCACAAACTACAAAATAGCAAAGAAGGAAGCAAAGAAGGTTGTAAGCGAAGCTAAGTCGAAAGCTTATGAAGTTTTGTATAAAAATCTCGACTCTAAGGAGGGTCAGAAGGATATATTCAGGTTGGCCAATGCAAGAGAAGGAAAGACCAAAGACCTTTCTCAAGTGAGATGCATTAAGTACGATGAAGGTCACGTGCTTGTTACTCAGAAGGATATAGAGACTAGATGGGAGCAGTACTTCCATAAACTTTTCATTGGGGAAGGAAAATAGAGAGATCACTTTGGATGATCTAGCTAATAGTGAAAGTTACTTGAATCGTGCAAGCTATAGACGGATACAAAGAAAGGAAGTAGAGGAGGCTTTGAAGGTTATGAGACCTGGGAAAGGTGTGGGACTGGATGACATCCCTGTAGAAGCATGGAAAGTTTTAGGTGAGCGCGGTTTGACTTGGCTTACGAATCTATTCAATGTTATTTGGTGAAGCAAGAAAATGCACGAAGACTGGAGGAGTATCGTGGTGCCTCTTTATAAGAATAAAGGAGACATTCAAAATTGTTCAAATTATAGAGGTATCAAGCTGATGAGTCACACTATGAAAATTTGGGAACATGTGATCGAGAGAAGGTTGAGGCAAGTTTCCAACATCAAAGAAAATCAATTCGGATTCATGCCAGGTCGCTCAACTATTGAAGCCATCCATTTACTGAGGAGAACAATGGAGCTTTATAGAGCTAAAAGGAAGAACCTCCATATGATGTTTATTGATTTGGAGAAGGCTCATGATTCTGTCCCACGAGAGATATTGTGGAGAGTTTTGGAGAAGAGACAAGTGCATGTCCTATACATTAACCTCATAAAGGACATGTATGATAGTGCTTTATCTTGTGCAAGGACCCCATCTGGGAAGACTGGCTATTTTAACATCAACATTGGTTTACATCAAGGTTCAGCTTTGAGTCCATTTCTTTTTACTTTCATTATGGACGAGTTGACAAGTCACATTCAGGATGAGTTACCTTGGTGTATGTTATTTGATGATGATATTGTGTTGATTGACGAGGCTAGAGATGGAGTAAATGAGAAGCTTGAGGTATGGAGACATGAGTTGGAGAGTAAAGGATTTCGTATAAGTAGGGCTAAGACAGAATATATGGAGTGCACCTTTGATGGAAGCAATGGTAAAGGAATTGAGGTGAAGATTGGTGATGATAACATTCAGAAGAGAGATTCTTTTAGATATATGGGATCTATTTTGCAACATGATGGGGAAATTGATGGAGATGTTACTAATAGAATAAATGCAGGCTGGCTAAAGTAGAGAGGAGCCTCTGTTGTTCTCTGTGATAAGAAAATTCCTTTAAAAATTAAAGGAAAGTTTGACAAAGCAGTCGTGTGACCTGGTATATTCTATGGATCTGAATGTTGGCATGTGAACCATAGACATGTGCAAAGAATGACTGTATCAGAAATGAAAATGCTAAGGTGGATGTGTGGACACACACGTAAAGATCAGATTCGGAATGATGTAATCAGAAAGAAAGTTGGTGTTGCTCCGATCGAGGATAAGATGCGAGAAAACCGCTTAAGATGGTTTGGTCATTTGCAAAGAAGATCAGCTAAAGCACCAGTTAGGAGATGCGAGTGTTGGGATGTTGAGCCGGCTAAGAGAGGGCGGGGACGGCCCAAAAAGTATTGGAAAGAGACCATACGAAGGGATCTTTGTTTTGTGGATATAAGCCCGGGATTGACCCAAGATAAATCTGAATGGAGGCGAAGAATCCATGTAGCCGACCCTACTTAATTGTGGGAAAAGGCTTTGTTGTTGTTGTACCACCACACAGTTCTCCAAGCTCAGGATCTCGAGGCAACAAACCCTACTCGAAGCATGGCCTGGCTAGGGGTTTCCTGTAGAAACCCTCCTCCATCGATAGAAGAAGAAGAATATCAGGACACGCATTCCAACCTCCAATTTATCTCATGCATGTCACCGGAACCCAGGCCTCCAAACTTCAGCAACGCTCGAACAAGAAACTCATCTTCTACTAGTTTCTCCAAGAGGCAACAACCATCAACTCCTCTCGAAATCCTCCAGGCGTCGTTCCCACAACAGATCTTCCATGCGGCACTCGCTCCCATTGATGATAGCTCCTTCCTCAATAGCACATCTCCTACACCAACATCGAAGAATCAAGGCCCTCAACAAGTTGCGACGCCGCCCCTGGCTAGAGGAGATGTTCCAGGCGCGCACCAGGTCGAGCATCCAGCAGCGTCCATCGCCTCCAGCCGCAAGAAGAGCCACATCCAGGGCACAGCAATCTGGCAAAGATGGGTGGCATGTTCGGGTTCGATTTGCAAACAGTGAGCCCAGATTTAAGTGGGCTTCCCATTTTAAAAAAAGCAGAGGGGTTTGTCGTTTATTAAAAAAGGAAGAGAGTTTAGTTTCGGCCCAATGGGCCTGTTACTGCTAGTGAAAAGGGAGTTCTCGGCTTGTAAAGGCCCACGAGCCATGTTGTTCATATTTAAGGCTCAAGAGGCCCTGTTAAAAAAAGGGGAGTGGGCCCAAGAAAAAAGAGGGAGGCTGCTTTTTGTGAGGTCCAATTAGGTTGAGCAGCATATTTGACCCAAGTTTGGTTATGAGTTTTAAGAAAAAGGGCTAGGGTACAAAAAAACTCGTATGAAAAGAAAGAAAGAGAATAAGTAGAGAAAAAAAGGAGAGATCGAATTATAAGATTTTTTGTTTCTCTGCATCTTCATGTCTTCTCCCAACTTAGTCGATGTCATCTATTCATGTCTTCTTTTCATCCTCGACCCTCGTTGTGATTGGAGGAAACGGACACGATGAACTTTTATGTTCGCAAGTGCCTAAGGGCACACCCTGTGTTGTCCCCCTTGACAGAACCTCTTTCCCTAAAGTTGTCTGTCAACACTTCTAAAGGCAATGATCTTTTACGCGAGGCAGTTACGAGGGATGCGAGGGTGGTCCGCAGTTCCGGGAAAAAGATTGTTACTCAATGAAAATCTCATAGAATGTGTGGGGTCTGGGTGACCAGGTGAAGAGTGGGGCGGAGAAGCGCCTACTCTCAGAATGGTGTGGGGATATTCAATCGTGGACGAATCAATTGGGGTTCGATGGGGGGCTTATCTCTCGGAGCTGTTGTTGGCAGTGTTGACGATTACTTGTGACTTGGTGTGGGGACCTCTTTGTATGTGAGGTTGAGCTGTTGAGCAAACATGTGGTCTCGGTGTTGCTAAAGAACAAGAGGAACGGGTTCCTCCTTTGTTGTCTCCTATACTTATGGCCTAACTGATGACCAGTTGCGGTCACAACTTTGGTCGGATCTAAGGGATGTCAGATGTCTTTTCCCTTCGGTCGCTTGGTTGGTTGGAGGTGACTTCAACGTCACTCTCATATTTGCTGACCAACCGGTGTCTCGTGGGGGGCATGATCTGGGTTCAACTAACTTCTTGGATGTTGTGAACAGTCGCCAGCTCGATGTCTTGGACACACTGGATTGCTCCTACACTTGGCGTAGTTCTCGCTCCAGGTCCAGATTGGATAGGTTCTCCTTGCTTCTATGGAACTGATGTCAACCTTTTCGTTGGCCAAGGTTTCCGTGTTGCCACACTCCAGATCCAATCATATGTCGATCATGTGGGCATCTGAGGAGGAAAATTTCCCTCGTTCTTTCTTCAAATTTGAGAAGTCATGGCTCCTAGAGGATGGTTTCCACAATATGGTGGGGAGCTTCTTATCGTTTTTTGTGGGTGAGGGGTCGGCTATGTGTTGCCACTTCTCCAAGCTGGAGGCACTCCGAAAGAGACCCAGTGCATTCAAGAAGGCAAACCATGAGAGCCACCTTACTCGTCGTAGCGCAACGCAGAATGTGACTGTTGACCTGGACATAATGGAGGACACTCGCGAGTTGTCTTAGTTTGAGCTGCTAGAGAAAGATGCAAACCAGCGAATCATACTAGAGGACAAGATGCAGGAAGTGGAGTGACACCAAAGGTTTAGATAGACCTAGATCAAGGAGGAATATGTGAATGCTAGATTCTTTCATGCGGTGGCGAATGAGAGGTGATGTCGTAATTTCATCCACGACATTTCTGTGGAGATAGGCCTTCGGAAGTGGGATCGCAATGTCAGCAAGGCGGTTGTCCAATACTTTTGTCCTATGACTCGTAGGATGCCCATCAAGGGTTGGAGATGGCTTAGGCAAGGGGCTTCTAGCCTCTCACCCAACCAGCAGGACGTGATTGTTAGAGACTTTGCTTTGGACGAGATCTGGACGGTAGTTTGGGAGCTAAATGCGAAGAGGGCACCGAGTTCTAACGGGTTCTCGATTTTGTTCCTCAAGGAGTTCTGGGACATTGTCCAAGCTGATCGAAAGATGGTGATGAGCGAGTTTGCAGTGGCTAACCACAATTTTGATAGGATCAACAAAGCGTTGCTTTTCCTCTTGCTCAAGGAGGAGCGGAGAGAATAGAGGACTTTCGTTCCATTGCTGT
The DNA here is from genome assembly GCA_037367405.1 of Ottelia alismoides. NCBI lineage: Eukaryota > Viridiplantae > Streptophyta > Magnoliopsida > Alismatales > Hydrocharitaceae > Ottelia > Ottelia alismoides. The sequence goes on along the minus strand of JAZKJV010005916.1, from coordinate 110,298 downwards.
GTCATGTGCAGTGTATCTGATTGTTGCCAAGGTCATGTCCAACCCTTTGAGTTTTGTTCTGGAGAGCCAGGTTGCACCATTGCAAATGTCTTTCATACCTAACTGTTTGATAATGGACAATATTATGACGGTGTCTGAGATGGTTGGTGACTGGAAGAGAAGGGAGGTGAAGGGATTGCTGTGGAAGATTGACTTCTTAAAGGCATACGATTCTGTTGATTGGCAACTCCTCTGGTCAGTGCTGGCTAAGTGTGGGATCCCACAGATTTGGATCTCTTAGATGACGAGATGCGTAACTAGCTCATCCTTCTCGATTTGATTAATGGACACCCGGAGGGTAGCTTCTTCCAACCACAAAGAGACGTTTGTCAGGGATGCCCCCTGACAAAACTACTTTTCGTTCTTGTGGCAGATGAGCTCGCCACTATGACTGTGCATGTAGTTCAAAGGGGCAGGACCGCGGGTTTTACTAGAGGTGACATCTCCATCCCCCTTCTGCAGTACACAGACGATACCATCTTTTTCATCGAGGGGTGATGTATGGAGATCATGGCTATGAGTACCATGTTGGACATCTTTGGGGAGCTCTCTAGGCTAGTGGTGAAAAGAGCGAAGCCTACAGTTGTACCCTTTGGGCTCTCTAAGGTAGAGATTGAGTGTGATGGGGTCATTGACACCCCACGTGGAGCTTTACCTCAGGTGTACCTAGGCCTCCCCCTTACTTGTGGCAGGTTGATGCAGACGGGATGGGCTCCAGTGATCGAGAAGCTTGAGTGCAAGCTGGTCGGTTGGAAGGCCTCATGTCTCTCTCGTGGGGGAAGACTTGTCTTGATGAAGGTAGTTCTTGTAGCCATACCCACCTTTTTTATCTCCGTCAGGATTTTGCCTATTGGTATTCACAAGTGCATGGAGGCACGCATGCATCGCTTTATTGGGGAACAAATAACGGGCAGTCGAAAGGGGTACATTTGGCGAGCTGAGAGACGGTCACCTCACCGTAGGATCAAGGGAGACTTGGGGCTCTCATATTGGAGGAGATAGACAAGGCTCTTCTATTTAAGTGGGTGGCTCATTTGTGGGGCAAGGGGGAGGACCTCCCCTGCAAATTCATGAGAGACATTTATAGCAATTGGGTGCAACCGTTGATAGCAAAGTCCTCCCCTCACCTCGCATCGGCTTATCGGAAAGGAATCCGGACGGTTGCTCGTGAGATTCTTCTACAGATGTATCCAGTTCTAGGGGTAGGGAATTCTTTCTGTTCTGAAAAGATAATTGGTATGGTTGTAGATCGGTGCAGGAGAGTTTCCTCGTCTATAATCATTAGCGAAGAAGCGTGACATGCAGGTTAGGGAGGCATAGGTTGACGTACAGTAGATGATGTGCATCTTGTCTCCGCTTTCATAACAATATTTTGATGAGTTCTTGCATCTATCTGAGGTAATTGCGAACTGCTTTGGTTCGTCCGAGGGATGCGATCATTGGATTTTGAGAGATGGCTATTTTATTGTGAAGAAGGCTTATAAGGTGCTTTCCGCCAGCTTGACATTTGATCCGGGCATCTTGGAGCGTGACTATAATGTGATTTGAACATTAAAGGTCCCTCTCAAGCTGAAGATTTTTCTATGGCTTCACATACGGGAGCGGATTTTGACCAAGGTCAGAAGATCGATACTAGTGCAAGGGGATGGCACCACTTGCTCCTTGGGCAAAAGCGGCAATGAGGACCCGGACCACCTCTTCTACTCTTGCACCTGCATCCACGATATTTGGGCGACTGCAAATTATATTAATTGGGTTAATATCTCCCCCAACACCAGATTTTGGAATTCGTTGGTGGCCAACCAATTCATGCCCATGGAGGAGCTATTGCGCCTTATTGCCACCATTTGGGTGATTTGGATGCTGCGCAACGGAGTTATTTTTCAGTCAAATAGGTTCTATGTTGACAATGTAACTTTCTTTACTAGATCTCTTTTCAAGGCCTGACGCCTGTAAGTTTTTAACCTATCTTAATAATATACATGGGGCGAACACCTCCGAAGTGTTTTCCCCTTTTTGGATCAAAAAAATAACTTGCTAACTAACTTCTTAGACTTTCTCAACTTAGAGGTACTCGGTGTTAGGAGGAAACTTGTTGTACCAAGGTGTGATTCCTGCTCCGAATAATTACATCAAAACTTGTTGTACCAAGCTCGTTGTAATACCTAACTTTTCATATATATATATATATATATATAGGATTTTTATCCAATGGGTACTGTGCCCATTAGCGTCTTGGTGAGCACCAATTTTAGGCCATACGCGTGTATTACCAAATGAGTGGCTACCTATTTCGAATGATGTCGTTTTTGGAAGCATATTAATATGTAAGATGATTTAACAATAAGTATTATTCCAATTATATCGCATCCTTAAAAAAGGAAGATCGTTTTGGAAATAAAATGTTCAAATTAATGATTTCTAGCAGAAAATCGAGATCCAAATACTCAGGTCAGTAATACATATACAATAGTCAAGTAAATGGTTGTTACGAGATCAATAATATCCAAACAACAGATAGTAATTTACATTCATTTTATTATATGGTACAGAATTCAGTAATATATATACAGTGGTCAAGTAAGTGATTGTCGTGAAGTCAGTAAAACCATAACAAATGGTCAGTAATTTCCATATGTTTTATTACTTTGAACAGAATTCAGAAATTTAGAGACAATACTCAAGTAATATATATAAAGTTCTCAAGTAAATTTTTGTTGTGTATTCAGTAATGTATATATCTATGTCTTATATCACATGTTCAGTAATATATATACAATTCTCAAGTAATGGCTACTATGAGATCAGTAATAATAAAATAAATGGTTAGTAAGTCACGGACATTGCTCAAGTAAGAAAGTAACATATAATCATTAACATATTCGCCTTATATACGATTAATATGGAAATAGTACTTTGAAAAATAAGTTATTAAATACATGCGCATAAGGAAAAATTAATTAATGAAATAAATGGAATACTTCGTTGACGAAAAAGGAAAAAATATTATAGAAATGAATGCAATGCGCATTACATACACAATGGTATTACTAATCATTTGTTATGTTATTACTGATCTCGCAACACACATTTACTTGACTGTTGTATACATAAATTCTGTACGAGGTAACTATTTGGATGTAAATTACTGATCATTGTCTTGATATTACCGATCTCACAACAAGCATTTACTTGACCGGAGTATATTTATTATTATCCTGTCATTTGGATCGTAATCATCCGCACGAAATCATTTATTTGAATCTTTTCTTTCCAAAACCGTCTTCCCTTTTTTTAAGGAAACTGTATAATTAGAAATATAGTAATTGTTAAATGTGTGTTAGCCTATAATTAAAAATATAGTTATTGCTAATACACGTGTATGGCCCAGAATAGGTGCTCACCAAAACGCTAACGGGCACAAGGCCCATTGGATAAGCCCTATACACACACACACACTTATATGCGGTGGTGGATCCCAGCTTGGGAGGCCGCCCTTCATTTTCAAAAACAAAAAAAAAATACTCCAAAACTTGAGTTGATAGTCCTAACACAACCACATAAGCTTTCGACCATACACATGCACCACGTGTACGAGGATAATCCACGATTCACACATCCCTAGTATGGACTAATATCGTGTAGGAACAACCACACCCAGATGATCAACCTAAACAACGATTTACATAGAGGGAAAAGCCATATATTAGGTGCAACCGAGCAAGATAAGTAACACACTAGCACTATGTATTTTTTTCACTACTAAAAAGAAGAGGCAGGTGTAGGTACAATATATAGGCACGAGGATAAAAGGATCCAAATCCCATCCTTCACACGTGCATGCACGCACACCCAATAAGAATAAAGCATATGCATATGTTAGCAGACATGATGATTCATTAGCTTGAGGGATTTTTATTTGTTCAAATCAAATGTCAAACTACTAATCATGAAAGGCCGTATCGGCGATATATCGGCGATATATCAGTTTTGATAGGGTAGGGGTTCGATATTACCCAGTATCTCCTTTTACAGGGATATCGGCAATATATCGCCATATCGGCTCATATCGATCAAAAATGACTGGTTTCAGCAGAAAAATTCAGGATATCGATCGATATCGTCGATATTTCGCCGATATCTCTATATATCAATGTTATTATTCATGGAAGATTGATTCAACGCCTAGTATTAAAACACATATATCTAGCTACACCTAGTATTAAAACACACAATGGTTTATATATTTTGTTTCGGGTCGGGGGCGCTGCCCCCGCACCCCCGCAAGGGGGGCCAACCTGGGCCCCCCCAAGCTCGTTGACCGGGCAGCGAGACCCCCGTACTGGTAGGGTATGGTGCGACAGGAGGGTGCATACAATGATTCTTCAACTTGGTGTATTTTACAAGTTATTCATGTTATAAGACTTGAATGAAATCGATTTCCAATATCTATAAGTCAATTCTTCAAAAACAAAATATCTATAAGTCAAGAATCAAACGTTAATATCGATATGTTCAAAATGATCGATATATGCGATATAAGCTTCATAGATTGATCGATATGTGTGATCTAAGAGTATATTTGTAAGCTACTTAGTGATCTAAGAACCTGGATGAACTCCATTTTCAATATATATAGGTCAACAACTAACAGTACCAGCGATATTTCGATATGATCGATATGTGCAATATAAGGATCATAGTCTTCACAAATGATCTATATGTGTCATCTTAGTGTATATTTGTAAGTTATTTAATGTTATAAGAACTTAAATGGAATCCATTTCCAATATCTAAAGGTCAGGAATAAACATTAACAGCGATATGTTTGACATGATGACCGATATGTGCGATATATGGTCTATAAATGACCGATATGTGTGATATAAGTTTGTATTTGTGGGTTATTTTTTGGATATATATCTTGGATGATCTTAATTTCTGAAAAAATGCCAACAAATTGGCTTTTTTGAACCATTTTCGACATTTCCACCGGTATCTTCGATATATCGTCGATATATCCCGATATAACCATTTCCGAGCGAACCGAAACGATATCGATATCGATACGGTCTTCCATGCTACTAATATTCCTCTTTTTCCTTGAGGACTGGAAATTTTCTTATGGTACTGAATCCACTAAAGCCATCAAGCACTAGTAATAAAACTATTGGGAATCTTCTTTTAAGTTCTGTTAGAAAATAGGAAGCGGAAGCGGAAACGATAAACAGAGCATAAACAAGAAAGATAGAACATGGAAACATCATGATTTTACGTGGAACCCTACTCCGTGAGGAGCGGGATGAAACCACGGGAGAAGCCCTCAAAGGGGCATATGCTTCATTGCTTTTTCTCAATGGATACAGGAGGTCTGGGGCTCCTTATATAGCCTCTCCAGAGCCTCCAAGTCCCACCACTGGACAATGTGGGACTGAACGGTGGATGGGGTAAATGGATCTTCTCCAGGATCCATTTACCCTGCTACAACTCATGACGCATACAACGAATGCTCCAACACTCCCCCTCAAGCTGGAGCATGCAATGCTCAGCTTGGACAAACAGAAAGATACTCAACTCAACGCTACAGGACACTACGGACAATATCAACCCAACGCACACATTGCTGCAGTCGAGGACGTTACTTCTCATGCCGTGCAGGTGAGGAGGACGAACGGGCTGGAGTGTGAGTCTGCTGAATCTCCTCGTAGGAGAGCATGTGCTCTGAACTGCGCCTGTCAGAGTCACTGCAACTGAAATGAGTCTCCTCGTCGAAGTACTCTGGCCCGCCACAATAATGTGGACAACTGCTCCATCTCTGAAAAGGGCCGAACTGAAAAAAGGTTGTGGCTGTGCAATCCTCTTCGGAGTCCACGGTCGTTGGAGAATGGAGTCTGAAAGTCTCCTCTTCGGAGAACTGGGTCTCTCCCATCTGGCTCAGAGAATGGTGCACTGCTCTGGTGTACCTATGATGCCCCATGAAAACCCTTGCCAACATGGCATAGGGAATGGTCCTCTGCTCTGGAGTCCCTATGGCTCACATGAAAACTCTGGCCTACAAAGCAAGAATAATGATGGGGACCATACAAAAGATGGCAACATATGCTCAACTGAAAATGACCGCATCCATGTGCGTGTCTGAAAATGAGTCTCTCTCTGGAGATCTCGAAAACTGGGCCTCTCATCATGGAGTGCCTCGAACTTGGACTCTGACCAATCTGTCGAGTCTGAATCTGCGCATCACACATATGGACTCGGAATCTGAACGTCAAGTCTGAATCTTGCGCATGGAGAATCTTCATCTGAAAAACTTGTAGAGTCTGAAAATCTGGAAGGTCTGGGAACCTGCATCTGAATCTGGAACATCTGAATCAGGACCTGTGACTCTACATATACTCCCCCTTTCTCCCATACTTATCGGAAAATGAACATCGACAAAGTTGGGAGAAGATAATGATAAATATGGGGTAAACAACAAGAACATGAAACTTGCGGCTTTTGTCAAATTTTTTTTAATAGCCGCCACACATTTTTTTAAACATTTTTTTAAGCCGTTGACATTTTTTCCGGCTTTTCTTTCTTTTCTTTTTTTACTTGCGTACGGCTTTTTCTTGTACGCGTCCCCTTTTAAAAAAAACTTGCAACCTTCCCCCTTCTTTTTTTTACATGGCCAAACTGGGCCCAAAAGAAAAACTCCTCTCTCCCATTTTTTTTAAACGGCCCAATGGGGCAACTTGCATCTTCCCCCTTTTCTTTTTTTTCTTTTACTCATCTCTCCCTTCTCTCTCCCAACTCTCCCCCCCCCCTTTTTTAAACAAAATCTGCAAACTCTTTTTTTTCTTGGGCTCAAATAGCCCTTCATTCATTTTTTTTGGGCAAACCAGCCAAAGCCCACTTGGGCTACTATTTAGGGTTTCCCACTTGGGAAACCCTCTCTCCACGAATGTTGTTCCCCCACGATGGGGGTCTTTGGCGCCGCCGCCTATGGATCGTCATCGATGCATGTGCCGCAAGCAGGCTGAAAGGGGCATCGATGCCGCCCCGATGGAGTCGCGCGGCCCGATGGAGTCACGGGCTGAAAAGGAGAGGAAGGTCGGCATCGTCTGAATCGTCTGAAGGAGCTCGGCGGGGAGAGATTGTGGGCGCGCTAGTGTGCTTCTGCATCGTCTGAAGGAGCTCGCGAGGAGCGGCAAGAGGGAACGCTCCCACGTGCCTGGGAGTTGGTGCGCGTGCGACCCACGGTGGGCGCCAGCGAGGGAGCCTAGGGCTACGGGGTCGCCCACCTGCTATCTTGATGCAGAATCGCCTGTTGGAATCGCCTGGACTTGGAGAAGAGATGCGGATATGCGCCGCCTGTGCTCAATGTTCTGGAATTCACGTGGTGCGCAAGGGCGATTGGAAGACTGAGGGAGTTGCGCCGATGGAGGAGCTCGCCGCGTGAGGCATCCATGCCGTTTTGGAGAAGATGCTCGAGTGCTTGGAAACGATCATGTTGTCTGTCGACGCCATCGATGCGGAGCCCTAGAGGATTAGGGCTCGACTGGGGAGAAATCCAGTTTGAAGGGAAGGAGTGCACCGCCTCACAGCACCATGAGCGCCTGGGGCGAAATCCAGTTCCGAGGCCCTGAAAGTTCTGTGTTGCCGCGCCAAAGCCGCCGCTACATGGAGAACGGCCGTAGATCATTAACAATCTTCGAGAAAAAAATGATCTGTAGCAATAATCTTTCAAGCACAGATCTCCGAACATGTGAATAGGCAGCCGACAGATCTTGAATTATGATCATGAACATAACTCCAGAAATTAGGGTTTCAATAGAAACCCTAGAACTTACAAAACTTGAGCAAACAAGAACAATCGAATCTCGAATAATATAGAAGACAAAAAATCTTCGAGAATCGACCCCTTTGATACCATGTTAGAAAATAGGAAGCAGAAGCGAAAATGATAAACAGAGCATAAACAAGAAAGATAGAACATGGAAACACCATGATTTTACGTGGAACCCTACTCTGTGAGGAGCGGGATGAAACCACGGGAGAAGCCCTCAAAGGGGCATATGCTTCATTGCTTTTTTTCAATGGATACAGGAGGTCTGGGGCTCCTTATATAGCCTCTCCAGAGCCTCCAAGTCCCACCACTGGACAATGTGGGACTGAACACTGGATGGGGTAAATGGATCTTCTCCAGGATCCATTTACCCTGCTACAACTCATGACGCATACAACGAATGCTCCAACAAGTTCCAATGATAGGAATAGATATTGGTGGAGTTTACTACCAGTGACATTCACGTCCCAGCAGTCTCAGTGAACATATATAGAATTCTTCAAATTAACATCTTTACTTCTGTTGATAAATTTTGTGTGTGTTCACCATCTTCGGTGCCCCCCCTTGTTTCTTTTGAAAAACAAAGTGACTATTATCTAAAACACTAAACAATTATTTCCACAGGATTAAATTAATGTTCACATGAGAAGTGGGTCGGTATCACATCACACAGATCAAATTGGATCAGAACACTATCAGAAATGGATCCTTAACTATCTAATATATGAACCAACTCCTGGATCAGAACACTATCAGACATTTTTATTTCCGGTAACCAAATATATGTCATACCACACTCTTTCAAAAGAAACTGTCTTTTGCAAGTTATTGAGGTGGTAGGGTAGCAGTTGAGAATGATCCGAAAAACCATTGCTATGTTGAAGTTTGTTTTAGACAAGGTGGGATTGTAGAGGATTAAAGAACCTAGAAGTCTTTCTGATGTTCTTTAGCATCAAGGTTACATATTTTAACCCACATAATTGTATGACATCTGAACATGCATGCTCCACTCCAATGATGTTAAGGCGCGCGCCTAGGCGCGTCCAGGCACCCCAGGCCGTGCGCCTAGAAAGCACGCCTTGCTTTCATAGAAAATGGCGCACGCCTTGGGTCGCCTGGGCATCAAGGCGCGCCTGAGCGCCGCCTAGGCGACTTTTTTTTATGCGTATTACACATATATATCGCATTTTGAAAATGCGATATACGTAGCGCATTTACAAAATGCGATATACATAGCGTACTTTGAAATTGCGATATACATATCGCATATTTGAAATGCGCTATACTCGTTCGACCATGTATTACCCCAGGGCATTCGACCCGACCTCATTCGATCCTGTTACCCCTTGCGTCGTCCCTGTCTCCTCCGCAGCCGCGACCCTACCTCCTCCAGCGGCCTCCCTCCTCCGCCGACGGTCTCCTTCCACCTCTGACGGCCTCCCTGCCTCCTCCAGCAGTCTCCCTGTGGCCTCCCTCCTCCAGCCACCTCCCTGTGTTCTCTTGCTCTCCCATTGTAGAATGACTTCAATGGAATCCTTGGACAGGGATGCCATTTCTAATCCCATTACTACACCAACCCTATCTATTGTGCAAAAGCCTGGAGAAATTGATCCCCGCTTCACCGACAAGATGAATGATCCATGCTTGAAATCGGCGTCGAAGGATCCCAGTTGGAAGTACTCTTTTTGGCCGAATACACTAGACAAGAATAAGGTGCAATGTGCATTGTGCGGTCACATTACTAATGGTGGAATCAAAAGGCAGAAAGAACACTTGATTGGTGGTAATCGAGATGTATCTATGTGTCCAAAAGCCACTGTGGAGATTAAGAAAGAGATGGCTGACTTCAAAAATCGTAACAAGAAGAGGAAGATAGTCGTTGATTACAGATATAGTGGAGTTGATTCAAACATTCCAGAAGCAGATGATGGTGATCATGGTGAACATGTAGTCATCTTGGAAGACTCGCATCCTACGGCTACAACAGGTAAAAACGTAAATCTGGTACTGGTTCATGTTCTGCAAATAGGCCACCTGTACGGAAGGATCCACACGGCAAGGGTCCTATGGACTCGTTTAGTTCTACTAGCCCATGAGAGGTTGTGGCACAAAGAAAGGCAGCAAGGGCTCGTGGTGAAGTACAACAAACTACAATTGATACCTTCGGTTTTTTCACTCGTTTTTGTTCTCTGTTCGCATACCCGCTGTAAGTTTTTCTTACCTTTCTAATAAATGTGGGGTGAGCACCACCGAGTGCGTCCCCCGCTTTTGAGCGTCAAAAAAAAAACAAACTACAATTGAGTTTGCTTTAAAAAAGGATGCTACACGGGTGGCATAAGATGCCATAGCTGAGCTATTCTATACAGGTGGCATCCCTTTTAATGTTGCACAACGAGAAGCTTTTGAGGTGGCAGTGGAGGCTATTGTCCAAACTGGGAGAGGATTTGTTCCTCCATCTTATCACCAATTGCGAAAGCCCCTACTTGAAAGATTATATGCAAGGACCAAAGATTTGCAGGTGAAGCATGAAAGCCATTGGAGGACATATGGATGCACGATTATGTGTGATGCATGGACTGATAAACGACAACGAAGTCTGATTAACTTCCTTGTTAATTCTCCAGAAGGGTCATTTTTTATTTATGCAAAGAATGCAACATCCTATGTGCACACCGGGGAGTATGTGTTCAAATTGATAACAGAGGATGTGGAGATGGTGAGTGAGGAGAACGTTGTACAAGTTGTCACCGACAATGCAAGCAATTTTGTTTAAAGCAGGAAAGTTACTGATGGAGAAGAGGAAAACCTCTTTGGACCCCATGTGTTGCACACTGCTTGGATCTGATGCTTGAGGATATTTCCAAGTTACAGAAATTTGCAGGAGTTATCAAGAGGGCCAGAAAAGATAACAACGTATATTTACCAGCATATTCGGTTGCATGATGCGTTTATACAATTCAGTAAGGATCACCAAGAGTTGTCTAGAAGCGGAGTTACCCGCTTTGCTACCAACTACTTGACCCTTACTAGTTTGCTCAAGCAAAGGAAAGCTTCGGCGTCTTTGTTTATTTCTGAGGTGTGGAACACTAGTTCTTGGTCGAAGACACGGATGGGAAATATGTCTATGAAACTGTGATGGCGAATGCTTTTTGGGAAAAAATTGAAGATTATCTTAGAGTTGTGCAACCCATCGTTACTGTGATGCGTTTAGTGGATGCTGACGAGAAGCCGCCCATGGGATACATTGCTAGGGCTTTTGACACTGTAAAGGAAATGATTATTGAAAACTTTGGCAGGAAGGAAACAGATTACATGCCTATTCTACAAATTATTGATTCTCGCTGAGATAATCAGATGGCTCGTCCTTTGTATGGTGCAGGATGTTTCTTGAATCCTGCATTTTATTATAAAGTGAAAGACAACAATGAGGCATTGATGAGAGGATATGAAGGTGATTTCATATTTTGTCTTGAGAGGATGGTTGATGATCCCGATCAACAAGACGTGATATACTCTGAAATGGAGGTCTACAAAGGAGCTCGTGGTATGTTTGGCAGGGCAATTGCTATTAGACAAAGGGAAAAAACCACCATGTAAGTTACATTTTATTATTTATATTGAATGATTTAATGGTAACATGTGTTTACATTGTAGACTTATTGTGTAGTGGAATGGTGGGATACTTATGGAAGTCTCACCTCCGCTCTGAAGCGGGTGGCAAAGCGTATTTTGGGGACTATGCTGCACATCTTCCTCATGTGAACGCAATTGGAGTGCTTTTGACTTTGTATGTATCAAAAACACTAATAAATTTACAAATATAATGCCAACTTTATACTTGTAAATTACGTAATACTTGAATAAATGTGCAGATCCACACAAAGAGAGGAATAAGTTGGAGGTTGATAGACTTTCCAAGCTTGTTTACATCCAATACAACAAGCAACTTGAGGAGAGATTCAAAAATAGGAGGCTCGAGAATTTAGCAAAAAGATTTTGATCCAATTGCTCTTTCAGAGTCAGATTGGTCAAGTAAATGGATGACAGGTCTTTACGTGGAACCAGAGGTTGTACCGGGGCTTACACTGAGGGTCATTGATGAAGCATTATGTGCTTCTCAAGCATATGAAGGTTCTCGTCCTAGAAGGAGTCAACCACAAGCACAACCAAGCACTTCAGCACGTGGTGGTCTTCGTGGCCATGGTCGTCGTAGTACTCGTCGTGCACATGTGATTAGGCGACAATATGTACCTCCTCATGTTCCGGACGATGAGGAGGAAGAAGACAAGGAAGATGATTGGATGGATCTAAATGATGATGGCCAAGAGCAAGATGAAGGACATGAAGAAGAAACTAACCTGTGTGATGATGATGATTGAAGCATTGCTGTATTAGATTATTGTCTTTCAGTCTTTTAAATGTTGTGTAATGCCAAACAATTTGTCTGTATTTTTAGTACATTTTCCACCTTTTTTTTGCCAAACAATTTGTCTGTATGCCAAACATAGCTTGTTTAATTATCTATGTTTTGATTCCTTTATGTGTTGTGATTCTTCATTCTTGTGATTAATCACTAATGTTTGGTTAAATGATATTTATTACTCTAACACTCTAGTTACTATGTATTTATAAATACAAAAGATCTCGATAGAAAAATAAATCCAATACTTACTGTAATTTTTTAAAATATATATATTAATTGATGTCGCATCTCCAAAATGCGACATGCGCTTAAAAAAAATAAAAAATGATGTCGCATTTGAGACATGCGACATCCATTTGCTTTAAATAATTATATGTCGCATGTCTCAAATGCGATACATAGGTCACATTTTGTTAGACGCCTAGGCGCCCAGGCGCCCAGGATGAACGCCTTGCCGCCTTAATAACCATGCTCCACTCCAAGTTGAAATTTTACCATTATGAAAGATGGCTACATATCTAACTAAAACTAGGGATTTTACAAAAAAAAGCTATAATTTTTTGTTATTGCAAAACACGTAGGGCTATTCATTGCTTAAATCAAGTTAAAGAATAAAGAAGTTATTTTGTACCAAGAATCTAACTTAGCATGTTACAGTATATGTTTAGTGTAGAAAAAGAGAGACAGAAACGTAGATAGAACCTGCATCTGCTTTTGAGAAACACATAGGTGGTTTTATTCTGAAGACATTGCCATGTAAGCCCCCTTTTCCAATGAGCACTCCCAGATCTATTATTTCAAAAAAATGACTATGATATTTCCTTGTGCGGAAAGAAGACTAAAATACAAAGACAATGGGAGATGATAGATCTGCACCTTTAAGCTTCTCTAATATAATAGCCGTTTCCTCCTTGGCAGGTGTCTTCTCCTTTCGGTCTGACACAAGTTCTACACCTATCATGAGCCCCTTGCCTCTTACATCTCCAATTACTGAGAAATACCAACATCGTGCAAAAAGTCATGATTAAATAACAAGGGACGTAATGTAAGAGAATAAGATCCAGGGTTTGACAAGATTTAAGTTGACAAATTAAACAAGCGAATATCGATTAATGAAAGGTCAAAATAGGAAATCTAAAAATGTGATGCATGCACAACTTTACATGTCCATGTCCATGCTCCTTATTGTACAAAATAAATTAAAATATAAGAAAAAGAGATAATGTTAATGGTGTACTTTCATGCTTGTCCTGGAGATGTTTCAAGCGCTCTATCAAGTGAGAGCCAACACTAGCACAATGAGCTTGTCGATTTTCCTTGTCAATAACTTTTAGTACTGCGTGTCCACCGGCAGAGCAAACTGGATTGCCACCGAAAGTGTTAAACTGAATCTTCTGACATAATGCTTGTGCTATTTCAGGAGTTGTAACCACTGCTCCCAGTGGTAAGCCATTGCCAATGCCCTATGATTATCAACATATCAAGCAATATCTACAATTAAAATCACCACAAAAGCTACGCTAGTAATCAATTGCTAATGCTATGTCAAAATGGACCATGCAAACTACAGCCAATCTAAAAGTGCCCATTTTCATGGGCTTGTTTCGAATGTTCAAACAGCTGGTCCAAAACACCTCCAAGATTTTAAATATTTGTGCAGCATCCATTGCCTTTTATATCCCAGAAAATCTCGTTGCACCTAGTTGTAGTTAGTGCATCAACTGCGGTTTCCACATGATGGATATGTCAATGGCACAAAAGATTGACAGTTATAAATGGCATAGCCAATTGGTTTTACATGGCTATTAAAATTGGCATTCCCATCTTCTATTCAACCAAAAAAAATCGGGCAAGATTAGAGGAGAACCTTTGCCATGGTTACTATATCAGGAACAACACCCTGTGTTTCAAATCCCCAATAGTGGCTACCAGTTCGGCCAAATCCACTCTGGACTTCGTCGGCGATGCAGACACCACCTGCCTTGCGAACAATATCATAGACCAATTTCAAGTATCCAGGTGCTAGTTCAACTGCACCTCCTGCTCCCTATAATCCAAAACAACAACCACCGTAAGTTTGATGGCATTAATGTCCTTGTATGCGGATAAGTAAAATTCCTGACCTGGAATGTTTCTGCAATAAAACCAGCAACATTTCCCGAGGTACCATAATTTATGTGATCTTGCACTTCTTTTGCATAGGGAACAGGATCTGATCCGAATACACCACGATATGGATTGGGGTTCATGACATGATGGATTTCATCCTGAGAAATGCCAGATCGTGTACAGATATAAAGTAATGTTTGTTAGAAAAAGGATAAATACAAACTAATCTTCTTAGAACAGAGTGTAAAATAAGTCATTCTAATAGCTACGCCAGCATTCATATGCTAAAACTGATTAAAAACACAAATCGGTCAAATCCAAAGGTAGTAAATAAGCCATGGCCAGTCCCAAGCCCAGTAAATTGAGGAGAGTTGCGCGTTAGGTAGCTGACCGCCAGCACAAGAGAGACAAATTCCTAAATAGTGGTCGTTCAGTATTTAAGAATTTGTCTCAAAACAGTTCGGATCTTTTCAACATGGAGTTAAACAAACCTTTAGATTTTGTTGGACATTCCCTACTAGCAATGTGTTGCATCACCCGAATGTAATGAGAAGTTAGCAAGAGTTGCTACATCGTTGCCTGGATATAATTCAAAATTTACAAGGATTCTCGCATGAGGAATGCATGCGAGTAAATAAGCCAGTTCCGTTGTATCGTCGTCCGGATGCATTCCAAAATTCGCAAGGGTTCTTGCATGATGGACGCATGCGAGTAAAGAAGTTAGTACAAAAGAGGTTGCAAAGGAAGTTGCGGATAGATAATTGGAATATTTGACACTTTGACTGGCAAATCGATGGAGATTGTGGATACGATGGAAAAAAGAAGATTGAGATACTATGTTTCCAAGAGACAAAATGGGTTGGAGAGAAAGCAAGGAAGGTCGAGAAGACGGGCTTTAGACTTTGGTATTCAGATAAAGATAAGGGTGCAAATGGTGTTGGAGTGGTTGTTCATAAGGATTTGAAGGATTGTGTGATTGAGGTGCAAAGATTCGGGGATCGGATTATTTTGCTAATTTTGGTGTTCGAAGAAGAAATTATGAATATCATCTCAGTTTATGCATCGCAAATTGGTTTAGACAAAAGGATTAAACAAGTTTTTTGGGAGAATTTGGATAAGATTATGCAAGAAATCCTATAAAGAGAGATGATTTGTTTAGGTGGAGATCTTAATGAACATATGGGAAAGGATGCTTTAGGATATGGTAGTATTCATTAGGCCATGACTTTGGGGATAGAAATAAAGAGGGAAAAGTCATTCTGGATTTTGCAATGGCTTATGATCTTTTCATAGCAAACACTATCTTCAAGAAGAGGGAGGAGCATTTAGTTACTTATAAAAGTGGCCTGATTAGAATACAAATAGATTACTTTGCGTTGAGGAGAAGAGACCGGTTGTGTTACAAAGACTGCAAAGTTTCCGAGGAAAAAGTTTGACAACACAACATCACTTGATAGTCATGGATGTGCAAATAATAGGATTGGTAAAGAAAATAAGACTTTCCAAGATCACTAGAAATAGATGGTGGAATCTTCAATTGAAGCAATCAAGCATCAGGGAGAAGGATTTAGAAGACTTATCTTGGGATCGTAAAGGAAGTGTGAATAAGATGTGAGAGGTGGTGGCATCTTGTATCCGAAGGGTAGCCAAAGAGATGCTATGCGAGTCAAAGGGAGGAGCTCCAGGCCAAAAGGAGGCTTGATGGTAGAGTACAGGGGTGCAAGAGAAGCTCAAAATTAAAAGAGCATGCTTTAAAGCTATGTCTAAGGATAGAACGAAGGAAATTGTCACAAACTACAACATAGCGAAAAAGGAAGCAAAGAAGGTTGTAAGCGAAGCTAAGTCAAAAGCTTATGAAGTTTTATACAAAAACTCGATTCAAAGGAGGGCCATAAGGATATATTCAGCTTGGCCAAAGCAAGAGAAAAATGATCAAAGATCTTTCTCAAGTGAGATGCATTAAGGATGAGGGGTCACGTGCTTGTTACTCATAAGGATATAGAGACTAGATGGAAGCAGTATTTCCATAAGCCATGGAAGGCCATATCGATATCCGTATCGATGTCTATCTTGTGTCGATACGATATATCGTCAATATACTCGACGATATATCGACGTCATATAACCAATATCGAACCGATTTCATGAAGAAAATGACCTTCCAAGGCCAAATATCTGCCATAGCGACGATATATCGATCATTTGTCGATACCGATATGCCATTGATATATCGTCGATATATCACGATATGGCCTTAATGCCATAAGCTGTTCATTGGGGAAGGAAATAGAGGGGTCACTTTGGGAGATCTAGCTAGTAGTGAAAGGTACTTGAATCATGCAAGCTATATACAAATATAAAGGAAGTAGATGAGGCTTTGAAGGTTACGAGACATGGGAAAGGTGTAGTACCTGATGACATTCCTATAGAAGTATAAAGAATTTTAGGTGCGCGTAGATTGACTTGGCTTAAAATTAATTCAATATTATTTGGCAAAGCAAGAAAATGCATGAAGATTGGAGTAGAAGCATTGTATTATCTCTTTATAAGAACAAAGGAGACATTCAAAATTGTTCAAATTATAAATGTATCAAGTTAATTAGTCACACTATGAAAATTTGGGAACGTGTGATCGAAAGAAGGTTGAGGAAAGTTTCGAAAGTAAAAGAAAGTCAATTCAGATTCATGCCAGGTTGCTCAACTATTGAAGTCATCCACATGTTGAGGAGAACGATGGAGATTTATAGAGCTAAAAGAAAGAACCTCGGTATGATTTTTATTGATTTGGAGAAGGGTTATGATTCTGTCCCACGGGAGATATTGTGGAGAGTTTTGGAGAAGAGACAAGTACATGTCTTATACATTAACATCATAAAGGATATGTGATAGGACTTCATCTTATGTAAGGATCCAGTCTGGGAAGACTGACTATTTTGACATCAACATCGATCCGCACCAAGGTTCAGCTTTGAGTTCATTTCTTTTTACCTTGATTATAGATGACTTGAAAAGTCATATTTAGATGAGATACCTTGGTGTATATTATTCGTTGATGATATTGTGTTGATTGATGAGACTAGAGATGGAGTAAATGAGAAGCTTGAAATCTAGAGACATCCATTGGAGATTAAAGGATTTCGTATAAGGCTAAGACTGAATATATAGAGCGCACTTTTGATGGAAGAAATGGTGAAGAGATCGAGGTGAAGATTGGTGACGATACATTCAGAAGAGAGATTCTTTTAGATGAGATCTATTTTGGAATATGATGGGGAAATTGATGGAGATGATACTAATAGAATAAATGCAGGTTGGCTAAAGTGGAGAGGAGCCTCTATTGTTCTCTGTGATACGAAAATTCTGATGAAAAATCAACGAAAAGTTTTACAAAGCAGTCTTGAGACCTGTTATACTCTATGGATCTGAATGTTGGTCTGTGAACCATAAACATGTGCAAAGAATTGCAATAGCAGAAATGAAAATACTAAGGTGGATGTGTGGATACACATTAAAGATCAGATTCGGAATGATGCAATCAGAAGGAAAGTTGGTGTAGCTCCGATCGAGGATAAGATGTAAGAAAACCGCTTAAGGTGATTTGGCCATTTGCAAAGGAGGTCGGCTGATGCACCAGTTAGGAGATGCGAGTTTTTGGGATGTTGAACTGGCTAAGAGATGGCAAGGAAGGCCCAAGAAGTATTGGAATGAGACTATACGAAGGGATCTTAGTTTTTTGGATCTAAGTAAGAGATTGTCCCAAGAAAGATCTGAATGAAGGCAAAGAATCCATGTAACTGACCCTACTTAATGTGGGAAAAGGCTTTGTTGTGACTTGATGGTCAAATCCAAAGGTAGTAAAATAGCATATGAGAATAACAAAGTGCAAATATATTTATTTTTTCTATCTTTTTCAGGTATGATCAATACAGCTGTAACACTCACGAACTTCCAAGTATTTGTAAGTGAACATATTTGTGGATGTATTTAAATGAATCGCTGCGTTAGGTAGCCGACAGCCAGCGTAAAACAGTTGGAGACAACTTCCTAAATAATATTTTAAAAAAAAATATTATTTAGGATGTTGCCTCATGACAGTCGGATCTTTTCAACATGGATTTAAGCAAACATATAGATTTCATTGGGGCGTTCCCTACTTGCGACACGTTGCATCGCCCAAATGCAATGAAAAATTAGCAAGGGCCGCTACATTGCAGCCTGGATGTAGTTCAAAATTTGCAAGGATTCTCGCATGAGGAACGCATGCAGGTAATTAAGCTAGTTCTGCTGCATCACCGCCCGGATGCAGTCCAAAATTTACAAGAGTTCTCGCATAATGGACGCATGCGAGTAAAGAAGTTAGTCCAAAAGAGATTGCAACGGAAGTTGCGGATTGGTAGTTGGAATATAGGCACTTTGACTGGAAAATCGATGGAGATAGCGGATACGATGGAAAGAAGGAAGATTCATATACTATGTCTTCAAGAAACTAAATGGGTTGGAGAGAAAGCAAGGGAGATCGAGAAGACAGGCTTTAAACTTTGGTATTCAAGTAAAGATAAGGGTAGAAACGGTGCTTGAGTGGTTGTTCATAAGGATTTGAAGGATTGTGTGATTGAGGTGCAAAGATTCGAGATCGGATTATTTTGCTAAAATTGGTGCTTGAAGAAGAAATTCTGAATATAATCTCAGTTTATGCACCGCAAATTGGTTTAGATGAAAGGACTAAACAAGCTTTTTGGGAGGATCTAGATAAGATTTTACAAGGAATCCCACAAAGAGAGATGATTTGCATAGGTGGAGATCTTAATGGACATGTGGGAAAAGATGCTTCAGGGTATGCTAGTGTTCATGGAGGACATGGTTTTGGGGATAAAAATGAAGAGGGAAAAGTCATCCTGGATTTTGTAACGGCATATGATCTTTTCATAGCAAACACCCTCTTCAAGAAGAGGGAGGAGCATTTAATTACTTATAAGAGTGGGCCAACGAGAACACAGATAGATTACTTTGCGTTGAGGAGAAGAGATCGGTTGTGTTGTAAAGACAACAAAGTAATCCCAGGAGAGAGTTTGACAACCCAACATCGCTTGTTAGTCTTGGATGTACAAATAAAAGGGCTGGTAAAGAAAAGGAGGGTTCCTAAGATCACTAGAACTAGATGATGGAATCTTCCACTGAAGCAATCGACCTTCAGGGAGAAGGTTTTAGAACATTTATCTTGGGATTGTAGAGGAAGTGCAAACGAGATGTGAGAGGCAGTAGCATCTTGTATCCGAAAGGTAGCCAAAGAGATGCTAGGTGAGTCAAAGGGAGGAGCCCCAGGTCAAAAGGAGGCTTGGTGGTGGAGTGAAGGGGTGCAAGAGAAGCTAAAAATTAAAAGAGCATGCTTTAAAGCTATGTTTAAGGATAGAACAGAGGAAACTGTCACAAACTACAAAATAGCAAAGAAGGAAGCAAAGAAGGCTGTAAGCGAGGCTAAGTCGAAAGCTTATGAAGTTTTGTATAAAAATCTCGACTCTAAGGAGGGCCAGAAGAATATATACAGGTTGACCAAAGCAAGAGAAAGAAAGACCAAAGACCTTTCTCAAGTGAGATGCATTAAGGATGAGGAAGATGTTTCCGGTACGGGACCAGGGGCCACGTTGCGTCAATCTGTCCTACTCCGCCGAGGTGCTTTTCATGCGGGAGGACTGGGCACCACCAAGCTGCGTGCAGGTTTGTTTCTAGGTCTCATACAGTTGGTGGTCCTGTGCATGGCTCGGCTCGTCATCACGTGCAGCGCCTATCCTCTACGTCGTTTGTTCGCCGGGAGGGACGTAGCTTCGCGGAGGTGGTTGCGGGTGGAGCTCGACCTGTGAGTAGACCTCAACCTGTGGAGGGAGGGGTGTCTCGAAGGCCGCTGAGGCGGTAAAGGGAGACGTGCGGGGATCCGACATGCATGCGTTGGTCGGTTTCGCGGTACGAGGTAACATATCGGTGGAGACTTTGAAATCTCACCTCTGTGGTTTCCTTGGGTCGCAGTTCGTGGGCAATGTGGTGGCGCTTGATGCTCGGAGGTGCTGCGTTCGTGGACTCTCCACGGTACAGAGGGAACGTGAGCTTCAAAATGGAGATGTGGGCGATGTTTGCTGGCGAACTTTTCGCTTTGCGGATGGTTCGTGTGTGGATGTGGAGGTTTGTGCTGCAAAGGTTAGAGGCGTTCCTTTCCTCTCCCGGACGGTTCACTGCTTGCAGGGCCCTCTGGCGATGGGGAACGGTCCTTGCGGTGCTTGAAGATGGACTGAAGCCTGGCTCGCCTGCGGAGGACACGTTGGTGCTGCTGGAATGCAAAAAGGGCTTTTTGGATAGTCTAGATGGTCGGACTTCTTTTGCGGAGATGGAGGTTGGCAGCTTCACCTTCAGAATCGAGTTGTAGATCGTTGAGCCTCCACCGCCGCTGGAGATCCCAAGGATAACCGACGCCGCTTCGACTCCCGACGTGACCGACGTCGCTTCGACTCCCGAGATGACAGTTGGATTTCCAAGGGACGCCTTGGTTGGATCGTCGTGCGAGGTTGATTCCACGCGACCTTTGGATGGTTCTCCTCGGGTGTTGTGCCTAGTATCTCAGAAATTCTCTTTGTCCTCTGGTATGGAAAGGGGAATAACTGTCTGTTCGGCACCGCCTTACTCTTTGCCGCTGGAAGTGGGTCCAGGTAACCGGTTAGCGCGCTCGAACCCTATCTCGGGTGAGGTCCCTCCAGTTAGCTTCTGTTCGGATATGAAGGGCTTCTCGGATTCGATTTTTAATCGGTTCTTCTCAACATCAATGGCCCCTCAGCTCCCACGCCTCGCGTGGCCCATTTATCCTCAAGAGCTTAATCCTTCCCTCTTGGTGGGTCCTGGGACTCGCCCCTTGATAATCCTCCAGAGTCGTCGCGCTCCTGGAGCGACCCCTTGGTGTCGGAGGGGGGGCGATGACTCAATCCACTCCATGCTCCGGTGCTGCTCTTCCGACCTTGCCCGTTGTAGTGGATGACCTTTGCCACGGAAATTTCTCCAGTGCTACTTCCGTGACGCCGCGCTTAGCCTTGGGCAATGATCACTCCTCGTAGGGGATTGCTGACAGGAGAGCATGCAAGAGGTACAGGCGTAGGAATAAATCCAGGTCTTCGCGCTCTGAGCAGCAGCCTTGCTCGACCTAAAAGAATTCCATTGCGGAGGCTGCCGGGGTGGTCCGCATTCAGGGGCAGCACGAAGGTCCCAAATGAAAATTCTATCCTGGAACGTTCGGGGGTTCGGGGACACGGGCAAGCGGAGGAACCTGGGTTCGAGATTCTTGGAGTGGGGCTGCGACGTGATTCTTTTTTTTTTTTTGACACTCCAAAGAGGGGGAGACACCCGTAGGTGTTCGCCCCATTTTATTAAAGATAAGAAAAAGAAAGAAAACTTACAGATTGAGGAAAAAGTAAAAGATAGGGGAAGATGATATCAATACTGATATCAATCGCCCCAGACCCAGAAACACGCTACCGAGTAGACCAGTCCGAACAAAGACGATTAGCGTCAATACATATGTTTTCTACGTAGAATCTCTGCCCTGCGACGTGATTCTGTTACAAGAAATGAAGCTTCAATCCTTCACGGATAATCTGTGGAGGTCTTTTAGAGCGGGTGGCATTGATCAGTTCAGAGCTTTGGATGCGGTGGGCACTTCGGGTGGGATGTTGGTG
Source organism: Ottelia alismoides (assembly GCA_037367405.1). NCBI lineage: Eukaryota > Viridiplantae > Streptophyta > Magnoliopsida > Alismatales > Hydrocharitaceae > Ottelia > Ottelia alismoides. The sequence goes on along the minus strand of JAZKJV010005916.1, from coordinate 88,190 downwards.
GCATGGCGGTCTTCGGCACTGGCCTTCAACTCGATTCTTCGCGGGAGACGCGTCCTTTCGGTCCTCTTGGTATGTACGGATTCCTCTATGCCATTGGTTGTCTCTTGTGTTTACGGCCCTTGTTGCCATGTGCTGCGAAGAGAGGTTTGGGAGGATCTTCTCGAGGCGAGTAGGACTTTCAAGGATGTCCCTTGGCTCATAGGGGGGGACTTCAATGTTACTCTCAGAACGTCAGACAAGCCCGGGTATGGGGGGGTCAGGACCCGGGATCGGTTGATTTTGCTGACACTATTGATTCTTTGGACCTTGAGGTTTTGGATGCGGGGGATGTCGCATACACATGGAGGAGCTCCAACTCACGCTCCCGCATCGATCGTTTTTTGGCATCGCCTGAGCTCCTTGATTCTTTTGCACTATCCTTTGTGGGGGCCAGGCCTAGGACCTTATCCGATCACACGCCAATTATTTGGGACTCCGATGATGCCCCTACGCAAAGGGGGCTCTTTAGATATGAGAAGTGTTGGCTACTGGAGGATAATTTTAGGGAGGTGGTGGCCTCTCATTGGTCCAACGTGGATGTTACCGGCTCGGTTGCGTCTCGCTTCGTTCAGAAGCTTACCTCCTTACGTATAAGGCTGAGTGCGTTCAAGAGGAAGACTAGAGCTGCCAGATGCGCTGCGCGGATGGAGGCCGAGGAGGTGGTTTGGAGGCTGGATGCACTGGAAGATTGTACGGAGCTCTCGGTGGACGAGATGGCTACTCGATCGGCTGCACAAAAACTAATTGCGTCAGAGGATCGTAAGCGGGTCACTGAATGGAGGCAGAGGTCGCGAAGTTCGTGGCTACGGGAAGGGGACGCTAACACATCATTCTTTCATCGCGTTGCTAGTGGGAGACCTCGATCTAATGCACTGCGATCGGTTACGATTGGTGGTGTGCACGTGGTTGGGAACAATGAAATGGGGAAAGCTATTGTCAAACACTTTAAGGACGTCTCATCGAGGACTATACCGAGATTTTGGAAATGGTCGGGTCTCGGGGCCACGCCCCTGACGCCCTCTTTTTGTGTATGCTCACTCAGGATGTATCCTTGGAGGAGATTAAGGATGCGGTTTGGGACTTGAATGTAGATGGGGCTCCGGGCATGGATGGCTTCCCTGTGGCTTTCTATAAAGACTTTTGGGATTTGGTTGGCTCTGAGGTTCTGGAGATCATCTCTGAATTCTGTAAGGCCAAAGCGGGCTTCGAAAGGATTAACCGATCTTTGATCATTCTGCTTCCTAAATCCTCGACGGCAGAAAGTATTGAGGACTATCGTCCCATTGCGATTTCTAACGCACTTTATCTGATTGTCACGAAGGTGTTCGCCATTCGGCTGAGCCGTGTTCTTGAGAGCATTATTTCCCCGCTGCAATCTGCTTTTATTCCGGGTAGACAGATCTCGGATTGCCTGACTCTCGCCTCGAAGATCATTGCGGACTGGAGGAGAAGGAATAAGCGCGGTGTATTGTGGAAAGTGGACTTTGCAAAGGCTTATGATAACCTAGACTAGAAGTTCCTGTGGTCGGTGTTGCGGAGGAGGGGGTTTCCGGAGAGATGGATCTCTTGGATGAGACGTTGTGTGACAACATCTTCTCTTTCGGTTATGGTGAATGGCCGCCTGGAGGGTGGCTTCTTCCAGCCTCGTCGGGGAATGCGTCAGGGGTGCCCCCTTGCCCCTCTGTTATTCATCCTCGCCGTGGACGTCTTGACGCACATTGTGCTTCGCGTGGTCAATTATGGGCTCTCAGCTGGGTACTCGAGAGACGGGTCGCTGATCCCGCTTCTGCAGTACACCGACGATACTAGCTTCTTCATCGAGGGGGAGCAGCGGAGGCCAATGGCATAGCCGTGGCCTTGGATATCTTCAGTGAGTTGTCCGGTTTGTTCAAGAATGCTGATAAGTCGAAGGACATCCCTCTCGGCCTCTCTGTGGATGAGGTTGGTGAGTGTGCGCGAGCATTAGGTTCGGAATGCAGCTCCTTACCGATGGACTATCTGGGGATGCCTTTGACGGTGGGAAGAACGAGGATGCGAGATTGGCGGGTTGGAAATCGGTCATTCTATCGGAGGGGGGGGAGCGTTTGGTCCTCCTAAAGGCGGTCTTGTCCTCCATCCCTGTTTATTTCCTATCCAACCGCCGCTTACCGAAGGGAATTCTTGATCGGCTCGAGAAGCTTATGCGTAAGTTCTTGTGGGGGAAGCATGGGGAGGAAACTAGGGGCATTCAACTTGTTGGATATGAAGAAATTACGCTCAACAAGAATGGGGGGGGGCTGGAGGTCAAGCGTCTGGATCAAATGAATGAGGCCTTGCTTCTTAAGTGGGCTAGCAGAATTTGGGGCCCTGGGGAGGACATTTGTTGTACCTTGTTGCGCAAGATCTACGGTATTGAGGGGCGACGCCAAGGCCGGATGCTCGCATGGACTCTCCCACTCCGTTCTGGAAGGGGGTGGTGGACGTTTTCTCAAAACATATATTTTTGTTTAGACCGATCCTTGGCATTGGCGACTCCTTCGCTTTTTGGTCTGATGACTGGACGGGGAGGACCCCTATGTGTGTGTTTCCCGCGCTTGTTTTCTCTTGCGGATGATAAAAATGTGAGGGTTGTGTCCTGCTGGTCGGATGGAAATTGGTTTTCGGCCTTTTTATCCAGCTTCTCAGACCAGAGACTCGAGGACTTCCTCGCGTTACTGGATTCTATAAAGGATGTGGGGCGTCCAACGGAGGGAAGGGACCGTTGGGGGGGTGGGTGGGTCCATTGACGGTAAGAAGGCTTTTGGGGCGATATGCAGGCCTCCGTTGTCTCGCTCGGAGGTAGTGATTCGAGATTCTGCTTTCTTCTGGGCTCTCAAGCTCCCCGAGCGAATTGGTTTCTTCTTGTGGCTGCTACGTAGACAAAGGCTGATGACAAGGGACAGTTGTGCTCGACTTCTGGGTTCCACTTCTGATAGGTGCCTTCTTTGCGAGGAGGCGATTGAGACCGTTGAGCATCTATTCTTTAAATGACCCAAGGTGATCCAGTTATGGGGGGGAGCAGATTGACTTGGCTTTGCGCTATGGATCTGGCGTCTTTCTATGGCCTGATAGTTGCAAATAAGAGCAGAGCTCGGAGGGAGCTAGTCTATCCAGTCGTCACTCTGTGGACCATTTGGCTGGGAAGGAATACTTTACTCTTCTCGGGTCAACGCTTCTACAAAGAAAACGTGGGGATTCATGCTGCGAGATTAGTGGAGGAGTGGGAACTGTAATCGGATTTTTTGTTATTCCTGTCACTTGCGTCTCTACCTCTCTTTTTCGTTTTATAAATAATATTTGGGGCGAACACCTTTGAGTGTCTCCCCCTGTTTCTGGCTTTCAAAAAAAAGGACGAGGAAGGTCATGTGCTTGTTATTCAGAAGGATATAGAGACTAGATGGGAGCAGTACTTTCATAAACTTTTCATTGGGGAAAGAAATAGAGATATCACTTTGGATGATCTAGCTAGTAGTGAAAGTTACTTGAATCGTGCAAGCTATAGATGGATACAAAGAAAGGAAGTAGAGGAAACTTAGAAGGTTATGAGACCTGGGAAAGGTGTGGAATCGGATGACATCCATGTAGAAGTATGTAAAGTTTTAGGTGAGCGCGGTTTGACTTGGCTTACGAATCTATTCAATGTTATTTGGCGAAGCAAGAAAATGCCTGAAGATTGGAGGAGTATCGTGGTGCCTCTTTATAAGAATACAGGAGACATTCAAAATTGTTCAAATTATAGAGGTATCAAGCTGATGAGTCACACTATGAAAATTTGGGAGCGTGTGATCGAGAGAAGGTTGAGGCAAGTTTCCAACATCAAAGAAAATCAATTCGGATTCATGACAGGTCGCTCAACTATTGAAGCCATCCATTTGTTGAGGAGAACAATGGAGTTATAGAGCTAAAAGGAAGAACATCCATATGATCTTTATTGATTTGGAGAAGGCTTATGATTCTGTCTCACGAGAGATATTGTGGAGAGTTTTGGAGAAGAGACAAGTGCATGTCCTATACATTAACCTCATAAAGGACATGTATGATAGGGCTTTATCTTGTGTAAGGACCCCGTCTGGGAAGACTGGCTATTTTGACATCAACATTGGTTTACATCAAGGTTCAGCTTTGAGTCCATTTCTTTTTACTTTCATTATGGACGAGTTGACAAGTCACATTCAGGATGAGTTACCTTGGTGTATGTTATTTGCTGATAATATTGTATTGATTGGCGAGACTAGAGATGGAGTAAATGAGAAGCTTGAGGTCTGGAGACATGAGTTGGAGAGTAAAGGATTTCGTATAAATAGGGCTAAGACAGAATATATGGACTGCACCTTTGATGGAAGCAATGGCGAAGAAATTGAAGTAAAGATTGGTGATGATAACATTCGGAAGAGAGATTCTTTTAGATATCTGGGATCTATTTTGCAACATAATGGGGAAATTGATGGAGATGTTACTAATAGAATAAATGCAGGTTGGCTAAAGTGGAGAGGAGCCTCTGATGTTCTCTGTGATAAGAAAATTCCTTTAAAAATTAAAGAAAAGTTTTACAAAGCAGCCGTGAGACCTGCTATGCTCGATGGATCTGAATGTTGGCATGTGAACCATAGACATGTGCAGAGAATGGTTGTAGCAGAAATGAAAATGCTAAGGTGGATGTGTGGACACACACGTAAAGATCGGATTCGGAATGATGCAATCAGAAAGAAAGTTGGTGTTGCTCCGATCGAGGATAAGATGCGAGAAAACCGCTTAAGATGGTTTGGTCATTTGCAAAGAAGATCAGCTGATGCACCAGTTAGGAGATGCGAGTGCTGGGATGTTGAGAAGGCTAAGAGAAGGCGGGGACGGCTCAAGAAGTGTTGGAAAGAGACCATACGAAGGGATCTTTGTTTTGTGGATATAAGCCCAGAATCCATGTAGCCGACCCTACTTAATTGTGGGAAAAGGCTTTGTTGTTGTTGTTGTTGTGCTGCAACATGTCAACAACAGAATAATGAAATACAGTAGAAGTTAAAAGTAATACCAGTAGATCTCATTATATTGATTTCTAACACAAAAAATACAACTTTTCCATTTTCAGCATTCACTCAGAGAACTTGAATCTTAGTCTACCAACAGTAATCTTTTGATGGAAATATCATGATTTATCTCAACATTAAAATTGCCTCCGGTCTAAATAGATTTGGTAACAATATACTAATATATACTTTTTTTAAAGAGAAAAGGGGTGGCGTCCCAATTTGGGACCCACTGCAGTGTGTACCAAAATGTACTTAGCATTTAATACATCTCCACCAACTTCTGCAACATGTCTGATGTAGATCAATTTCAGCAGTATTAATCATTGTTGCATATATAGGCCTTATTGACCAGAATCGAAGACAGATTTGTTGTATTTACACAATGTATAAACAAGCAGGAACAACACCAAGAAGGAGGAGCAACGATTTACGTGGGAAAAATCACGAGGCAAAATCTCCCTAATCTCCTTTCACTGGAGTTAGAGCTCTCTTCACTTCTACTTAAAAAATAATGAGAGATGAGTACACTATGTTGAGGAATTGGTAAACAATCCATCATCTATAGATCTGATTATCTAATAATAACAAGCCAACTCAACACTCCTCCTCAAGTTGGGCATACATGTCAAACATGACCAATTTACCCACATTCAGCTCAAATTACACCGTAGGCAGACTCTTTGTGAAGAGATTGGCAACATGATGACCAGATTTCAAATAGGGCGGACACAGCGGTCCATCGTCAATTTTTTCTTGAGTTAAGTGTTTGTCTTTATGTGTGCTTTGTTCTATCATGCTTCACAAGATTGTTGGCAATACGTATTGCGGCTTTGTTATCACATAACATTTTTATTGGCATAACGTCTTCAATACCCAAATCTCTCAGGAGGATTTGTAACCATAAAACTTTCGTGACATCAATCGCAAGAGCACGATATTCTACTTCGTTCGACACTAGATCTAGACACAACATTATATTTCTTACTTATCCAAATAACAAGGTTCCCACAAAGATACACGACATACCCTGAAGTAGATCTCCTATCATCCATTGACGCAGCCCATTCTGCATAAGTGTAGCCTTCAATAGCAATGTCACTATATTTTTTGAACATAAGCCCTTTACATGGTGATGCAAATAAGAAATTTTAACGGTAGAGAAAAATAATTTTGGTGGTGGAAAATATTTGGTGGAAGAAATCGAGGGGAAAGGAGAGCTCGCCAAATGTGAGGGATTTGGAGAAGAAGAAGCTTGGAGATCGCGTCGAGAGAGAAGGGAGAAGGAAAGAGAGAAATGAGATAAATCTCGATTTTTAATTAACTCTGAATTAAATAAAACATTAAACTACCATCCCATTTATATACAAGGGGTGTAATTACAAAAATAGAAATAAAAATCAAATCCTAACTTACTCTAAATGGACTATAAATGTTTCTAACCGACTAACTACTAAATAACTAATTGATTCGAGATCACATGCGATCTCGTTATTTTAAATATAAAATTGCAACGGACTAAATAGAATTAACTCAACCTTAATTCAATTAAGCTCTAATTAACGAAGGGGAAATTAAGCCCTAATTATATGTTTCACGCTGCATCAGCTCTCTGTCGCTTCGAAAAACTCATCTCCTAATGAGTTGGTGTACCTTGAATTGCGACATTTTGGAGTCCGTGCAAAAAGAAGAAATGAGGTGCATGTAGTGGAACCCAAGCCGTTGTCGCGACTCTCGTGGAATCGTCATCATGTCGGAGAGGATGATGATCGAAGAACTGATGTGGCGTATGTGGAGGCATCCATGGCATGGCAGAGATTCTCATCAAGTTGTGTAGGAAAAATTGAAGTGACATCTTCACAGGTGGAATTATGGAATTGAGAGATGCCATGGATGATGGAAACCATTGGACAATTATAAGAAGAGATGTGAATAAAATAGATGGTCCACATGTCCTTTTATAGGGGTGCTCAATAGCCCTATTTCTGATGGGAGCAGATTGATGTCCACTCATATTCCAAATGTTGTTGCCATAATTTTCGTCAGTGGGGCATGAGTGCAATTTTCTACCCCTTCAATTAGAGGGTATATTTCCTTTAACTTGACATTTTGGTAAAAGATGTTTGAGTTGAGGACTTGGGCATAATTTCTTCGAGCATCTTTTGGAGGCCTTAAGTTACAGGATTGGGATCTCATTTGAGAGAAACCCTTAGCTGTGGCTAGGGTTTCGATCCTCCAAGACAAGCGGTGACGGAGGCGATGACTCTTTGATAGGGATTGACGACATCAATGGTGAGATATGTGAAGGTGGTAATGCGATTGGCGTGGTTTAAAGCACCGGCGGGTGTTGGTGACTTTAGTGGCGGCACAAGCTCGGTGGGGATGGGGGTGGTGCTGGCGCGGGGACTCGACTGGAGTGGGTTGGGGCATTGGCGGTGATGGGGAGGGTCGTGGCAGTGTTGTTGCTGCGCATAAGGAAGGTGAGGTAGTGGTGGGGATTTGGGCGATGGGGCTGAAGAGAGGGTGGCAAGGGTGTTTTAGGGGGCAGGGGGATAACGGAGGTGGTGTGGCCACGGCTGGTGGCGAGGAGGGCGAAGAGGGTTGTGTGGGAGTGTGGGGTTCCGTTAGGGTGGTGTAGGGGAATTGTAAGGGAGCTGGAGGCATTGGTGGAGTCGATTCCACTAGCAGACTATTTGAAAATGTGATGAACAGCAAGCCCGGAAGGTTGTTTTCCCTTTGTTTCTTCAATTCCTTTTCCATGGTGGCCTTTAAACTTGCCTTGGACGAGGGTTACACTAACGACAGCAATTGGCGATGGTGGTGGAGTTTCCAAAACCTCCTGGTCATCAGCTGGGGAGAAGTTTTCTTCCTCTTTTTCTTCATTGTAGCCTTCAAATTCACCTTGTATCGGTGCAGCACTAATAATATTGTTCTAAATAGCGGCATTGGGGATGGGCATCATCATCATGGCCCTTATTTGGGCAGCAAGTTTAGCAGAGTCTTCCTCCCATGATCGTTGTATATTTGTCCAGCTCTGGACCATGTTAGAGAGTGCTTCTCTAACATCGGCAAACCATGCACAGTTCGTTGAACGAAATTCTTTGGTTAGGTGTTTGCGCGAACCTCTGTATGAATCGTCAGATCGTGAGAACGGCATGTTGGCGGCCATTCTCTGATACCAATTGATGCGAATAAGAAATTTTAATACAACAACAACAACAAAGCCTTTTCCCACAATTAAGTAGGGTCGGCTACATGGATTCTTCGCCTCCATTCAGATCTATCTTGGGTCAATCTCGGGCTTATATCCAAAAAACTAAGATCCCTTCATATAGTCTCTTTCCAACACTTCTTGGGTCGTTCTCGCCCTCTCTTAGCCGGCTCAACATCCCAACACTCGCATCTCCTAACCGGTGCATCAGCTGGCCTTCTTTGCAAATGACCAAACCATCTTAAGTGGTTTTCTCGCATCTTATCATCGATCGGAGCAACACATACTTTCTTTCTGATTGCATCATTTCGAATCCGATCTTTACGTGTATGTCCACACATCCATCTTAGCATTTTCATTTCTGCTACAGCCATTCTCTGCACATGTCTATGGTTCACAGGCCAACATTCATATCCATAAAGCATAGCAGGTCTCACGGCTGCTTTGTAAAACTTTCCTTTAATTTTTAAAGGAATTTTCTTATCACAGAGAACAGCGGAGGCTCCTCTCCACTTTAGCCAGCCTGCATTTATTCTATTAGTAACATCTCCATCAATTTCCCCATCATGTTGCAAAATAGATACCAGAAATCTAAAAGAATCTCTCTTCTGAATGTTATCGTCGCCAATCTTCACCTCGATTCCTTCATCATTGCTTCCATCAAAGGTGCATTTCATATATTCCGTCTTAGCCCTACTTATACGAAAACCTTTAGTCTCCAGTGCATGTCTCCAAACCTCAAGCTTCTTATTTACTCCATCTCTAGTCTCATCAATCAACACAATATCATCAGCAAATAACATACACCAAGGTAACTCATCCTGAATGTGACTTGTCAACTCGTCCATAATCAAAGTAAAAAGAAATGGACTCAAAGCTGAACCTTGATGTAAACCAATGTTGATATCAAAATAGTCAGTCTTCCCCGTCGGGGTCCTTACACAAGATAAAGCCCTATCATACATATGTAACATATCCTTTATGAGATTAATGTATAGGACGGGTACTTGTCTCTTCTCCAAAACTCTCCACAGTATCTCTCGTGGGACGGAATCATAAGCCTTCTCCAAATCAATAAAGATCATATGGAGATTCTTCCTTTTAGCTCTATAAATCTCCATTGTTCTCCTCAGCAAATGAATGGCTTCAATAGTTGAGCGACCTGGCATGAATCCGAATTGGTTTTCTTCTACTTGGGAGACTTGCCTCAACCTTCTTTCGATCACACGTTCCCAAACTTTCATAGTGTGACTCATCAGCTTGATACCTCTGTAATTTGAACAATTTTGAATGTCTCCTTTGTTCTTATAAAGAGGCACCACGATACTTCTCCAATCTTCAGGCATTTTCTTGCTTCGCCAAATAACATTGAATAGATTCGTAAGCCAAGTCAAACGACGCTCACCTAAAACTTTCCATACTTCTACAGGGATGTCATCCGGTCCTACACATTTCCCAGGTCTCATAACCTTCAAAGCCTCCTCTACTTCCTTTCTTTGTATTCGTCTATAGCATGCACGATTCAAGTAACTTTCACTACTAGCTAGATCACCCAAAGTGATCTCTCTATTTCCTTCCCCAATGAAAAGTTTATGGAAGTACTGCTCCCATCTGGTCTCTATATCCTTCTGAGTAACAAGCACGTGACCTTCCTCGTCCTTAATGCATCTCACTTGAGAAAGGTCTTTGGTCTTTCTTTCTCTTGCTTTGGCCAACCTGAATATATCCTTCGGGCCCTCCTTAGAGTCGAGATTTTTATACAAAACTTCATAAGCTTTTGACTTAGCTTCGCTTACAGCCTTCTTTGCTTCCTTCTTCGCTATTTTATAGTCTGTGACAGTTTCCTCTGTTCTATCCTTAGACATAGCTTTAAAGCAAGCTCTTTTAATTTTTAGCTTCTCTTGCACCCCTTCACTCCACCACCAAGCCTCCTTTTGACCCGGAGCTCCTCCTTTTGACTCGCCTAGCATCTCTTTGGCTACCTTTCGGATACAAGATGCTACTGCCTCCCACATCTCATTTGCACTACCACTACAATCCCAAGATAAGTCTTCTAAAACCTTCTCCCTGAAGCTTGATTGCTTCAGTGAAAGATTCCACCACCTAGTTCTAGTGATCTTAGGAACCCTCATTTTCTTTACCAACCCTTTTATTTGCAAATCCAAGACTAACAAGCGATGTTGGGTTGTCAAACTCTCTCCAGGGATTACTTTGCAATCTTTGCAACACAACCGATCTCTTCTCCTCAACGCAAAGTAATCTATTTGCGTTCTAGTTGAGCCACTCTTGTAAGTAACTAAATGCTCCTCCCTCTTCTTGAAAAGAGTGTTTGCTATGAAAAGATCATATGCAGTTATAAAATCCAGAATGACTTTTCCCTCTTCGTTTCTATCCCCAAAACCATGTCCTCCATGCACACTTGCATACCCTGAAACATCTTTTCCCACATGTCCATTAAGATCTCCACCTATGCAAACCATCTCTCTTTGTGGGATTCCTTGTAAAATCTTATCCAGATCCTCCCAAAAAGCTTGTTTAGTCCTTTCATCTAAACCAATTTGCGGTGCATAAACTGAGATGATATTCAGAATTTCTTCTTCAAGCACCAACTTTAGCAAGATAATCCTATCCCCAAATCTTTGCACCTCAACCATACAATCCTTCAAATCTTTATAAACAACCACTCCAACACCGTTTCTGCCCTTATCTTTACCTGAATACCAAAGTTTAAATCCTGTCTTCTCGATCTCCCTTGCTTTCTCTCCAACCCATTTAGTCTCTTGAAGACATTATATATGAATCTTCCTTCTTTCCATCGTATCCACTATCTCCATCAATTTTCCAGTTAAAGTACCGATATTCCAACTACCAATCCGTAACTTCCTTTGCAATCTCTTTTGGACTAACTTCTTTACTCGCATGCCTCCATTATGCGAGAACCCTTGTAAATTTTGGACTGCATCCGGACGGTGATGCAGTGGAACTAGCTTATTTACCTGCATGCGTTCCTCATGCGAGAACCCTTGCAAATTTTGAACTATATCCAGGCAGCGATGTAGCGGCCCTTGCCAATTTTTCATTGCATTCGGGTGATGCAACGCGTCGCAAGTAGGGAACGCCCCAACGAAATCTGTATGTTTGCTTAAATCCATGTTTAAAAATCCGAACGAATTCGAGATAAATTCTTAAAAAGTGTTCTTAAAAGAACACTATTTAGGAATTTATCCGAACGGTTTCGAGACAAATTCATAAATAGTGTTCTTAGAAGAACTTTAAGAACACTATTTAAGAATTTATCTCGCATGCGCTGGTTGTCGGCTACCTAACGCGCAACCCTCATTTACCCGGGCTTGGGACCGGCCATGGCTGAGTTGGTGGAAAATATTTGTGGAAGAAATCGAGGGGGAAAATATTTAACAGTGGAAAATATTTGTGGAAGAAATCGAGGGGGAAAGAAGAGAGATGATGTTGGCGATCGAGATTAGTCTTGGTGGAGGTATGGGTTCGACGAGGGGGTGATGGGGCCTGTAGAGGGGTTGGGACAGCAGCTGGTTTCGTCAGGGTTGGCGTTGGGGGCGGGGAGGTGGGCTACAATGATGGTGGGGCTTGTTCAGGGAGTGTTTGGGTGGTGGAGGGGGGTTGTAGCGGGGTTGGGGAGGTCGCCAGAGGTGTGGAGGTGGCGTAGGGGAACTACAAGGGGGTTGGAAATGGTGGTAGAGGCATCGGAGCATCCGGAGGGGGTGGTGAGTTGATTCCATCGACGGTAGCCAATCTAAAATGTGCTGGACAACAAACCCAGACGGGTTTTTTCTTCAATTTCGTCTTCCTTGTGGCCTCCAATCTCACCTTAGACGAGGGCTGCAATAACGACAACACTTGGCGATGGCGGTGAGGTTTTTGAAACCTCCTGGACAACAACTTTAGCAATGTTCTCCTCTAGTTGTCGTGTTAGCGACTCGATATTCTGCAGATCTCGCATTTCTCTAACCAAAGCTTGCAAATCAGCACAAACTTGGAACACATTTGATAGTATTTTTCTAACCTCAGCACACCATGCAGGGTCCGTCGAACGAGATTCCTTGGCTCTATACTTTCAGGAATATCGTTAGGGATCGTCAGATTGTGAGGACGATATGTAGGCCATGCTCTGATATCAATTGATGCAAATAAGAACTTTTAACGGTAGAAAAAAATAATTTTGACAGTGGAAAATATTTGGGGAAGAAATCAGAGGGGAAAGGAGAGAAAGCTTGCCAGATGCGAAGGATTTGGGGAAGAAGAAGCGTGGAGATCACGTCAAGGGAGAAGGAAGAGGGAGAGAGAGATGAGATAAATCTCAATTTTTAATTAACTCTGAATTAAATAAAACATTATACTACCATCCACTTTATTTATATAGGAGAGGTGGGAATACAAAAATATAAAGAGGAATAAAAATCAAATCCTAACTTACCCTAAATGGACTCTAAATATCTCTAACGGACTAACTACTTAATAACTAACTGATTCGAGATCACATGTTGTAGAAACGAAAGAATGAATTGCATTATTGAGAGTCCCTAGGGTTCTCTTATATAAGAGAGAAACCTGTTGGGCAAATTACATGAAGACAAAAGAAATAGATAATATGAAAATAATAAGAAAGATAATTAATATCTTAATACTCCCCCTCAAGCTGGAAAGTAGATATCGATCAGGCTCAGCTTGGAACAACATCTCTGATAAGGTCCTCCAGCTAGGGCCTTAGTAAGAACATATGTTGTCCCGACTCCAAAGCTGACATGCATATTGGCAATAAGACCCTTTTGTATCATGTCACGAGTGTAGTGACAGCCCACCTCTATGTGCTTGGTCCTCTCGTGGAAGGTTGGGTTGTTTGCAATGAAAAGAGTAGCCTTGTTGTCACATTGGAGGTGCAAGGGAAGAGGCACCTCTATAGTCAGGTCAGTAAGAACATATCTGACCCACATCATCTCTGTGCTAGCATGCGTCATGGCCCTGTATTCTGACTCAGCACTAGATTTGGCAACCATGGTCTGCTTCTTGTTATTCCATGAAACTAGGGAATTCCCTATGAACACAGCGAAGACTGAAAATAGACTTCCTATCCTTTGGACACCCAGCATAATATGCATCTGCATATGTTGTAACTGAAAGAGATGTACCTCTGCTGAAAAGAAGTCCCGTACCTGGTGATGTCTTCAGATACCTCAGAATCATATGGACTGCATTCATATGTGCTTGTCTGGGTTGCTCCATAAACTGACCCACTTTGCTCACGGCAAAGGATATATCGGGCCTAGTAATAGTCACATATAGGAGCTTGCCAACAAGCTCCATGTACCTCCCCCTGTCAACCTCCTTAGTGTCATCATCATATAGCTTCATGCTCAGGTCCATAGGAGTAGTGGGCCTAGTGGCAAATCTGCAATCTGTCATGCCAGTCTCTGAAAGAAGATCTGTAATGTACTTCCTTTGAGTCATCACAAGACCTCGTTGGTTTCTAGCAAACTCCAGTCCAAGAAAGTAACGTAAATTACTAAGGTCCTTGGTCACAAACTGCTAACCTAGGAAGTCCTTGACAACTTGAATGCCATGCTCGTCATCGCCTGTAATAATAATGTCATCGACGTAAACAAGAATGACAACAATACATCTCTGGGTCCTGTGCACAAACAAAGAGTGATCAACAGTCGATCGCATAAAACCATGTTGCTCTAGCAGGTCTGAGAGCTTCTGGAACCATGCTTTTGGACTCTGTTTAAGACCATAGAGAGCCTTGTGTAGCCTGCAAACCTTCTGACACTCTCCCTCCGCAGCAAACTCAGGTGGTTGCTGCATGTAGACCTCCTCATGTAGATCACCATGGAGGAAGGCACTCTTCACATCAAGCTGGTAAAGGGGTCAATCTTGTGTCACAGGAACAGAAAGAATAATACACAAAGTAGAATGTCTGGTAAATGGAGAAAAAGTATCCTAATAGTCCACCCCATATGTATGGGTGAACCCACGTGCCACAAGTTTCGCCTTATAGCGGTCCACACTGCAATATGCACGGTGTTTCACAGTGAACACCCACTTGCACTCACAACAGATGCGCCAACTAGAGCTGAAACAAGACTCCAAGTACCACGTGATTGTAACGCGACCATCTCCTCCTCCATGGCTAACTGCCATTGACTGCCTTGAAGAGCCTCCTGATATGTTTGTGGAATCTTCACGGCTGATAGTGTCAAGGTAAACCTCCTGAAATCCTCTGACAGTCTGCTCAAGGAAATATGGGTTGCAAGGGATAAGTAACACGCACACGTCTCTGCTTTCGCAGAGCAATCGACACATCAAGATCATCTGTCAAGTCTCGACTCTGTAAGTCCCTCTCTTAAGAGGGCACATGTTCATCCTGTATGAAATCCTGCTGAACAGTCAACTCAGTAGTTCCATCAATAGAAACAATGTGCTCATTACATACTTGAGGCGTGTTGGATGATGGGCAAGACCTGTGAACAAGTGGAACAGAGCGAGACCTGCGAGTAAACACGCGTGGTAAAAATTAAGTCACAGTAGGGGGTAGGAGCCACAGGAGCAAGTGTAGAAGCAAGAGTAGGTGTAGGCGGTGTCATGGTGGTGGTGGTGATTGTGGAGGTGGTGGTAGAGCAAGAGTAGAGGGTGGTGGTGGTATGATAGTAGGGGGTGGAGGCATGTAGATTTCAGCGTCAAAGTCTGATGGGGCTAGTATGTCACTTGTAGGAGAGAAAAATATGACAGATTCAAAGAAAGTAACGCCGGCACTGACAAAGTATTTCCACCTGAGCATATCAAAGCAACGGTACCTCTTCTGGTTACGAGAGTAAAAACGTACTAAGCATTCTCTCACTATAAGTAGGGTCGGCTACATGGATTCTTGCTCAAATCCATGTTGAAAGATTCGACTATTTTTTACGTTGGTCGTCGACTACCTAACGCAACCCCTGCAAGAGTGGGATTCGAACCCTGGTCTTCTGGTTACGAGAGTAGCCGACAAAAATGCACTTGACAGTTCGAGGAGAGAGCTTGGCACGACCTGGAGAGAAACCATGAACAAATGCAACAGAACCGAACACACAAGGTGTAAGCGAGAAAAGATACTTCTCGGGAAACGCAATCGAGAAAGGAATCTTCTCTCCCAATATAGACGAGGGCATGCAACTCACTAGATAGCATGCAGTGAGGATTGCATCACCCCAGTAAGCGTGAGGAGCACGACTCTGTATCAACAAGGTTCTGGTCACATCAAGTAAATGACGGTGTTTACGCTTGGCAATACCGTTCTCTTGGGATGTATAAGCACGCGAGGTCCGGTGAACAATGCCAAGAGATCTAAGAAAGTCAGAAAGTTGTAAGGTGCTGAACTCTAAGGCATTATCAGAACGAAGATATTTGACATTACTAGAAAAATTATTTGTTACCTCATTAAATGTAGGATTATAGGCAATAAAAAGAGTTGCTTGATTGTCGCATAGAAGTTGTATGGGAAGAGATACCTCCAACCCACATCATCTTTGTGCTCCCTTGAGCCATGGCTATGTACTCAGACTCTGCACTGGATCTCCCAACAAAAATAGCTAAGGTAGAAGTAGACTTCCTGTCTCTAGGGCATCCTGCATAATCTGCATCTGCACACGCTGTCACCTCAAAAAGTATAAGAATCATATAGATAGTGTCAGAGTCAATGATGCTCTGTTGTGTTATTCCATAGAGCCCTAGGGTCTCTTATATATAGAGAGAAAAACCTTGGGTAAATTACATAGACGTACATGAGATAAATAAGAAATACGTAACAGTACATCATAACATAACGTAAACCTCTACACTCCCCCTCAAGATGGAGCATAGATATCAATCATGCTCAGCTTGGAAGAACATCTCTGGAAAGGTCCTCTGAGCAATGGCTTGGTAAATATATCAGCAGTCTGGTCTTCTGAATTGACGTGTGAAGTGGAAATCAAGCCCTTCTGGATCATGTCTCTAGTGTAGTGACAATCTACCTCGATGTGCTTTGTTCTCTCATGAAAAGCTGGATTATTGGCAATGAACAATGCTGCCTGGTTGTCACATTGAAGCTGCATGGGTAAAGAGACATTTACATTCAAATCTTCCAAGACCGCTCGAACCCACATCATTTCTGTGCTTGTTTGTGCCATGGCTCTATATTCGGATTCAGCACTGGATCTCGCCACAACAGTTTGTTTCTTGCTTTTCCAAGAAACCAAAGAGCTTCCTATGAAGATAGCAAATCCTGAAGTAGACTTACGATCCTTTGGGCACCCTGCATAATCTGCGTCTGCACAAGCGGAAATGGACAGATTTGTGTCCTTTCTAAATAACAAACCTGTACCTGGGGAAGACTTCAAGTATCTCAATATCATATACAGGGCTTCCATATGAACTTGCCTAGGCTGCTCCATAAATTGACTCACCCGGTTTACTGCAAAGGCAATATCCGGTCGAGTTATAGTGATGTATAGAAGCTTACCCACCATCTCTCTGTATCTTCTTTTGTCCACCTCTTCAGTATCATTGTCGTAGAGTCTCATACTTGGGTCCATAGGAGTGCTCGACGGTCTGCATCCAACCATTCCTGTTTCAATTAGTAAGTCTGTGACATATTTTCTTTGGGTCATTACCATTCCTTGTGCATTTCTCGCAAACTCTATACCCAGAAAATATCGTATTGTGCCTAGATCCGTCGTAATAAACTGACTTCCCAAAAGAGATTTAGTCATCTCGATTCCCTGAGCATCATCTCCTATAACCAGAATATCATCAACATATACCATGACGACAATAGTACCTCTGGGAGTCTTCTGGATAAACAATGAGTGGTCCGCATTTGATCTCTTGAACCCTTGTCGTTCAATCAGCTGGGAAAGCTTCTGGAACCATGCCCTTGGACTTTGTTTAAGGCCATAGATAGCCTTATGAAGTCTACACACCATCTGAGTCTCCCCCTCAGCAGCAAAACCCGGTGGCTGCTGCATGTAGACTTCATCATGTAGATCACCATACAAGAATGCATTTTTGACATCAAGTTGGAAAATGGTCCAATCACGTACCACAGCAACAGATAGTAGAATGCGAAGAATCGAGTGTCGAGCCACTGGTGAAAATGTATCCAAATAATCCATCCCATAGGTTTGGGTGAAGCCTCGTGCAACAAGTCTGGCCTTGTACCGATCTAGACGCCCATCTGCGTGATATTTAACTGTAAACACCCACTTGCTACTCACCACAGAAGCACCAGGAGGAATAGGAACTAGGGACCAAGTCCCTCGAGACTGTAAGGCACGCATCTCCTCCTCCATGGCTAAACGCCAGCTATCAATCTTTATGGCCTCTTGATAAGTCCGTGGGATCTCAACCGTCGAGACAGCTGTTGCAAACATCTGGAAATCACCAGTAAGATGATGAAAGGACACTTGAGACGCAAGAGGATAGGACGCACATTGCCTCTTCTGCTTCCTATGAGCAATAGGACGATCAAGATCATCATTCATTGTACTGACTGGCGGATCCTCCTCCTGTATCAAAGATTCCTGCACCGGTGCATTATCTAACCCATCATTAGTGATAACATCGGAGCATACCTGAGGCGTGCTGGATGGTTGACGTGTAGCTTGAGCAGGCCCTGACCGCCCTTGTGTAGAACTTAGGGAATGGTGGAATGGGAGGATATGGAGGCGGTGGTGGTGGTGGTGGTGGCGTAGTGGACTCAGATTGACCCAGACTTGGAGGTAGGGGAACATAGACATTATCATCCGTAGATGTGGAGGAAACCAATCTGTCACCTGCAGGGGAGAAGTACATAGCTGGCTCAAAGAATGTAACATCAGCACTCACATAGTACTTGTCGTTAATGGGGTCATAGCAATGATATCCTTTTTATGTCCGCGAGTAGCCCACAAAAACGCACTTAACAGCCCTAGGAGAGAGCTTGTCAAGTCCTGGAGACAAGCGGTGAACAAAGGCGACAGTTCCAAAGACACGAGGGGTAAGTGAAAACAAGTCCTTATCAGGAAAGAGAACAGAGATTGGAGCCTTTTCCCCAAGAACGGTAGAAGGCATATGATTGACCAAATAGCATGCAGTAAGTATAGCATCTCCCCAAAAGGCTAATGGTGCACAACTTTGAATAAGTAATGTGCGAGCAATATCAAGAAAGTGTCGATGTTTCCTCTCCGCGACACCATTTTGTTGAGATGTGTAAGCACATGTAGTTTGGTGGATAATGCCCTTAGAGGAAAGAAACTGAGCAAGAGAACGAGTGCAAAAATTCCAATGCATTATCCGTGCGCACATATTTAACAGTAGACGAAAAAACATTCTGCACTTCATTGATAAGATTTTTGATAACACTTCCTGCTTCAGATTTATTCTTAAGAAGAAAAGTCCAAGAAACACGAGAGAAATCATCAACCACAACAAGATAAAACCGGTGACGCTGATGATCCGGGACACGACTAGGACCCCAAATATCTATATGAAATAACTCAAACGAGGAGCGACTGCTCCGACCCTGATGACCGGGGAAGCTAGAACGATGGTGCTTCCCTAACTGACAAGCTTCACAATGAAATGAAGAATTCGAAGAGATCTGTGGCAGGAGGTGACGCATCTTCTGGAGCGGAAGGTGACCAAAGCAAAGGTGCCATGTATACGGGGAAACGGATCCCTCAGAGAGATGCCAGCGTAGTTCCGTACTAGACGATAGAGACCATTGTGCTCAGAACCACAGCCAATCACCCTGCCTGTTAGTATGTCCTGAAAAATGACAGAAGATGGGTCAAAAATAGCACGACAGTGCAAATCTTTTGTAATCTGACTAATTGATAATAAATTCATGGAGAACTCTGGTGCATGTAGAACATTCTGTAAGTGCATGGAGGGCAATAAGGAAGTCTCCCCCTGACCCACAATAGGGGAATGAGTACCATCAGCTATGAGCACGGAACGACCAGACTGAATATCCATGTAGGACTGCAGCATATCTCTATCACGGCAAAGATGATGGGTGGCTCCAGAGTCAACAATCCAACCTGAGAGATCGTGGTTATGACGAAAGGCAGAAGTACTACCTGAGGTACTGGCAGTAGCAGAGGTACTAGCTGACGCATAAGCCGCAATGTCAGATGTATTAGCAGCCTCTAATGATGATTGTGGCATAATGTCATGAAGTCGTGCCACTAGCTCCTCGAACCTGTGATCTGGAGTAGATGTTGACGGAGCCTGAACATGATCAGCTACATGTGCCGAAGGAGGAAATCCATGCTTGGAATAGCATGTATCCTCGGAATGACCAGTGCGACGATAGAATGAGCACGTTGAGCGCACACGACCTCCTCGGCCACGTCCGCCACCTCCTCGGCCACGAAATAAAGACGAACTACCTCGTCCTCTGGAGACCGCCATTGCCGAAGGAGGTGGAGTTGCTGCGCTGGAGGGAACATAGATACGACTGAGCCTCCTGTAGACTTCCTCCATCAGAGGAATAGTGGCGTCGGCGAGGATCTGAGAGCGGGCTGCCTCGTACTCCGGATCAAGGGCAGCAAGTAATACGCCTACCATAGTGCCATTACGGAACGTCTTCTGCTGCTCGGGGGTGGCTGTGAGCGGGATAGTGCTGTATAATTTCTCGAACATCCCACGTAGGGACGTGTACAGAGAGTGAAGAGGCCGCCCATTTTGCTTCGTGGTGAAAATATCATGCTGCAACTGCAGCATCTTCGTCTCGTTCCTCACTTGAGAATATGTAGTAGCCAGAATATCCCACATCGCCTTGGCGGTGGGTTGATGGAGGACGTCATTGGCGATCTCCATCGTGAGCGTCCCTGACAGCCAGACCTTGGCATATGCATCATCAGCCTCCCATGAGGCATATATCCCTGTCTTCTCTGTCGGCTCATCTTCGGTAAGAATATGTTTCTTACCACATGACTTCATAAGACTCAGGAACTGCATAGCCCAGAGTTCGTAGTTCGTCCCGTCCATTTTGACTATTGGTGCCGAACCTTTAAAGGCACCTATGGAGAGCATATCAACCTTTTGGTATGACATGTTACCGGAGAAGAAGACGTTGGGAGGATAGACAAAGGAACGTTTGTCTACAAAGACTGGATTGGATTCAAGTGCATATGTAGACTTTATGCACTTGAACCCATAGAGAAGAGGTGCCGACCGACGAGGAAGAGAAGCCCGAGGGAGGGCTACTTCAGCCCCGACGGGAGAGGGAGGCCTCGGCGGCTAAAGAGGGAGGCCCCGGCGGTAGCCGGAGATGAAGACGGCGGCTAGGGGGGCTTCGGTTGGGGCGGCGGCTGGAGAAGAAGTAGACGACGGCGGGAGGGGGGCTGGTGGCGGCGGCGGTGGCTGGAACTTGGAAGAGAGGGGGACGGTAGAAAGAAAACCCTAGATTAGGGTTTTGGCTCTGATACCATGTCAGAATCAATGATGCTCTGTTGTGTTATTCCATAGAGCCCTAGGGTCTCTTATATAGAGAGAAAACCCTTGGGTAAATTACATAGACGTACATGAGATAAATAAGAAATACGTAACGGTACATCATAACATAACGTAAATCTCTACAGATAGCATCCATATGAATCTTTCTAGGTTGCTCCATGAACTGGTTCACCTTGCTTACAGCAATGGATATGTATGGTCTGGTGATAGTAACATAGAGGAGCTTCCCAACAAGCTCTATGTATCTCCTCTTGTCTACCTCCTCACTGTCATCATCATATAATCTCATGCTCGGATCCATAGGGGTAGTAGCAAGCTTGCACCTTGTCATCCATGTCTCAAGTAAAAGATCAATCATAAACTTCCTCTGGGTCATCACAAGACCACGTTGGGTCCTGGCGAACTCTAATCCAAGAAAGTAACAAAGACTACCAAGATCCTTAGTCACAAACTGCTGATCTAGGAACTCTTTGGTGACCTGAATGCCATGTTCATCACCATCCGTGACAATAATATCATCAACATAAACCAGAACAGCAATTGTACCTCTTTGTGTCCTTTGAACAAAAAGCGAATGATCCGCAGTGGACCGCGCAAACCCCTAGTTCTCTATCAACTCCGATAGCTTCTGGTACCAAGCTCTCGGGATCTGCTTCAGACCGTAAATCATCTTGTGGAGCCTACACACCTTCTAGACTCCCTCTCAGTAGCAAACCCTTGTAGTTGCTGCATATATACCTTCTCCTGTAGATCTTCATATAAAAACGCATTCTTCACATCAAGTTGGTAAAGAGGCCAGTCCCGAGACACATCAACCAATAGAAGAGTACGCAATCTCGAATGTCTGACCACAGGTGAGAAGGTATCCTGATAGTTTACCCCATAAGTCTGGGTGAACCCTCGTGCTACAATCCTTGCCTTGTAGCGATCCACATTGTCGTATGTTCGTTGCTTCACCGTAAAGATCCATTTACACCATGCAACAGAGGCAATTGGAGGAGCAGAAACAACACTCCATGTACCATGAGACTGCAAAGCGGCGATCTCCTCCTCCATGGCAAGACGACAGCTACTATCCAGTATTGCCTCCTGGTATGTTCGTGGTATAGTGACAGCAGAGAGTCCCATGACAAACCTCGTGTACTCCTCTGAAAGATGATCCAAGGAAACAAGCAGCTAGAGGATAAGTGGTACAATTATGACGCAGCTTCCTCAAGGCAATAGGTACATCAAGATCATCGGCCTCTCTGTTCTCTGTTATCAACTCCTCTTATACAGTATCCTGTGGTATAAGCATATCACCAGTGTCATCAGTAGAAACAATGTGTTCAGTACATACCTGAGGCGTGTTGGATGATGGGGAAGGCGCATGAGCAGGGGGACGAGTAGAGGACCTACGAATGTAAAACCGTGGCACGAATTGTGTCAGGGTAGACGGAGGTGGAGGTAGTGGAGGAGGTGGTGGTGGTGTTGGTGGAGATAACAGAGGTGGTGGAACAAAAACATCCTCTCTAGAGTCGAAGTTAGACTACCTGTCACCTATAGGATAAAAATACATAATAGACTCAAAAATGTGACATCAGCACTCACATAATACTTTCTCCATAAATGATCAAAACATCTATACACTTTTTGGGTACGAGAATAGCCAACGAACAGACATTTGACAGCTCTTGAAGAGAGCTTGTCAGGACCAGGAGTAAAATTGTGGATAAATGCCACATACCCAAAGACTTTGGGAGTAAGGGAGAATAGGTCCTTCTCAGAAAACGCAATCAAGAAAGAAAACTTTTCTTCAAGGACCGTAGAAGGCATGCGGTTCACTAAGCAACATGCAGTGAGAACCGCATCACCTCAGAACGAATGAGGAGCTCGACTCTGAATCAAAAGAGCCCTCGTGACATCAAGAAGATGATGGTGTTTGGAGCGTCAAAAAAAAAAGAAGATGATGGTGTTTGCGTTCAGCAATACCATTCTGCTGCGAGGTGTAAGCCCAAGAAGTCTGATGAACAATACCAAGAGACATGAGATAGTCGGACAGTTGTAAAGTGGAAAATTCCAAGGCATTGTCAATGCGAAAAACCTCACATTAGTAGAAAAAATGTTCTTAGTTTCAATAAGAAACGATTTAATGACAGGAGATAATCTAGAAAATTCATCCACAGCTACCATATACAACCGATGTCCCTGATGATCGGGAACACGACTAGGACCCCAGATGTCAAAATGAAACAACTCAAACGACTGACTATTGTGATGACTCTGGTGACTCGGAAAAGAAGAATGATGGTGTTTCCCACCCAAGCTGACATGCCTCACACTCCAAAGTGGTACGAGTAGAGATCTGAGGGAGAACATGACATAGCTTCTCCAGAGGAAGGTGTCCAAAGCGAAGATGCCACACGAAAGGAGAAACTGATCCAGAATGAATGGTAGCAGCACCAACACATGGAGTTGGACCAGTCTGTACAGTCCTCTCTGCTCACGACCACATCCAATCACTCTGCCCGTGAGTATGTCCTGAAACACAAGAAAAGATGGGTTAAATATGGCACGACAATGTAAATCTTTTGTAATCTGACTAATAGACAAAAGATTCATCGGAAATGTTGGATCATGTAAGACATTCTGCAGGCACATCGAGGGGGTTAGGACAATCTCCTCCGACCAACAATGGGTAGATGAGCTCCATTTACAACCATCACTGATCTACCACGAGGGATAGATCTGTAAGAACTAAACTGAGCTCAATCTCCACACATATGATGAGATGCTCCGGAGTCCATGATCCAACCAGTCAAATCTGCACGGCTACAACTGGTAAGTAGAATCACTAATGAACTCGTAGAAGCTCTGGCAGCAGTTGCAACGTCTGAAGATCCTACAGCTGGGGTGATCGGTGTAGTCATTATCTCTCTCAATCTAGAGACAATATCGTCAAGCCTCGCATCATGAGAAGGAGCTCGAGTAGTCTATGTCTGCTCAGCTACGCAAGCAGACGCATGATACCCATGCTTCAGATAGCATGTCTCCTCCGAATGACCTGGACGGTAGCAGTGTGAGCATGGGCAACAATGACGCCCTCCTCGACCACAGGATCCTCGCCTGTGAAACTGTGAAGTACCCCCTCTGTCGTGAGAAGTTGCCATTGCAGAGGGAGTTTGGGCCATGGTAATAGATGAAGTAGTGATTCTGCTTAGCCTCTTGTAGACCTCCTCCGTTGGTGGTATCGTTTCTCCAATAAACAATTGAGTATGTGTTGCATCGTACTCAGAGTCAACAGATAACAGAAAGACCAATGTCATAGTTGCATTCCGGTATGCATGTTGCTTCTCAATGTCGGTAATAATGGGCACAAAGATATGGAGTCGCTCAAACATGCATCGAAGATGCGAGAAGTAGGCATGAAGAGATTGACCATCCTGCTTAGTCGAAAACATGTCATACTGCAACTGGAGGATCTAGCTCTTGCTCTTATTCTTGGTTTGCCCATATGTGTCAGCTAAGATGTCCCACATAACCTTGGTTGTGGGTTGATTGAGGATGTCGTTGGCAATTTCCATGGCAAGCGTCCTGGAAAGCCAAATTCGTGCATAGGCATCATCTTGCTTCCAAGAAGCATCAGCCCTAGTCTTATCCGTCGACTCGGAATCAGTCAAAATGTGCTCCTTGTTGTGGCACCGCATAAGGGTGCGAAACTGCATGGACCACAACTCGTAGTTTGATCCCTTTGACATGGTGCTCGAACAACAGGTGAGTGTTGGCGACGTGGACTTCGTGACGGAAGAGTAGGTGTGTCGCATATACGGGCTCCCATCCGGGTTATCCCCTTTGACATGGTGCTCGAAGAACTGATGGGGCATTTTCATGACGATCAACTCGGCCTATGGAGAGTCCATAGCAAAGCAATAGCACAAGGAGAGTAGAGGGGGAGATGTGTCCAATGAATGAAGACATGGGGCCTTTAAATAGGTGAAACCCATGGTCCTAATCCTAATAGGATAAGGAAGCCTCCCAAATTTCCTTCTTTCAGCACTCCCCTTTAAATATTTCTGCAACTGGGGGTGAGTTGCAATTTTCGTACCCCTTCAATTAAACAAATCTTGTAAGAGGGGCTTTTGAATTTCCCCTTTGAATAAAAACCTTTGCATGGGGGAACCTTCATGTAATTTTCCCAACTTAACCTCCAATCCCACATTTTATGAGATTCGACTCCCGTGGATAAGGAGCCCCCTGTTAGGGTTTCATCTCTTCTCACAAAGAGGCGGCGGAAGAAGCTGTGGTGGCCATGCCATCTGCCAGTTCGACGGCGGACACCCGGGATGGGAGGCATCGAGCGGTGGCGCCATATGCAGGGGAAACTTGCGCGATGGAGGGGGAAGGGGAGGATTGCGGGTTGGGCGATGCGTGCTGGAGAGAGGGGCGAGGGGAGTTGCGGGCCGAGGGCGATGCGGGTCGGTTCCCAGGGTGCAGCATTGCGGTCGGGGCTAGCGAGGGTCGCCATGGAGGTGGGGCCGTGGTAGCAGTGTAAAAGTGTCGTGCGAGTGGGCCATGGTGGTGGGGCAAAGCGGGCTGCTGTGGAAGGGAATGGGGCAGGGGGGTCGGGGTTGAGGGGTTGGGTTGAGGGGGAGGTAGCAGGGTAGTTTGGAGGATGGCAGGGGCCGACAACTTGGCCATTGGGGGTTTCGGCGGTGGTGACGGGGCAGGGAAACTCGCGAGGGTGGCGGGAAGGGCCGCTGGAGTTGCGGGGTGGGCCGCTGGGATTACGGGAGAGGGTGATAGCGGCGGTGGTGGGTTTGTGGCTGGGTTTGCGGGTGTCGTAACAAGGTGTACGGGTGCCGCGGGTGGGGTTGCAGGTGCAGCGGGTTCTGGGGTTGCAGGTGCAGCGGGCTCTGGGGTTGCGAGGGTGGTGGAGGAGGTCTATGAGAGGGCTGCGGATGGGGCGTAGGTCGATTCCGGCGGTTTTTGCGAATCTGAAAATACCTGGACAGCAAGGGAATCGGCTTTTTTTCTTCCGAACGGGCTGGACAGCGAATAATTCATTGGCGGCGGCCTCTTTTTCCTCTGGAATAGGCTGGACAGCGAACACATCATTATCGACGGCGAGTTTTTCTTCGTCACAAATCTGGACAGCGGCTTTGGTAGTGGGAGATTTTGATAGGCCGCACATCGTCTCGAAATTAGACATCATCTCTCGCCATTCGGACTGGAAATCTCGACATTTGGCCTAGTAATCTTGACATTTGGACTGGAAATCACGCCGTGCGTCCATCTCCTTGTTGTAAGCTTCCTCGGCTCGTCGTTTCCGCTCCGACGAATGATGGTGTTTCGTCGCATGTCGGCGTGAATGTCTGGACGGATCGTCAGATCGTGAGGACGATCTGTAGGCCATGCTCTGGTACCAATTGATGCAAAAAAATCCGGCGACGGCGGAAAATAATTTGGAGGTGGAGATTTTTGGTGGAGAGAAAAAATGGAGGGGTTGAGAAGAGAAGCTCGTCGGGAACACGAGGGGATGGAAAAAACGTGAAGACCACGTGGGGAAGGAGAGAAACTAGAGGGAGAAAGATAGATATAGAATCTCAAATTTTCATAACAACTGAACAGCTCTGACTAAAACACTACCCTATCATCCCTTTATATAGGAGGGATGAGGTTACAAAAATAGAACTCAATTCAAATTCAAACTAATTATCTTAATTTGACTCTAACCGACTAACTACCTAATTTTGAAATTCAAATTAAAACTAACGATTTTTGAGACCACAGGCGATCTCTTTTATTTGACTAAAATTACGACGACTCAAAATAAACGTAAATAAAATTAACGGATAAAATTAAATAAATGCAGCCCTATATTTCCATTTCACGCTGCATCATAGTTGGTCCCATCCATCTTTACAATTGGAGTCGAGCCCTTGAAGGCACCGGACAACGAAAATACGTCACCCTTGTTCTCTAACATAATAAAAAAATATCAAAAATCCGAAACAAAACTGGAAAGTAGACTACTCTGAGCAAGTCCATGGAAGGTTGTATCCCAATATATCGGCGATATATCGCCGATATATCGATATCGACATGGGACCGATATCGAAATCGATATATCGATATATCCGATTTCAGGCATTTTCTTTAGAAAGAATCCTATATATAGCAATATATCGGCGATATATCGGCGATATATCGCCGATATATCGATATCGACACGATATCGAAACGATATCGATATCGATATGTCCTTCCATCAAGTCTACACAATCATATGTAGGAGTGGTTATATGTGTAGACTCATACAACCATCCTCTTTAATCATATTGTAGTCTAGTGCTAGAAAACGTGATTTATGTGTGCGAAATCGCGGTTCCCTGTCGAAATCAGACCGTATCCGACTGCAGCAGTGGCCGAACTGCGGCCCTATGGAGGTGGGGCAGCCCGCAAGAGGTGGGGCAGTGGCCGACCGAAGGTGAGGCGGTAGCCCACTACCTGCAGCATCAGGCGCCGACCTGCGAGGCGGCGGGGAGGTGGAGGGTTCCGCAAGGAGGCGGCGGTGGCCGGCAGGCGAGGTGGGGGAGGGGGCGGGTAGAGTTAGGTTTTTGGTGAGATACGGTAACTCCGGTCTAGGACCATTGCTTTGATACCATGTTGGGAAAATAGAATTGCTTAACATTGTAGAGACCCTAAGGCTCTCTTATATAGGAGAAAAACCCTGGATAAATTACATAAGAGACACATGAAAGAAATAGAAATAAGAAATAAATACAATGAGATACAAACATCTCAACAGAAAGTAAATTCATCCGAAAGTCAGGAGCATATAAAACATTTTGAAGGCTCGTCGACGGCGTCAAACAAATGCACCTCCCCCTATCCTGTAATGGGTAGGTGGTCTCCATTAGCAATGACAACCCATCTAACATGAGGTATGGTCCTGTAGAACCTCAGCTGCACTCTGTCTCCACACAGATGGTGGGAAGCACCAGAGTCCATAATCTACTATGTCATATCTACACCACGACTACCAGAAAAAGCATAAGCGATACATGAGGAGCTCGAAGAAGCTCTGGTTGCGACTGCAATATCTGTGGTGGTGGTGCCTGCAACAGGAGTCATGATCTCTCGAATATGAGAGACAACATCATAAAGGCGAGGATCGTCCTAGGGAGCTAGAGTCTCTGATGGCTCAATTTGTTCCGCCATGCGATCAGAAGCAGGATATCTATGCTTCGAGTAGCATGTATTCTCTGCATGTCCTGGCTGACGACAGTAGGTGCAAGGGTCACACGAATGTCCATCGCCTCTGCCATGAGGGGTACGTCCTCTGGACTGGGTCCTCCCTCCTCGACCACGAGAAGCGGTTATCGATGAAGCGGGTGGTGGAGTGACCGTAGAAGGCATGATAATCTGATTGAGACGGTTATAGGCCTCTTCTATGTGAGTTATGGTAGCTCCGGTTAGAAGTTGTGCTAGTGTGTGTGCTGCATCATACTATGTATCAAGTCTGACCATGAAAACTCCAACCATCGTGGAGTTCTTATATGCCTTTTACTACTCCGTAGATGTCGTAATAGGCATGTAGCTATGAAGCTTTTCGAACATGCCACGGAGCGAAGAGTAGTACACGTACATAGGACGATCATTCTGCTTGGCCTTATAGATATCGAACTGTAGCTAAAGAATCTTGGCCTCATTCTTCGCTTGAGCATAGGTGGATGCCAAAGTGTCCCACATCACCTTGGCAGTGGGTTGATTCATAATATCATTGGCTATCTCCGTGGTGAGGGTCCTACACAGCCAAATACACGCATACGCGTCATCTTGCTTCCAAGAACCATTGGCCCCGGTCTTATCCATTGGCTTTGGATGTGTCAAGATGTGCTCCTTGTTGTACTGCATAAGGGCGAGAAACTGCATGGACCACAACTCATAGTTGGTCCCATCCATCTTTGCGATGAGAGTTAAGCCCTTGAAGGCACCAAACAAAGAAAATATAACGCCATTGTTCTATGACATGATGGTAGAATGGTCGAACAACGGTACTCAACTGGGGAGTAGACCGATACAAACAAGTATACATGATCATATGAAGGACTGGTTGTACATGTAGACTCATATAATCATCCCTGTCAATCTTCGTTGCGTGCTAAGGTTGAAAAACATGATTTATGGGTCTAAAATCAGATTTTCCGATCAAAATTAGAACCATTTCAGACTGCAATTCGAATCGCAGAGGTGCATGGAGAAGTGCAGAGGTACAAGGAGGCACACGAGAGGGGCCGGTAGCGGCCAGGGACCTGTGTACGGGGGATGCTTGGCCCGGCGGCAGCAGGCTGGGGGTCGGCGACGACTGGGTTGGGGCCGGCAGCAGCTGGGAGGGCGCACGCGACAGTCGAGGAGGGGAGGGCAGAGGCCGATGGCGGCACGATAGCGTATGAGAGGGGCCGACGGATAGGGTTAGGGCTTGGGTGGGATAGGGGAACTCTGATCTAGGACCGCCCCTCCGATACCATGTAGAAACGAAAGAATGAATTGCACTATTCAGAGGCCCTAGGGTTCTCTTATACATGAGAGAAACATGTTGGACAAACTAAGAGATGAAGACAAAAGAAATAGATAATATGAAAACAATAAGAAAGATAACTAATATCTCAACACATGCGATCTCATTAATTTAAATGTAAAACTACAACGGACTGAATAGAATTAACTCGACCTTAATTTAAATAAACTCTAATTAACAGATCGAAAATTAAGCCCTAATTATATATTTCGCGTTGCATCACCTGTAGACTTCCTTATATAGCACAAAATTCTGTTATCGGCATTTGCATGAACAGTAGTAGGAGAATGCTTGAACTGACTAACAATACTCACAGCAAAGGTAATGTCAGGTCTTGTAAGAGTGGGATAAATTAGTTTTCCAATAAATCTTTGATATCTTTCTTTACCAGTATCATCAAGAAGTTCACCGTCCTCTGTACTCGGGATTTGTCAAAGTCCTTCAACAAATCCAAAGCGTATTTACATTGACTTAGGCACATACCTCTTGGAGACTGAGTTATCTCAATACCAAGGAAGAATTTCAACATTCCCAAGTTTTTCAATTCAAATTCAATTGTGAGGGTTTTCTTTATGTTGGATAATTCCCCTCCATCATCGCTTGTAAGGATCATGTCATCCACATATATTAAAAGAATAGATCTTCTCTCATATTTTAATTAATTACATATCTTTGATTATCCCTTAGCCACAAGATGAGCCTTGAATCTATCAATTTTTCCATAAATAGTGTACTTGATTGAGTATATTGTATATCCATTTACAACCCACCAAATGAGCGCTATTAGGAGCATCAACGACATCCATGGAAGGCCGTATCGATATCGATATCATTTCGATCCACCCGGAAATGGATATATCGGGATATATCGACGATATATCGACGATATCGGTGGAAATGTCGAAAATGGCACAAAAAAGTCAATTTTTTGGTATTTTTTCAGAAATTAAGATCATTCAAGATATTAAAATAACAAATAACGTACAAGTACACACTTATATCACACATATCGGTCCATTTATAGACCATATATCGCACATATCGGTATCACACATATCGGTCATATCGAACATATCGATATTAGTATTGATTCTTGACTTATAATTATTGGAAATGGGTTTTATTCAAGTTCTTATAACATGAATTACTACAAATATACACCTAGAAAATACATATAGATCATTTATGAGGACAGTGTTCCTTATAGTGCACATATCGGTCATATCGAACATATCGCTGATATTGTTAGTTGTTGACGTACTATATATATTGAAAATGGAGTTCATCTAAGCACATTGATCACTAAATGATTTACAATTGTACTCTTACTCTCTTAGATAACATATATCGATCATCTATGAACCTTATATCGCATATATCGATACGGTTGTACTGTTAGTTGTTGACCTATATATATATATATATATATATATATATATATTGAAAATGGAGTTTATCCTAGTTCTTAGAAATATACTCTTAAATCACACATATCGATCATCTATAAAGCTTATATTGCATATATCGATCATTTCGAACATATCGATATTAATGTTGATTCATGACTTTTAGATTTTTTTGAAGAATTGGCTTATAGATATTGGAAATGGATTTCATTCAAGTTTTACAACATGAAATAACTTGTAAATATACACCAAGTTGAAGAACCATTGTATGCACCCTCCTGTCGCACCATACCCTACCAGTACGGGGGTCTCGCTGTAGGGATAATTGGTATTGCAAAAAAAAAGCATAACTGATATTGCAGGTAGATAGGTAGTGGAATCAAACTTGCATGAATAATGACATTCATATATAGGGATATCGACGAAATATCGGCGATATCGGTCGATATCGTGTATTTTTTGTACTGAATCCATTCATTTTTGACCGATATGGGCGGATATGGCGATATATCGCCGATATATCGGCGATATATCGTCGATATCCCTGTAAAAGGATATACACTCCAATTTCGATACCCCCAACCTCTCGATACCGATATATCGGCGATATATCGCCGATATATCGCCGATACGGCCTTCCATGACGACATCCCAAATGTCATTTGCCACAATTTCATCCATTTCTTCATTCATCGTCCTTTCTCATTTCGGATCATTTTTGGCTTCAATGATATTTTTGGGGATATAATATAATAATTGTACAGTGAGATAACATAGCATTTATAGGATGGACTCAAATTTGAGTAAGGAATGTGACGTTCAGTGGGGTGTTGAGAGCCCCCTGCATATCTGGCAGAAGGTTTGATGGTCCTCTTACCCTTTGTGCAATGTTATCATATACTTGATCTACTTTTGTATTGTGTAAGTCACTATTAACCTCAACAGTAAAAGTAGGAATTCTATCCAACGCTTCAAAATTCAGGTCATTCGAGGAGGATTCAGAATGATTGATGTTGGTTTCTGCGACTTCACTATCACTACATGTTTCTTCATAGGCTTTAATCCCCCTGAAAAGGAACAATGTAATAATCATATTCCAAAATTGAAGCCATGAAATTCCTCTTCACTTAGAAACAAGCAAGAACAATACAAAGGAGGGGTAATGATTTACGTGGAAAACCCTTCGGTGAGGGGAAAACCACGGGGCACAATCTCCCCAATCTCCTTTCACTGAAGATTAGAGCTCTCTTCACTTCTACTTAAAAAGCAAAGAGTATTGATGAGTACATTATATAATGGAATCGGTAAATGGTCCCTTATCCATAGATCTGTTTATCCAATAACAACAAGCCAACTCAACACACAATTAGTGCATCTTAAACCATAAGTAATTGTGAAGCCATTGCAAACATAAATGCTATCATATGCCGCTATTCCTTATAATGCATAACTAGTGCAATTACAGACCTGAGGTATAGGATACTTCCAGGTGCTCAATGCAGTGAGGCCAAGGGTACCTGCACTTCCCCCATGATACGCATTCCTAAGCGCAATCATGCTGAGGTTTCCCGTGTATAGTCGAGCCATCAACATCGCCAACTCATTCGCCTCAGTCCCAGAATTCACAAAATACACCACCTGCAACGGCATATTACACCCATGACCCACCAAGAAAATTGCACTATTCTGTGATAAAATAAAACTATTTACTTTAACGTAGCAACAAACTCGCCTTTGCAAAAGACAATTTCACTGCACATGAACCATTCTTTTTACGAAATTCTTCTGATTAGCCAAAAAGTAATCAGAATGAGTTTTTCCAATGTTCTCGTGTAAGATATCATTTCAACGATAAATTAAAATAAATCAAAACATTTCTTTTTTTCTCTAACGAGATGTCAGGATCATTCCTCCTCAGGGCGGCGTTACCTTGAGGTTGCCGGGCATCTTGGAGGCGAGCGCCTCGGCGTAGTCGACAATGGCGTGGTGAAGGTAGATGGTGGTGGTGTGCTGGAGGATCCTGGTCTGCTCGAGGACAGCTTGGACGACGTCCGGGTGGCAGTGGCCGCAGGACACGGTGACGATGCCGGCGAAGGCGTCAAGGTAGCGCCTGCCGTCCTCGTCGTAGAGGTACTGCATCCTCCCTTCCACTATGTTGATGGGCTTCTGGTAGTAATGGAAGATGGAAGGGGCCAGGAACCGCCTGCGCTTCTCCAGGACGGCGTCCGCGCGGGGACCGGTGTAAGCCCTCGGATTGTGATCGAACGGCGGGATGGACGGCGGCTGAGCGGAGGTGGAGAGGTGCTTGGAGGTCGTCAATGGGAGTCGGCATTGGTGGGATCGCTTGGCGAAGCGAAGAAGCATCGTGGATTTTGGACGATGTTAGATGAGATCTGTGTTCTGAGGGGGTAGTTGAGAGAGTGCTCCCAGTGAAGTGTGAGTGCGTCGGTGTGTCCCCTAAACTGGGAGTGCCAGTGTGTGTGTGTCGGTGTGTCCCCTTTTAGGGCTGGTTTGCTTAGCTGTTAAATCTAGATTTGAATAGTTTCCTTCTATTCTATTTGGCATGGCTGAGTTGGATTGGTATTTAAACAGGAATCGTGATAAATGTAATGTGAGGTGTTATGTTTGTTTTTATTATTATATATTTTTATGTCGACTTTTTATTTGAAGATACTTAAAAATACTATAATAAAGGAAATATTGAACTCATGCCACTATTTTCAACTTTGAAATACAAGCGCAGAACCGAGGGTAACTCGGTTCCAAACATGCTTAAAGTACTTGTTTGGCATTGAAATAAAAAATTAGGGGAAATGAGATAGAATAAAGAATAAGGAAAATTTATTGTTAATTCTTTTTCAATTGGTAAGATCTATCTATTAAGTAAGGTTGAGAAGTCTTCCTCCCCTCTCTTTATACGAAAATCGCCTTTAGTTTAGGACCCTCTCACAGTTTGTGTATCTTTTGCATCTCACCTCAAGGCACGTGTATCTCTTATGCTAAATCTCTTTCATACGAAAAAAACCTCTTTCTCACTTGAAGATACTCCCCCTCCAACCATCACCCTTCTCTTTTCCAAACACATGGTTTCGTGTCGCAAAAGGGCTATAATCCTTTTCTTGCATCTAGAATTCAAATTCTTTGCATATTATTTATGGCACTTTCTATGCTATCTCCATTTTGACGATCTATTGTAGGCAACGATGACTTCTCCACTCTCACCATCTAGGTGATCGTTTCCATTGATCACAGCTAGTGATAGTGAGGCATCCAGCATCATCTCTTTCCCAACTCCAATTTCTGCAGGGTTTTGTATTTAGCAAAGGTTTTGAAGGTCCTGCTTAAGGGTTTCAGTCATTGAGTTGAGGTGGTTTTAAAGAGGATTTATGGAAATTGTGATGGCACAACTCAAGGAAGATGTATTTTGTGAAAGAATTAGGTATAAAAACTTATGAAATTTAGAGGCATGATTAGACTTGAAATGAGAATTTGTCGAAACTGAAATTAATCAAAAGCTTTTTGGATTTTATATTACTTCTACATTTTGTAATTCATTAGTTGCCATGAAGAGATCTTAGTAACCACCTACCACAATTTTCTTTTGTACTTTAGATTTGAAATTATCATATGTGTACGTTTGATGTGCATTTTCCTTTATTGGTCATGTAAAGGTGTCCATAAACTACCCATATTTCCTTATGATGGAATGTATTGTATACCTGCATGACTTGGTTCATGTTCAGAACACCTCATATTTACATGAGTACATTTTCCTATATTTTTGTTTGTTACTATTTGTACATGATGTTAAGAAGTTCTTTAGTGCATGTTTTAATAGTCAAGTAACACCATTATTTATGATAGTTAAGGAACATTGGTTTTTATTATCTCCAGTGGGTGCTTCGGGCAGTTATTTAGCTCCAAATGATGCTCAAATCTCTAGATGTTCATCGCTCTTCAACCTCCATGTGGAGGATGATGATCTCCAACTTTTTCTACGTTTCACCTCCATATGACAGTTGTGAACTCCGGCAATTGATGATGAAGGAGGAAGTCGTCCTTAGCTACTCCGACGATGAGGTAACTACTATTACCGAGGTTGAGAGATCAGTTATAGTTCATCCTACTACTTCTTACTTGCAAGTTCTGAATTCATCTCAATTCACCCCAAAATCAAATCTCATTTTAGAGACCATACCTCAAATATATAAACTCAACACACTCAAACCAAGGGTATGATATGGTTCCAAACACAATGACGTTGAAATGCGTGTGAGATGGTTGAGTTCCCCTTTCAACGGAAATGGAGGAAGGTAGGTTGCGGTTTCAAGTTATGGTGAATTGGAATTGAATTGGAACCATGTAAGATAAAATGGAATACAAAGAATAGAATGAAACAAAACCGATTGGAAGTGATGTAAATAAAAAATAAAACTGAAAATAAGATAATGCTACACTATTGACATGTAAACAAATTAAATGGAAGTTATGAGATTGTTAGCTCCACTCAATAACCATTATGGAAGATTAGCTTGCAACGGAGATTTTCGAAGCAAGGATCTTGTCGAACCTCCTCCTCTCTATTCATTTCACTCAAAAGGGGGATCATTCCTCTCTCTCTCTAGCTCTGAGGAAATAATAGTAGGTGGGTCTCTAATGGGAAAGCCTAGGGTATTTATAGATGAGGTATTAGGAGCGCTCATCGAAGAAGAAAGACGAAGGAGGTTGACAAGTGACACAGCTCGAGGTGGTTAGAACAACAAACGTTGGGGAAGTTGGAAGATAAAAAGAAGAAGACAAGAGAGAAGAACACTAGAGGAAGAATAAGACGGAAAGGTTGACTAGGGTCAACCGGATTGGGTGTCTAATGGAGATCCACCAAGTGATGGTCAAAATGGATAGCACTGCAAGACAAAACCCATTGAGCAATATTAAGAATAACTTAGGAATCAAAGATTAAATTTAAAAAAACTAAATTAAAAAATAGTTAAAATAAAAATTGTAAGTAATTTAATAAATTTATGGTATTTTTATATTAATTAAGTAATGTTATTTAAATTTTAAAATAAATAAAAAAACCATAATGTATAGGTATAATATACCTACATAGTTAGTGTACATATTTTTAATTTAATAATAGTTATAAATGATGGAACTTGAATTTTACATCTTTTTTGCATGTTGATTTTCTCCATTGATTAAACATGATTGTTTTTTTATAGATTTCTTTTACTGAATACTACTAATTGTTATTTAAATTTAGGTGAAGAAAGTTTGAAGAGCGTGTATACATATGTTCTGAATAAATTGATGAAGTTTGTAAAAACACATAAATAGTTAGTATTTGATCATTTTATTTATTATTTATTTTCCTTATTTCTCTCTACTTATTGGTTAGTTGACAGGGTCAGTATTGAATAGGTCTTCATGTTAAGCTTATATGTATATACATATTTACAGCTTTATTTGCTTTCTTTTTCCTTTTCTCTCTTTTTGTTTTTTCTAGGTATTTTGAAGTTAATTTCATTTAATTTATTTATAAAACATATATTTACAAGAGTTTTATATTAAATATTACATGTGCTTGATAGGTCTTTTAGCATAAAATTGCAAAGGCAAAGTTCATAAATCCCATATTCAATGAAGGGCAAGCTATTCATATTTTTTTAGACTTCAATGTGATGCAAAATTCACCCAAACATAAATAAATTATGCAAAATCTTTTAGAATTTCTGAAGACCACAAATTGAAATATTTTTTAAGGAAAGTTAGGGAATGTCTACCTCATCTCAAAAATGATCCCACAACATTATGCCTACAAGTAATTATGAATTAAAAAAGACCAAATGAGACATGTCTTCATGGTAAACTTTACAAGTGACCAATCCAGCAAAACTACTTTTATTTTTTAGATCACGGATGATTAGTTTATAGTCTTTGAAAGCTAGGGCCATAAACTAAAATCTCAAAAATATTTTCAAAGCTCAAAAAGATGCATAAGAATTACTCATTTGCGAATAGGGGAATACATGCAAATTTCCTAGGACCGTATGTCATGATCTAAGCACTCCTAGTGTGTGAGGATGCATTTGTAAATACCAAAAGAACTGAGGGTGCAATTACGATTTCGCTTGGACACGTGTGCGGATGAGATCAAACCTTAAAGGCCCGATCTAAGGGTGGCTGCTACTTATCCATCACAAAAATCATAAAAAGATAAATATGAAAGTATATATATAATAGTAGATGATCTTAAAACAAAAAGTACAAAACATGAAAGTTGTAGATCTTGAGAAAATCTACAATTTTATAAAGAAAGGTTTCTCAAAATTGGTCATTTCAACATAGGTGATCACCTCATCCCCCCACCCCAAATGCATCTCAGATGGCGAAACTAGATAAAAATGCTCTCGCATCATCTCTTCTAATGACTACCGTAGACCAATCGTTTCGCTAAAGCCGTATATATTATACCATTTGGCACTATTCATAAGAAGGTATAGAACGACCCTTCTACTAACATGCAAACCAAGAAGCTTGTACCTTTGTTGTCGAGTCCTCCCAGCATATGCCGTCAAGGAATTAACTAGAAGCGGCAATAATGGGGAGCAACATCAACCTGCTTGTGAGGGTGATCACAGGTGAGTTAGGACCAAAAGGAAGACAACATGAAGAAGTTTATGAAGTTCAAACACCAGCAGAAGGACAATAAAAACAAGTTTACTAAGGATAAGTGCCATAATTATACCCACTTATATGATTTCCTTAGCTGAGTCTAGGCAAATGTCCATGAAATTGGTAGAGAGATGAGAGGACTTACAAAGAATAAAAGAGAATTAGTAAGAAGTGTCTCCTGTAACATCTTGAATATACTCAAGGACATGTTTCTCCAAACATGATTTAATAGAATTTTGATCCAACCAACTTGTATGAGATAAGATCTCACCTAATCGTTGGCATATGGAACTAATTAGAATCATTTTGGCTAATGTACAAAATAAGTAAAGGATTGTCTTGGCATAATTAAATAAAATGAATTTTTATTGCATGGTTAGCTTGATATCATGATACTAATAGATCCTAAAACCTAATCATCAGACTCAGATCGAATTCTCTTGATTCAACTAGGACCAAGTCCAAATGATTACAATTGACATGTTTTTAGGCTATTTATAGGTATAAAATACTAATATTTTGATTATTATATTTTTCTTTTATATTAATATATACATAATTCTTTTTTATTTTTATTTGATGATTTAATAATTAAAATAGATATATACATATTTGCATATATATATATAGAGAGAGAGAGAGAGAGGGTTGATCCTGTGAGAGCCAAAACCTGTGAGAGCATGAGAGCAGTGATTCTGGACCACTAGATTTAACCAGGAGAGAGAAGACAGAATCTAGTGGTCCAGAATCACTGCTCTCATACTCTCACGATTTTTTGCTCTCACAGAATCACTCCTCTCTCTATATAAATAGATAGATAGATAGATATACACATGCATATACTCACACATGTGACATGTGATCCTTTTTTATATTTTTTCTTTGCTTTTCAGTTTTTTGGTGGTTTGGTTCTTTAATAGTTGGTTAATTTACATAATATATTTTACAAATGTAAAAAATCAAAAATATTTATTTATATAGATAAAATAGACATTTTATTGCATATCCTGTTTACAAACTCTCTCTCTCTCTCTCTCTTTCTCTTCATACTTTTATTGACTTTTATATTATTTGGAGTTTATTTATTTTATCATTAATTAATATATATAGTATACTTATAAAATCAAAAGAAGTGAGATTAAAAATACTTTTTTTACATAAAACATAAAGATTTTGTTTGGTGTATTTTATACACTTGTGCTAATTTCTTTCTCTTTAATTAGTCTTGTTTTTTTATCTTTTTACATATTGTAATATTTTTTGTTGTTTTAAAATGTTAAAAGTGATTCTTATATACAGATGCTTGAATGATAAGACTGTAAAATAAATAGGTGAAGATAAGTATTTTCTTTGATTTTAGCTCGATTTTTTTACTACAAGGTGCATGAACAAAATTTCCTCAACGATTATTAAAAAATCAAGAGAAAAACACTACCACACTAATATAAAAGCAAAATTACCCCATGGCCAAAGGTGGAAAAAAAATAGATGTTACCCCACAAGGCAGAGCTAGACTACATATTTGAGTCCTATAGAGAGCCAAAGGTGTTAGAGCCCTTGCCAAGACCAAGGGGGAAAGGGACGCATGGATAGAGCCCCTTGCCTTGGACATGCACAAAGGACCCATACTTGGAGCCCTCACAAACGTGGGTGTTTTGCGCTTGGATTCTAGAATTCTCTACTAAAGGAAGCTGTCACCCCTTTCGTCTGAAGCTCTCACACAAAGGTGTGCATGTGGCATGGAGCACTCAAAAGGAGCCCATGCTTGGGGCCACTCAAATGAAAGGATGTGCGTTGTCCAGAGGAGGTGTGTTGCCTCATGGAGAAGGAAAAGACACCCGTGGTTGGGTGCGCTTTGCGCCTAGTGTGCTTGGTGCATCGGGAGACCTGGTGAGGAGGATGAAGAACCCCCCCCCCCTCCAGGGAAGGTGAACATCCCATGCTACATGAACCAAGGGAAGGAGAACCCTCAGTCAGTGAAGATCGCCAAATACATATCTAAGAGAAGGAGAACATGTACCTACCCGCACCTTGGGATCACAACAGGAGGTTGCACCATACAAAGAACAAGAAACATAAACTCTCATGGTAGAAAAAAATTCATGGATCAAAAGCCTTAACAAGGCTTTGATACCATGTGATGAATTTGTGATTCATCATCTTAATATCTTAATTTTAACTTGAATCCCTACACAAAACATCATATAAACATCCCTAAATTCAATAAATTGGCAAAATACAACTTACAATAAAAATAGACTAATAATTTATATTTATTTATAAAAATATCCATAAAATAAACCAAAATAAAAATCACAAAAATACATAGCTAAAAATGTGTAAAGTAACCTATAAATAACTCAAATTTCCCTGATTTTTAGTAAATTCATAATAACTTTTTTTAATTGATTCTTCTTCTATCTTATATATATGTATATAGAATATACAAATATAAATTAAATCTCACCTTGAATAAAATGGTCCTAAATCTAGACCCGGAAAAACCATAAAGTCCAAGTTCATGGTTGAATCCATGCTCCATATGAACTTCAAATTCACCAAACTGACTTTTAGAATTCAGGTTATAATATTATCTATCCAATTATTATTGTTTCATTAAAATCAGAGCTTGTTTGCAAAATATAGGTTGACTTAATGATACTTTGTAAATATTCATTAAACTTTGTTTTATCATTTTATGTAAATAATTAACCATTTTTAATTAATTTATTTTTTTATTTATTTTCTTTGTTCCTAATTTAATAAATCACATAAAAATTGTAGATCAAAAATTATTAAAAGGAGAGAAAATATGTGGTGTGATTCTATATATTGTATATATGTCTCCTTTCTTGATTTTTATTTCACATATCCTTTATAATTAAAAATACAAAAAAATGGTTTACATGTAAATATGTGTCTAGTAATTTATTGCATTTTTATACATATTTATTTATTAAAAACCAAGTAAAAAGGAAATTTTCAAAAATTGGTGTTTTAATTCATTAAATTCCCTTCAAAAATACGTATCTTGTACATACTTTGTATTCTAGCTTTGACAGCTTAATGAAAGTTTTAGATATTATTTAGATCTCAAAGTTTTATTTTGATCACTTTTATTTTGAGCTTTTGATGATTTATGATTTACAAGTTTTGGTACCATTTATTGAGCAAAAATCATGCATAATGACTTGCATTTTTCCTGATTTATTGCATAATATTTATTTCATGACTTTCATGCATGTTGCATTCAAAATCTTTTAAAAAATTGCATAACATTTCTCGCATAACAAATTAAAGAAAAAGGAAAAAAAGAGTCATGTATTAATTAAATTTTGTCAATAAATATGGGCTCCATGCCCATATTAAGTTTCTAGCTACATATGTTTTCCATGACTAGCTTAGAACATGCCCAAAGGGGCTCCAAGCCCATCCCTCTTCTTTTGCTAAAATAAAAAAAAAATTGCTAAGCGATAAAATAACTGACATCGGATGACATCAGCATTTCAAAAAATAAAAATAAAAAGGGATCGTTGACGTCAGCATGACGTCAGCCACCCCCTTCATCTTCTCCTGCAGAACCCAACGACGCCGCCGGTGCCTCCTCTCCCTCGCCCGCCTCCAACCGAAGCCTCCTCCCCTCGACGCGAGCTACATAGGGGGGAGGAGGGTCGGCCCACCAAAGAGGGATGCCCAAGCCTCCCCATCCAGGAACCCATCATGCCATTGCTCGTTGCCCTCCTCGGCTCTCTGCCACCACCATCGCCACTGTGGTGCTCGTTGCATCACCACCTCCCTCCGCCGCTCCTTGTAGCACCGAAGCGGGTGACAACCACGCCGACCTCTGTCGTGTGGCCGTGCCTCCGCCACCTTCATTCTAGGAGGAATAAGAATGAAGGGGTCCAAGGACCCCTTCGTAATTTCTAATTTGTTTGAAGTTTTTTTGGACCTTTTTGAAATTTTGTTAAGCATTATCATCTTTTGTCCAATTTTTCTATTTTTGCTTTTTATATTCTGTGATATTTGCACCTTTTTATTTAAATTTCTTTTAATTACATTTCAATCCTCCATGGACTAATTCACAATTTACCAAAAACTTATTTCTTTTCCTGTAACTTTCTCATAAAGTATTTTTATTGTAAATTTCATTTCTGTCCATCCTTTTTATTTAATTATAATCAAGCCCTTTATTTTCTATTTATTTACATTCAAGCCCTTATATTTCTTAGATAAGTACACAAATGCCTGAGCACTTCCAAAAATCACTAAAAGCAGCAAAATATCCGAAAAATTCCCAAAATTTTTCTATGTGATTCTTATGATGTCTAGAACCTAGTGAAAGTGATTTCGATGCATTTTCAGATTCCGTATAAAAGAAAAATAGGATTAGTCTCAATGAAGTAAAAAATGCTCTCGTAAATAGAACGAAAATCCACGTAAAAATACCCGAATCCATGTGGATTGATCCTCTACTTGCCCTATGCTTTATTTGATATATGTTGGCATCTAGTTGAATAAAAAACTATCTGAATATCTTGATTTTCATGTGTGCACACAACGACACTAAAAATACACTTTTAGTGCACAGAAAATCTGCTATTTTGGCACCGTTGTTGGGGACCCAGCAACTTACATATTTTTATTTTGGCATTTTGTTTTTTTATGTTATTTTTGTAAATTATTTTTTGTTGTTTTTGTTTCAAGTAAAAAAATACAAAAAAGTGGATTTCTGTCTCTCTAAGCTCAAATTCAGGATCCAACAGGTCACACATTGTAAGATCCTTTCAATCACTTAGGCATTTCTAGGTGCTTGTATTTGTGTGTGTATAAAATATTTCCTAAAAATCATAAAATCATCTTCCTCTATTGCCTCATCTCTGTACGTCTCTCTCTTCTGCTCACCGATTAAACAAGGCCACAATTGTTGCTAACATAAACTCATATTAGTCTGGAAAGTCACCGCGTGGCTCGAACGAAAGCGGTCTGAAGTGCTTGAAGTATTGCACATTGTACACAATTTCACATGCATAAACAAACAATCTTCTGTTAGAGCAAAAAATCCTACATAGGTTTAGGATACTGGATTTAAAACGTTCCGCTACTTTTCAGGGAAACCTTAGAAGAGTGGGTGATTAAAAGACACCCAATTTCGCACCGTCCTCAAGAAATATGGGTAGTCATTGTATGGTTCATATACTTGCACCCATAGTGGATGAAATGGATACAACTAAGCATAGGATTTCGAGACAGACCTTAAATCTACAAATATGTTCTATGTCTTGTGTGCTTGAATTTTTCTGAGCAATAAATTAAATTTTGAAAAGATAACTGCTTCTGCTGCAACTTATGTTGTGTTGGTGAATTAAACATTATCTTGTGTCTGAAATGAAAAATCTTAAGGATTTCGATATGTCAATTCCTCTGGGGTCGTTAATTAAGTATATATGTTAAGATGACTTGGTCAACACGCCACCTGAAGTAGATTACAAGCCCTCGTCTCCATAACTCTTGCAAAACAAGGGATCTTGGAGATGATACTAAATTCTTCGATACTGACCAAGTAAGGGCCCAGAATATTGTGTTCAATGAAGAATGCCATTAAAGAAATAACAAGACTAATGGAAGAGAAATAAAAGAAGAAACTTGAGTTCACAATATCGACCAATTCTAAAGAAAATTCCTTAACCCCAGATCCGTTATTGGAGGAACCCCCCAAATTTTTACCACATGTAGAATCCGATCTTCATTCACCTGGTTTTTCAGAGCCATTCACTTTTAAGGAGCATCATTCATTGGATATCTATCTATCTTATCAACCCCCATGCACACCATTTAAATTATTCAAGGATATCATTGGAGACAAACATGAGAGATATTATGAAATCATGAATGAAGAAAAAGATGTTCTTGATCAAACTCGAGGAAAAATTTTACAATATGATAATCTAGACTTTGAGAATATAAAAGAGGAGTTTATCAGCTCAATCATATTTCCATCCATTCACATTGATCTTGAACCAAATGATTTTGTTGACAATCTTGATGTTCACCATGTGATTCTCGGAAGTCGTAATGCTCTAGAAACAGATAATGTAATTTTAAACAAGTTTGAGGATTCTGAATTTAGGACTTCACTATGTGATTTGGAAAGACCAATTTTGGATTTTGATTTTATGGATTATCTTAAGTTTGAATTTAATTATGAAAAAGAACAAAATGATATAATCTTAGCATTCCTGACTCAAATAAATCAGAATGAACTTCATGAGTCAAGTGATAGAATTTTTGAGTTGGAGATTATCAGAATAACTGATGAGTTTGTGAATGAAATTGAGAATATTAGTGAAGAAGAGATTGATATTAATTCATGGGAGAATTCAACTTCTGAGACAAAATCTGAGAACAAAGATGAAACAATTTATGATTCATGAAATGAAATCTTGGATGACATGAATGAAGAAATTGAGTGTTGCATACCTTTTCTCAACAACCCTTGACTGGGTGTCAGAAGTCCTCCTCAGTGACTCATCGGGGACGAGAAAATAATGTCTACCTCCATTTCCTTCCCAACATGGGAAGAAGAGCAACTTCACTCAGTGTATGAGCCTCAATTCACATTATCTATAAAAGAATTGGTTTCAGATCATGATGACCTTATGTTCCTTGATCTTTTCTGGATTGAAATCAAGGAATACCTCCAAGCACTTGAGGATGACTGACTTGCCAATTCGGAGTCTCAACCATGATTGAACCCATCGTATATGGTTGTGCCCTCATTGGTTTCTAATGTAGAGGAACATCACACTGATTATACACATAATTCCTCTGAGCCCTCCCTCCCTATCGTACTTCAAATAATTGAACATGTTGAGGTCGAATCCCAATGGCATGATCTAAGTTTTGATTTGGAATCTACAAATGTTGCCATCCAAGATAATTATAGTGATATCGTGGAGAGAGATGATTATGAATCACAATAGATGTTCGATGACTTTACACCCAACTTTGTCAGCCTTCCAACTCCATCTACCATCTTTACACACACTACCATCTCCAGACACTTACCTCACCACGGTGTTTCAAGCACGAATGTTGATTATATTCGAAACATGGGTTATTCCTAACCAAGGAGCCGGATTGGGGGCGTTAAAACTAGCACAAATTGTGGGATTCCTCCCACAGTTATCTTTCAGGAATTTCTCTTGCATTTTGACTCTCACTTTTTGTAGTCAAACATAAGTATGGGGAAACCTTGCAAGAAATCAATTGGAAAAAAGAGAGCATCATTCATTTGTTGCATCTTGCACCATCCTTAATCACGTTGTCCCATTTTTTCCCATTTTATTATCACCATAGAGACATGGATTATACTAAGCATGGGGGGTGCATTGCATTTCAT
This sequence comes from Ottelia alismoides, assembly GCA_037367405.1. Lineage (NCBI taxonomy): Eukaryota > Viridiplantae > Streptophyta > Magnoliopsida > Alismatales > Hydrocharitaceae > Ottelia > Ottelia alismoides. The sequence continues at coordinate 43,369 of JAZKJV010005916.1, read as the reverse complement.
GCATGCCATTTTTTTACAAAAAAATACATTTCATTTCATGCATTTCATGTGTTTTTAATTATTTTTAAAAAAACCCAAAAATATTTTCCATTTTATTGCATTTTTGTTAATTTTTTTTCATATTTTCAAAAAAAACAAGCTTTGCATCATTTTTGTATGTTTTATAAAAATATTAAAAATATTTGCATATATCAAAATTCTCATAAAATTTTACAAAAAAAATCCCAAAAAAATCTTTCAAAATTTTTAGCATTTTTTTCAAAAATCGAAAAATATTTTCTTCGTTTTCTCCTAACTTTTTGGAATTTTTAGTCTGATTTTTACAAGATTCGGACTTAAGTTAAGAAAACCTTAATCCACTTAATTCAAGTGATTTCTTTAGGCTTGGGTATTCTGTTTCTTCAGGATTATTTTAGACTTAATTCCTTGAGTTCCACGAGTTTTATGCGGTGACCAAAATATGTCTAAATAGATCATCTTGACATCTTTAGTATTCTTTTACTCTAGATTGATTTTTGAACAAATTGCACATCATACCTTAGTTCAACTTAATTTGAGTATACAAGGGACCGTTTAGTCTCTAACAAGGGAAGGGAGTGACTCTGAATCTCAGGTAAGCAAAATTCAACGATCTAAGTTCAAGAACCACTTATTCTCTATAAGTTTGAGTCTGTCAGCAAACTTGCCTTGCACATGTATCTGAAAATCACATTTTATACATGTACACTCTTGATATCCAGTGCCACAAAATCCTATCAAAAAGAAGGTACAATAAAGGATGCATGTTCCAAAAATACAAATGCAAAGCAAAGATCTACCGAAGAAAATTCTATTCAAATAACCCAGCTCTACCAAATAAGCCAAGTAAGAGACCAATGTTGCTACTAGTTTAAAAGAGGCCAAAGAAGCCCAGGGTTATGCTCTGTAGAAAGAAGAAAAAAGAGAGCAACGTACCACATCGGTCTACAGAAAACCCCAAAAAATCCAAACTCTCTACAATTTGCACCCATTTTCTTTTGCTCGCAGATTCAAGTGAAATGAGAATAAGCTTATACTTAGAGAGAATAGAGGCTTTAGATTTTGTGAATCTCCTAGTACCATGCTTAAGGTTGTACGGTATACTTGTCTCGCAAGTTGGGAAGAGCTATAACTTTCACACACAGTTCAAATTCAACTCAATGTTAAAAAGAATACTTGTTGATCAAGATGATCTGACTTGACCTAAGGATGGAACCGACTAGAATTGATAGAACTTGAGGACTGTTGAATCGAACACTCGAGTCTAATAGGAGCCCGAACACATTGTTATTCTAAAGGTCGACTCAGTCTTTATTTATTATTTGTTCAGACTTGGCTTAGAATCTCAGGACTTTGTGGGTGTGTCTGCTGCAAATCCTCTCTACGCATTCTTTAGTTGTTTTTTATTTCTCTTTGCATATCATTGTTTTGCTCAGGACTAGCAAAAGTTAAGTATGGGGGTATGATGAATCTATGATTCGTCATGTTTTTATACCATTTATTGAGCAAAAATAATGCATAATTACTTGCATTTTTCTTGATTATTGTATAATTCTTATTTCATGACTTTCATGCATATTGTGTTCAAAATCATTTAAAAAAATTGCATAACATTTCTCACATAACAAATTAACGAAAAATAAAAATGAGACTTGCATTAATTAATTTTTGTCAATAAATATGGGCTCCTTGCTCATATTAAGTTTCTAAGTATATTTTTTATTTTCTAAGTGTAGCTTAGAAGAGGCCCAAAGGGGCTCCAATCCCCTCCCTCTTCATTTGCAAAAAAAACTAAAAAAAATCACTATGCAACAAAATAGCTGGCGTCAACTAACATAAGCATTTCAAAAGAATAAAAATAAAAAGGGGTCGCTAACGTCAGCATCACGTCAGCCGCCCCCTTCATCTTCTCCAACAGAACACAACGGCGTCGCCCGTGCCTCCTCTCCCTCGCCCACCGCCAACTGACATCTCCTCCCTTCCACTTGATGCGAGCTACATAAGGGGGAGGAGGGCCGACCCACCAGAGAGGGACGACTTGGCCACCCCATCCAGGAACCCATCACGCCACCGCTTGCAGCCCTCCTCAACTCTCCTCCACTGCCATCGCCACTACAGCTCCTGCCGCAGCATCATCTCCCTCCACCGCTCCTCGTAGCACCACTGTGGGTGACAGTCGTGCCGACCTTCATCGTGTTGTCGTACCTCCGCCATCTTCGTTACAAGAGGAAGAAGAAGGAAGGGGTTGATGACACGCCTGGCAACTTGGGTTAAGTAAATAATAGACAATGGTCGTTGTGACCCAAATCACCAAGCCCGGTCGATCGAGAAAAATAAATAAACCACTCAAAATACGATGATAAATCAAATGAAAACGTATGTAAGTGGCTTTCGCTATTCTTTTTACCTGGTATAGCGACCGGGGTCGAACACAAGGAGCACGATTTAAAAACTCGGTAGTCAATTTTTAGAAGTGAATTTTTAGTGGTTTTTGATTTTTTTTAGTTTTCGAATAAGGCACAAAAGAGTAAAAGCACACACACACACACACACTCTTTTTGTGTTTTTCAAAATGATAAAAAATACTCTGAAAATTAAAAAGAAAATGTTTTTGTGTTTTATATGTTTTAAAATATTTTTGTTCATTTTTTTTCGAATTTTTCTGATGTTTTTACGATTTTAAAAAATCAAACAGTACAAAACAAGTGAAACAATGCACAGTCAGGAGTATTTTGCAATTTAAAAATCCTTTAAATGCTCAAAAGTCCTGAAAATTATTTTTAAAAGAAACTATAAAGCAATATCTATAATTACAAACTGAAATTAGGTTTTTTGGATTTTCTACAATTTTCTACAATTTTAAGATTTTTCGTTTTTCGTACTTTTTTGGAGTTTTATAAATGGAAAATGCACAAAATTTGGTCAGAAATTAAAAGAGATCAAAATACACCTATACTATTTTTGGATTTTTAAGCAATTTTTCGATTTTTTTATGGATTTTGTAATTTCAGGCAGAGAAAAATACACTATTTTTGAATTTTTTAAATATAACAAATTACAATAAAAAGATATGAAAATTTATACAATGTTAAAAACTATACCAGGAGCACATATAATTTTTTTGAGAATTTTTCAAAACATAAAAACATTTATTCCATTAAGAAAACAACACAAAGTTTAAGACTGGAGTACAAGGGCTGAAAAGTAATTATGAAAAGGTATTGTTTAAAAAGATAATAGAATTAAGTTGTGGGGGAGAAATCAAAAATTACCCAGTAGATCACATGTAAAACATGTGATGTGTGTTGATAGGGGCCTTTTCGCAATTGTTGAACTCCAGAGGATTAATACATAATTTGCCCAAAAGATTTTTTATTCAAAAAGGGTCCTAGGGCAGCCTTCGTTTCTCTTCCAAAATGGGGAGGAGCCGCAACCACAAGGGGAGGCGCAGGAGGTTCCGTGGCAGGCGTCACGGCTGGTGGGCGGTTGTCGTAGCGTTGGAGGAGGGCGGCGGGACGCAGCCAGCGGTGCACAGAGGTCGATGGAGGGAAGGCTGCGCGGGGCCACGCGCGGTGTCGACGGGCTAAGGAGGGGGACGCGGTGGTGTGGGCCGCACGCAGGGGCTGCGTGGAGCAGAGGTGGCGCGGCCAGCACGCAGGAGCTGCGTGGAACAACCACCGCAGAGGCTACGCGGAGGAGTGGAGAACGACGCGGCAGGGGGCGACTCGGCGGGGGATAGGCTGGCGGCGCGCGCGCTGGGCCGCGGCCGCGGAGGGTGTTGGCTTGCGGTCGAGGGGACTCCCCGCGCACGACGATCGGCGCGGAGCCGTGGAAGGCGGGGACGGCCACGCGTCGACGGGGGTGATGGAGTGCAGGAAGCGCCCGCGTGCGGGGCGGTGTAGCCGCAGGTGGGGCGGTCCTGGACGGCGGGAGTTGTGGCCTCCGCTTGCAGCACATTTTTTCTTTATTTTCTTTATTTTTTTATTTTATGTAAACATGAGTTATAATAAAAATATTTTTTTATTTTTTATAAAATTTAAACAGAAACAGAAGCAGATTTTTTTATTTTTTATTTCTTTTTTTATTTTCCTGCAGCAAAAGATGTTAGAGATAAAAACAAATTTTTTTATTATTATTTTACCTACAAAACAAATGTTAGAGATAGAAATAGGTTAAAAAATATATATTTTTTAATTTAATATTAAACAAAAAGGGAAGTGTGAATGGCTTTGGATCTCGGTGATGCGGGAGAGAGATCCGAGACTCCAACCACCGTGCGTGGTCGAAGGTGTAAGGTTGCGCGAGGTAGAAATGAAATGAAGGGATTGAGAGATGAGGTGAAAATTTCGATGTCGGATGCGGAACTGTGATGGAATTTGTGATTCTACGATCTAAAGATTAATAAGATCTACGTAAAAATTAAACTATGATTCTACCTAGGAAAAACGACAAAAATAAAGTTGGATCTCACCTTGAGGTCGGACACGCCGTGATGGCCTCGACGACGACCGAATCGCTGTCACCGACCAGATCGGAGGCTGGACACCCTTCTGCAATGAATAGCTCTCAGAGGTTGGGCTCCACTCTTCAAAGATTGATCAAAGAATGAAATTTGGAGGAAGAGCCAATTAAAAAGAGTGAAAAAAACGAAAATGGCAAGTATATACAAATAAGGAAAGTTTTTATTGGTTAATTAAAATAAATAAAATAATTAAATTAAATAATTAATTAAAAACGAAATTTGGAATTAAATTAATTAAATAATTAATGGAAATCAATTAACCACCATAATGGTGGCCATATATGGTGTAAAATAAAATCATATATACAAGGCAAGTTATTAAAACAAATAAATTCAAATAAATCCAATAAATTAAATAATTAAATATGAATTTCGTAATTAAATAAAATAAATTAATTAATGTGAGATAATTAATTTTTTTGGTGATTTTTATTTAAGGAAGTTAATTGTATACATATATTATACACATATAATACAATATACATAGGTACAAATAAGGAAACATTTTTATAAAAGATTATTTTATTTTATTTTTTTATTTTATTGAAAATAATATTTGCAATTATATATATTATAAAATAAATATTAATAAATATGTACAACAAATATTGGTAAAACTGCACAAAACACCCCAGAAAACTAACTTTTTAATCGTAACTCCAAAAATTATGAAACTACAACCATTTGAAAGATAATTTAATTTAGAGTATGATGGAAGTGATTTTGGTTCGATTTGACTCGTATGGAGCCGGAATTGATGTTTCAATTATTTCTTTGCGGCTTTTTCTGAGGGTGATTATTTGCACTATGTACATTATTTTATTTTACACTCATTTTTATTATTTACAACACATTTTTATTTACAACTTTTGTTTCCAAAAATAATTAGTTTGAGGTCAAATTATGTAGAAATAAAATAATGTAAGTTTTATAAAAAATACAGAAAAAATATTTACAAAAATATTTTTGATTTTTCTAAGAGAAGACCCTATCTCCCCCGACTTTATTCCTGGTCGATCAGGTCAAGTCTTGACCTTCTCTCGGGATTCGGGTCAGTCTGTATTTATTGCATAAATACCTCCTTTATTTTCTTTTCTTTCTTTTTTCTTTTCTTCTTTATTCTTTTATTTATTTATAAAAAGTGTTAAAAATACAATTTTAACAAATGCATGCAAAATGATAATTTTATGGAATTAATGGGTATTTACATGTATTTGACTAAGGAAAAGAGGCCAAAATAAAAGAACAAGGCGATGAATCGTGGATTCATCAGGGGTCCAGGGATCCTTCATAATTTCCTATTTGTTTTAAGTTTTTTTAGATCTCTTTACAATTTTGTCAAACATTTTCATCTTTTATGTAATTTTTCTATTTTCACCTTTTTTTATATTTTGTGACATTTGCACCTTTTTTATTTAAATTTCTTTTAATTACACTTCAGTCCTCTAAGGACTAATTCACAAATTGCTCAAAGTTTATTTCCTTTCATGCAAATTTCCCATTAAGTAATTTTTTATTGCAAATTTCAATTCTCTCCAACTTTTTATTAAGTTACAATCAAGCTCTTTATTTTCTATTTGTTTATATTCAAGCCCCTATATTTCTTAGATAATTACATAAATGCCCCTGGTACTTCCAAAAATCACCGAAAATTCATGTGCGATCCTTATGATGTAAAGAGCCTAGTGATAGTCATTTCGATGCATTTTAAGGTTCCTTAAATAAAAAAAAAATATGATTTAATATGGTTCAATAAAGTCATAAATGCCCTTGTAACTAGAATAAAAATCCGCGTAAAAATGTTTGAGTCCCCGTGGATCAATCCTCTACTTGCCCTATATTTTATTTGATATCTGTTGGCTTATAGTTGAATAAATTATATGAGTATCTCGATTTTCATGTGTGCACACAATGACACTAAACATGCACATTTAAGCATCGAAATTCCGCGTCTTCAGCTTTATTTTTATTTATTTCATAATTTTCTTCATCTTTTTGTTGTTCGGTCAACAAATCACTAGTCAACGCCAAGTGACATCTTCACAATTGTCCAACCCCTCCCACTTATCCACGTCACTTCGGCACCCCCTTCTCTCTGTACCCTACAAATCATTTTATTTCAAAAGTTGTCTTAAGGGTCAACTCTCATACTTCCACACACATTCTCCTCAAAACCCAATTCCCTCTTTGTTAATTGCCGACTACGACTCCAGCAACTGCTCCCGCGTGCTCTCCTCCACTCGCCCTGCATTCCCGTCAACAACCATCGATCATTCTTGCAAGTTCTCCACGTCACCGAAGTCCAAGAGCACATAATCAGCATCCCCTTAAAAACCAAGCTCCTTCTCCGTTAACCACTATCCGCCTCTATATGAGGACAAGACCGAGTTGCGTCCAACATCTAGATGATAGTGAGGATCAAGAGAACGTAGAGCGATGACCCACTTTTCTTTGAAGAGATCTAAGGGAGTCCATCCCTCCCTTGCTATGAGCTTCACTACCTGATGAATCCCGTATTCATCATGCTAAAATTGATCAATTAGGCTCGGTTCCCCAAAATTCACATGCATTTAATCATTAACAGAGCATCATTAGCATTCATACATGTGTAAATAATATTCACATTTCATCATGCATAATTGCATTAAAAATCCTAGTGTAAATTTAGCCCCAAAAGCTGCTAACTTCTCTTATTTTTAATTAATTCTTTCTAACTCCAATTGACCCTAAATCACCTCCATTGTGTAGATATTACTAACAAGAATAAATAAAAATACAAAAAAATACTAACTCAAACATGTGTCAAATAATCCCAAAGTCTAAATTCACATCTGACAGGCTAAAACGTGCATATCTCCCACATACAATGTCTGATTTTGGTCTACTCACTTTTAAAGTACTCCATTTTCAAATACCTTCAAAACAAGACCAATTTTGTAAAATTCAGAGCTCATATGCGAAAGTTTGGTTTTGGGCCTCTTTTGTGCATTTTGACTTTCTGCTATTTTTGACCCGAACTTTTATGTACATAATTAACCCTTTTAATTTTATTTCTTTTTCATTTATGTTCTTTGATGAAAGTTTTATTAAGCGACACGAAAATCCAAATCCAGATTAAAATTGAAATCAAAGAAACTGACCGAGTACAATTGTCCGTTGTGAGTCCGTACAAAAATTGTGTGTTTCATACTTCTATTTTATTTTCCTATTTTCTTATTTACTAAAAATCCAAAAAATTAGATTAATGTGTAATTAATTTTCTTGTATTTTATCATATTTTTTCTAGATTTTTGTCCTCTCTAAAACCACCAAAAAATTACAAAACCACAAAAAGCCGGTTTTCTATACACATGGAGAACCACCAAAAATACCACTTCGCACACGTGACATCTTTTGCTCCTAAATCCTTCATGAAAGTTGTAGATCTCGTCGAAACAAATAACTTTCGTGAAGGAAATTTTTCGATCCGAGGTCTCCTCTTATTTCTTTCTCATTTTTTGTATATCTTTAATTTTGAAATTTTTTTGGGGGCGCCACGTGGCAGCTCCAGGGCGTGCCACGTGGCACCCCCACCTGTTGCACCTTTCTCTCCTCTCACATGTGCCATGCACGTGCTGCCTTCCCCTCCCCCACGCACGTGCGCGGCACGCGATCAACCCCCTCTCCTTCCCCGCCGTCGTTCCCATCTCTTGGGCCATCAAAGCCCCCGCCATGCACGCCGCGACCGTTATCACCTCACCACCAACGCATCTCCTCCTCGCCTCTCGGCCACTCCCCTCGCCTGCGTAACATCCCGCCATCTCCACCTATAAAGATCCCCTGCTCGCTGGCCGCACAACCCATCCGCAATTATCCCTGAAGTCGGTGATAGCAACCTGGAGGGCGTGATCCAGAGGAAGCTTCACCTCTGCTGTCGCTCCTCCGGCGAGTGGCTGAGCTTCGCCGCAAACGACCATGGCTGAGGCAAAGATCGAAGAGGCGTTGGCCTCTCCACACTTCCCAGGCGAACTCGACACATAACCCCCATTTTGTTTTCTTCCATTTTTGTTCTCCTTCGTTGCAGGTACATTGCCCCTCCACTTGCCAACAGCCGCGCACGGCAGCTCCGCCTACTACGGCCTCGCCATCTACGGTCGCGCCCCCCACCGTCGCTCTGTCTGCCTTGGGAGACGTGCCCGACATCACCCGCCCGCTCGGCACCTCCGCCTCGGCCACCCTCAACTACAGTTACCGTTGGATCGCGCATGCGGCCCTTGATCCGACAGTCCACAGACCTCCACGGCATCCAGTCCAAGCCTAGGCCCCAGCCTAGAGGCTTGCGCTCTCCGAACCTAGGATTGGGACCCACGAGCCTCCACCAGCTGCCACCTAGGCTCGAGACCCCCGAGCCTCTACTTCGTCTAACGAGCCTCTGCTTTGGTTACCCGAGCCTCCGCCTCAACCGCCGAGCTTGAGGTCAGGCATCCGAGCCTCAAGCTCGGGACCCCGAGCCTTCACCCCGCCCTCCGAGCCTCCCGGCACACGTGCTAAGCACTTGCACTGGGGGAAAATTGCACGGACGCACCTGCTATTTCTGAATATTGCAGATATACCCCAAGGGGTAAATTACAGAAGGGCCCTCTCGACTTTGCTAAATTACATATAAGCCCCTCCAGGGACCTGTTTGAAGGAAAAACTTTATTTTAATTACATTTTAGTCCCCAGAATTTCATTTCATCATATCTTTTCATCCGAACTCTGATTTAAGCATATAGTTTGTCAATCTGAAGCTATTTTCGTGCTCTTTCATATTACATATCTTGTGGACAGATCTGACGCTGATTATTGATGATTACTATTTGAGAAACATTTTTGTTGACATATGCATGTTCAATTTATCGCAATCTTACAATGAAGATCTGTGACTTAATTTGCAGGGGCTCAATGCGGGTGGAATTAATTTTAACTTCTATAATTTATATGATCAAGTTTGATTTATCTGAGGACTATAGTTAAAGAGAATTTTTGTGAATACCATCTTCATTAGAGGATTATTGCAGGATATCTCATAGATTTATATGGACTCTTGCCTGCACTTGAATTTCAATCAATTTGATATGTGATTTCACTTAGAGGATATTGATCAATGTTTTATTGGATTAAAAATTCATAATTCCCAGACCCTGAGCTTCATTCTCTCTGTTCATTTCTTCGCATCTGCATCTGCATTGTATTATATTATTCTAACACAGAAATTAATCAACCAATAATTAATTATTTAATTTAATTCAAAACCACGCAACTGAGAATCACCGTTCCCTGTGTTCGACTTGGTAGACTTGCCAAGTAAAAATATTCCACAACATTCAAAGTTTATGGTTTTTGATCGGCCGATGTTCGCCTCCTATACTACAATTATCGATTATTAAAGAGGTAAATTTCACGTTCATGTAATGGCATCGTTGCCGGAGAACGACAAATTTTTAGGGTTTTAAATAATTTTTTGTAATTAATTTTTGTGAAATTAATTTTTGTGTCATTTTTTTGCATTTTCATTTCCTCTTACTTCTTATACTAACCACAATTTCTCTCCTTGCAGACTACTGGGGGCAAATTTTTGGAATTTAAATCAAGGATCTGCAAGGACGGAGATTAAGTTTTAATTTTTGTGAAAGAGAGATTAGTTTAGATTTAAATTTCTGCATTATTCTCAGAGTCCCTTTCTTTAAACTCTTGTAATACAGACTGAACTTTTCTGTGATGTGTCGGGTTTGTTTCAACCCCTTCTGTTTGGTTGGGACCCGGCTTGAGTGGCATAGGACTTAAGCACATATATGCTTGCTTATTTATCATTGATTGTGCTCGTAATCCTTAGGCCACACGTTCACTAACTAAACACACTATAGATTGTTCAACATTAGCCAAATTTTAAAATCAATTCTTCCCGCTAATAGAACTATCTGCTTAGGGCGTTTTTCATCTATGCATATCATTTAGTGTAATAAAATTCCTTGTCTTGCATCCCGCATGAAGAACGTGAAGATTCACTGTGAGTCTTCTTCTTAAGCATGCATCATTGATTTACGTTTGCATTGGCCTTTTCGATTCTTCTTCCTCAAGTTTTACAACTTAGGAATTAAAGGAATTGGGATTGTTCGTCAGGCATGAATTTTTGTGCTCACATAATTTCAGTGATAACCTCAATTTAAAACCGGGACTGCTAATCAAGGCGACTGTAAATAAAATTGACAAAAAATTTAACCTGTGTTTGGTGGAGAGAAACCCATTCATTGTTTGTAAGGACCAGAACGCACACTTAGGACAAAGCCCAAACTGAAAAATTTCACTCAGACTACTGATAAACAATTAGCTACTTTTCAGTGAGGGTCTTGGGTAGCTATTTTACGGTCCAACTTCCCTTAGCAGAGTAGGTGGTTTAGAGGACACTGCGGAAGGCTCCGTCCTCAAGTAACACGGGCAGCCGTTTAAACGATCCGTACTTACACATATACTGGCTGAAAGTAGGTGCAATTAGTTGTATGAATTCGGGACAGTCTTTGTGAAATATTTTGGCACCTAACAGCTCCGCTCAATTTTCAAAAATTTATTTGTCATTAAATTAAAATTGAAAAGATAAGCGGCGGAACCCTAACGTGCCTTCACCAGTGTTGAGTGGGTGGATCTGCGTGTTTGTTTTGTGTTTGATTTATGTGCGTCAAGACCTTACAATCGCAAGCAAATCATGGTTCGCTGATCATTCCATTCCTCTTGAGATGTCGGCATAGTGGTCTTCTTTCCCGATCTCCACGACCATGTCCCGATATCCTTCTTCTCACACTCCTCAAGGGAACCAGATCTTCAAATCAAGTCCCCCTCAGCCATCATTCTCTTTCCACCCATACATCCCACCCTATGACCACACTTCTTCTTGGAATAGCCCTCTCTCACATTCTGACAATCTTATGGACATGAGAGAGAGAGAGAGAGACCAGAATTGAGGATGAACAATAGAGTGACCGATATTGACAGTAGAACAAGATTTTCGGTTACTATGATCTCACAGCCTCTTGAACCATCCCCTACTCAGGATGACTATCCTCTTGAGTACAATCAATTTTCCTTCAAAAATCCATGAGAAAACCAAAGTCAAGGAAATATAACTCATGACCAGACTATAATGATTATGAACAATCAATACTCTACTCGAGGTTACATGCCAGAATCATGACACATGGAGAATTATTATTCAATCAGTAGTCATGAGATGTTTGAGGATGAGATTGCTCGGATTAATCATAGAGAAAACACTTTAACTGAGAGAATATACGATCTCATCCAGTCTATGCAGAATTCAGAAGAAATGAGGCCACCACCTTGCAAACCACTAAATCAGCAAGTGACTCACAATCAGACACAACCACTGACCTCTGACCCCCCTACTGACCATATCATAGAAAATACTAAAAAATTGAAAAAATTGAAGATTCAAAAAAATTGGACAATTCTGAAATGGAAGCATTTTGCAAGAGTTCGATCTTTGAGCTTCCATTGATCAAAGCCATAGAATATGTGCCCGATCTTAAGAGATTTGTGAGGAGTCGACTAAACCCCAAAAAGAAGGGCAAGAAACGATCAAGAACTGAATAACATGTCATATCTATGGCTAGTTCTTTGGTGATGAATCATAAAATCAAAAGCCGCAAAGTCAAGCGATTGACTCAGATCTCATGTGAAATTGAGGATACCTTATTCACTCATGTTCGGTTAGATGACAACTCCACATTAAACATCCTTCCCAAGTCCGTCTTTGACAAACTCAAACTCAGACAACGAAAAAGACTAGGGTGATCGTTCAATTGCCTGATCGATCCACCAAAAGGCCATGGGGGATCATTTCGCTCGTCGTAAACTTTCGGGGTAAAAGACATAAAGTGGACTTTATTGTCCTTGACATTGAGCACCCCGGAAGGTTGTCTGAGTCTCCTATCATTTTAGGAAAGCCGTTCTTAGCCTCCTCTAAGGCGATCGTAGATTGTGAGACTCAGGAAATCAAGTTCCCAAACTTGGACCACAATGAACAAACCCCAATGATACGACCTGCTCTGAGGAAAACCAACTTGAAATCGACAGTTATGACCAGGAGATAAATATTTCACATTATCAAGCATCTCCGCATGACACACAGATAGGAACCCTAGGAGAGTCACCTAAAAGACTGACTGTTGGACAAACTTTGGATTCTCACCACCCTATCACTGCTCCTAGGAAAAATAAAGATTTTGGAGCTTATGAAGAATTGGACCATATTATTGAGGATCATCATGATTATTTGAGTGGTCCAATATTTGAGTCGGCGGTAATTCATGAAATACTTGAACCATACAAAGAACCGACTCAAGAAACCTATGATGTCATCAAAATTCACGATCATCAGGAAGTGCCATCAACATCCCCGGCCATAACCCACAAAATCACCATGAACAATCTCCCTCGACCGAAGCAGCGCATGACCCTCCAAGAATCGGTCGACTTTTACGGGGATTCATCAGACGAGGAACTCATGAATGCCACATCGGTTACTCAAGACAGGGAGATGAAGACTGTCCAACTTCCTCCCAATACTTCCCAAGGAAACAAACCGACCAAGAAGGTCACCTTTGACCTTAGACACCAGGTGATTTTTGAAGAGTCCTCATCCGATCCTGAAGTGGTTCATCAGATACATGCAATAAGTACATCTCTGATCCAAGGGAACTTACCTCAGATTGACAATAGTTGGAGATCCTCTATATACGACTACTATTCTCCTGAGGACAACTCCGACAATGGCTGGTCTTCTTCATCGACCCCCTCTTCATCGCCCTCCACATCTCCATACTATCTCCCTCCACACTCCCGCAAGAAGGTCCGTCGCAAACCTCCTTGATCTTGTACATCCGCAAATCTACCCGGTTCCCCATCTGTATTTATCCTATTATACTTAGGCTAACCTGGGCCTAAGTATAGGGGGAACGGTACCATTGTTTATACATCACTTCTCTTCTTTTGTTTTTGACCCATCTATACTTAGTACGAGCTATGTCTACATTTCACTTTGTGCCATGAGGACATAGCACACGCTAAGTATAGGATGTGTATTTGTATATATATTCTATCTACTTTATCCATATCTCGTACTTTAATCATTTTTATCTAACATCGGGGATGGGTACAAGTAGTGTTTATTATGCATATATAACCTGTTTTAAAAAAAATAAAACAAAAAAACAAAACAAAACAAAACAAAACAAAAAAATAAAAACAGAACAAAAACAAAAAAACAAAAACAAAACAAAACAACAAACTTTTTCACTCATGGTCTTGCATCTCATCAAGCATTTCATGCATCTCTTGGTTGATATATTTCTGACACATTCGCTGTCACTCAAGGCTTGAGGATTTTTGAGGACACTTGATTTCTGTGATCTTGAGAGTCTGAGCTAACATGCCTTAGTCATTAGGGTTGTTGAACTTAATAATCCACACTTCCCTAGTTTGAAAGATTTGAGCGCCATATTGCACTCTTCATCTCTACCTTCAAAAAGAATATGATCAACACAATCACTTTCACAACTGCATGATTGATGAGATGAGTTAAGATATCACTTGAGGAACTGGGACTAGAGATTTGAGTTTAGACCCGATCTAATGATATTCAAGGATGGGATAAAGTTAATAAATGCTTTAGAAATCCTGAGTGTCAGCAAAATCCTAGCCAGCATGTGGACAAGTTCTTATGCTATCTTTTTGATATCTACATATGTGCTAGGGTGTGATGAAACTTAATGAAAATTGTTGATCAGTGTGCGCCTACTTTTGGTAAAAGCAGTGGAGCTAGCCAACAAAAGAAAGGAAAAAGAAATGTCAAAGAAAAGCTCTATCATCCAAAGTCAAATTATAAATGAGCTTCCACCAATGGCGAGCGCTCCCAAACATTTCGAAGTGCCCACTTGGACCAAGCACTAATTAGGACCAAGGAGTTGGGCTGACATCAAAAAAGGGCTCTGCATCGTAAGCGATACAAGTCTGGGTGTCGAAGGTATCTTAGATACTCAGAAAAGACACACCCCGGTGTACTCCCACAAAAACAAGTGCAGATGACTCCAAATTCTCTTAACGGATGCATTGATCAACAAGTTAAAAATCTACTTGTGTTGAGTAAAAAGGCACTCAGAGACACCTTGTTCCAATGTGAGGGAGAGAAAATCAGACACAATCCTATGCCCTCCATCATCTGGTCGTCCATCTACACTTTCAAGTATGACAAACTAATGAGACGGCAGACTGAAGCAAGAATAGACTTATTCCCTAGTGTTGAGGATTAGGTCTAGAGGAGAGTCTCTTGAATTGGAACTTTGGGTGATGTCTCGACTTGACTCTCATGAATGCAATACACTAAAATTCATATCTGTATATTATATGTACAAACAGAGAGTCTAAAAATTAGAAAAGTTGGATTCCTTTTGATTAAAGCATGGTTGAGCCCAGAATTTTAGGATCACTCAAATTAAGGGTCCTCTAAGAATTGAGCCTTGAAAATTCAGATGCACAGTCAGGGACGTATTCAACTAAGTCATTCATTCATTGATGCTCGGGGACGAGCATGGTTTAAGTATAGGGGTATGATGAATCCCATATTCACCATGCTAAAATTGGTCAATTAGGGCCTGGTTCCCCAAAATTCACATGCATTTAATCATTAACAGAGCATCATTAGCATTCATACATGTGTAAATAATATTTGCATTTCACATGCATGATTGCATTAAAAATCCAAGTGTAAATTTAGCCCCCAAAGCCGCTAACTTCTCTTATTTGTAATTAATTCTTCCTAACTCCGATTGACCCCAAATCACCTCCATTGTGTAGATATTACTAACATGAATAAATAAAAAATACAAAAAATTACTAACTCAAACATGTGTCAAATAATCCCAAAGTCTAAATTCACATCCGACAGACTAAAATGCGCATATCTCCCACATACAATGTCTGATTTTGGTCTACTCACTTTTAAAGTACTCCATTTTCAAATACCTTCAAAACAAGACCAATTTTGTAAAATTCGGAGCTCATATGTGAAGTTGGGTTTTGGGCCTCTTTTGCGTATTTTGACTTTCTGCTATTTTTGACCTGAGCTTTTACGTACATAATTAACTCTTTCAATTTTATTTCTTTTTCATTTGTGTTCTTTGATGAAAGTTTTATTAAGAAACACAAAATCCAACTCCAGATTAAAATTGAAATCAAAGAAACTGTCCGAGTACAAGTGTCCGTTGTGAGTCTGTACACAAATTGTGTGTTTCATACTTCTATTTTATTTTCCTATTTTCTTATTTACTAAAAATCCAAAAAAATAGATTAGTGTGTGTATTAATTTTCTTGTATTTTATCGTATTTTTTCTAGATTTTTTGCCCTCTCTAAAATCACCAAAAAAATTATAAAACCTCAAAAGCCGGTTTTCTATACACATGGAGAATCACCAAAAATACCACTTCGCACACATGACCTCCTTTGCTCCGGGCCCTTCATGAAAGTTGTAGATCTCATCGAGACGAACAACATCGTGAAGGAAATTTTTCTATCTGAGGTCTCCTCTATTTCTTTTTATTTTTTGTATCTCTTTATTTTTGAAAATTTTTTGGGGCGCCACGTGGCAGCTCCAGGGCGTGCCACGTGGCACCTCCACATGTTGCACCCTTCTCTCCTCTCGCACGTGCCATGCACGTGCCACCTTCCCCTCCCACGTGCACATGCGCGGCATGTGATCAACCCCCTCTCCTTCCCCGCTGCCGTTCCCAGCTCCTAGGCCATCAAAGCCCCCGCCATGCACGCTACAGTCGTTATCACCTCACCACCAATGCTTCTCCTCCTCGCCTCTCGACCAGTCCCCTCATCGGCGTAACAGCCCGCTATCGTCACCTACAAAGATCCCATGCTCGCCGGCTGCACAACCCATCTGCCATTATCCCTGAAGTCGGTGACAACGACCTGGAGGGCATGATCCAGAGGAAGCTTCACCTCTGTTGCCGCTCCTCCGGCGAGTGGCTGAGCTTCGCCGCGAACGCCCACGACTGAGGCAAAGATCGAAGAGGCATTGGCCTCTCCACACTTCCCAGGCGAACTCGACACATAACCCCCATTTTGTTTTCTTCCATTTTTGTTCTCCTACGTTGCAGGTACACTGCCCTGCCACTTGTCAGCAGCCGTGCACGGCTGCTCCGCCTACTGCAGCCTCACCATCTACGGCCGCGGCTCCCCCACTGTCACTCCGCCTGCCTTGGGAGACGTGCCCGACATCACCCGCCAGCCGCTCGCCTGCCCGCTCGGTGCCTCCGCCCCGGCCACCCTCAACTACAGTTACCGCCGGATCGGACAGGCGGCCCTTGATCCGACGGTCCACAGGCCTCCACGTCATCCAGCCCGAGCCTAGGCCCCAGTCTAGAGGCTCGGGCTCTCCGAACCTAGGCTCGGGACCCCCGAGCCTCCACCAGTTGCCACCAAGGCTCGGGACCCCCGAGCCTCTGCTTCGTCTACCGAGCCTCTGCCTCGGAAGCCGAGCCTCTACTTTGGTTACCCGAGCCTCCGCCTCAGCCGCCGAGCATGTGGTCAGGCGTCCGAGCCTCAGGCTCGGGACCCCCGAGCCTTCGCCCCGCCCTCCGAGCCTCCTGGCGCACGTTGTGCGCTGGGGGAAAATTGCACGGACGCCCCTGTTATTTCCATATATTGCAGATATACCCCTGCTTGGGGTAAATTACAGAAGGGCCCTCTTGACTTTGCTATATTATAGATAAGCCCCTCCAGGGACCTGTTTGAAGGAAAAACTTTATTTTAGTTATATTTTAGTCCCTGAAATTTCATTTCATCATATCTTTTTCATCCGAACTCTGATTTAAGCATATAGTATGTCATTCTGAAGCTATTTTCGTGCTCTTTCATATTACATATCTTGTGGACAGATCTGAGGCTGGCTATTGATGATTACTATTTGAGAAGCATTTTTGTTGATATATGCATGTTCAATTATCGCAATCTTACAATGAAGATCTATGACTTAATTTACAGGGGCTCAATGTGGGAGGAATTAATTTCAACTTCTATAATTTATATAATCAAGTTTGATTTATCTGAGGACTATAGTTAAAGAGAATTTTTGTGAATACCATCTTCATTAGAGAATTATTGCAGGATATCTCATAGATTTATTTGGACTTGCCTGCACTTGAATTTCAATCAATTTGATCTGTGATTTCACTTCGAGGATATTGATCAATATTTTATTGGATTGAAAATTCATAATTCCCAGACCTTGAGCTTCATTCTCTCTGTTCATTTCTTTGCATCTGCATTGCATTGTATTATAACACATAAATTAATCAACCAATAATTAATTATTTAATTTAATTTAAAATCACGCAATTGAGAATCACTGTTCCCTGTGTTCAACCTTGGTAGACTTGCCAAGTAAAAATATTCCACAACATTCAAAGTTTGTGGTTTTTGATCGATCGATTTTCGCCTCCTATAATACAATTATCGATTATTAAAGAGGCAAATTTCGCGTTCATCACTACCTCGAAGCTTGCTCGAGCTTGACCCCGATTGAGGTCTTGAGCGACGATTAACGCTCCTTTTCGAGCTCATCCCCAAGCCTTTCAACCTTCACCCATCATAGGTAAGTAATTGCAAGTAATGAGGGGATTACTCTCCTGTAAGACAAGGTTGATTTTATCCAATTTTTTGATATCAACTTGCACTAATAGTTCCGGTAAGATTTTAAGGAGCACAATGAATATACACATAATCGTCACTCCCGATTCCTTTTAAACTTGAGTTGTAAAACTCGAGAGGCAGAAACTGAGAAAATGTAATGCAAGCATAAATCAATGATGAATGCTCAGCTAGAAACAGTACATCCTCGCTCTCTACATGTGGGATGCTCAATAGAATATATAAATCTAATTATGGGATGCAAGTCGATAAAAGTCGTACCTAAGCAGAAGTTCTATTAGTGGTGAAGAAATGATTTAAGTTTGGATCTAATAAAACATACTAAGATGTGTCTTGCTAATGAATCTATCTGATGGTGTGGCATAAGTTACTTGAGCACAGATAAGTTACTCTTAGACCTACGTAAGATCTACGAGCCAAGTTCATGTCCTTAGTAAATAGGACACTCAAGTCGAGCCTCACACTTAAAGCAATAGAGGGAAACAGGTCTCGACACACCATGAATTAAAAATAGCTCAAAGTATTTGATTACACATGCGAGTTCTCAACTGAAAACCACTATAAATAAGCTAATTAATTATTAAAAATATATACAAGAATAGTGACTTAAAATTAATTCTAAACTGGCTACTCTCTGTTAAATCAGTTGTATGTGATCTCTCAGTGAGATGCTCCAAGTTCCCTACCTCTACGTAGACTCAGTAATCCCTGGCTTCTCGGGTTCTGTCATAACACAACATGGTTAAATATAATCTATAGACAGATATAACAAAGAACAATAAACATGATGGTGACAACATATAAACAAACACCAAAGTTAATAAATTAAATGAAACAATGTATAAACCTAAATGACACTAAAATCCCCTAAGAAGTATATTTAGTCCCAATCAAATAACCTGGTAAAGCTGTGTCCCTGATAATGACAACATTTGATGAAGTGCTAAATCACTACTCTAATTATGTTGAAGTGTAGTATAAGCGATTGGTGGTTAAACCAGAACCACGTTTAAAATGTCTCAGGAAAAAGAACGTGGCCTAATTTATACCTGGATAAGTCCATGGTCAAACATAAGGACATGAGCTATCAGGCTATCTAAACCGGGGTTAATAGGTTAAGTTATTTAGTGAGATCTAGGCTAATGAGAATGCATGCATGTTCTTTTTGGCTTTTTATATGAAAGTTAATATAATGCTACAAAAGGATGGATGCAATACTTAACAATAAACAAATCTCATGAATTAGCTCCTAAGTTAAATATATAACTATCTTAAGTTGGTCTACAATATTAAGATTACAAATAATGCACTAATTGAATGCTTATTTAGTGTATAATTAAGTTGTGATTAAAGCAACTAATTTCCTAAGTAGATGATGTCCAAGTCCTATTAAATCTAAGTTAAACTCAATTTAAATAATTCACAATTCAATTAAACACGAGGAGAAATCTATATGTTAATTTTAGGTTCAAAATGATTTTCACACAAACTAAATACATTCATCAATCAAGGGACGTGTTCTGTAAATCAATACATATTGGTACTCAAATCAGAAAATATAATGCATCATTTGAAAGAGAATTTAAATACGATTAAATCAAGACATTTTTCATTTCATTTTGATACTAGATGGAGAAGTTATTAAAAATTCAATTCAAGGACTTTATCGCAAAGAAAACATAATTTAAAAATATAAATCATCATAAATATGCCCAAAAGGACTTAAATGTAAATATAGAGAATCATAGGGGCCTAATTACAACTTATCCACGTGCGTGGGGGTAGATATGGTATTTTGGGAAGTGGATAGGGACTCTAAGTAAAATCTCCAAGAAAGAACGTGCATGGCATGTGCAGGTCTGCTTCGAAGCTCTAGGCCCGAGCCATGTGGAGAGCTGGAGTGCTTCGGGACTCAGCTCAGTTCAGGACCACCAAGGCCGAGGCATGGAGATAATGCTCTATCTCAATCAAAGCCGTCAGATCAAACGATCCAAAGGCTCTGCTTTGGGCTAAAGTGGATGGTTGTGATGCTCCGATGGATCAAATCCAACGAAGCATGTATCTCTTCCCTCCTCTACAAACATGGTGTTCTGACTGTGCTCTGGCAAAACCATGGGGTTCCTCCTCTACCCTTCGAGGATGATGATGGTCGAATCACGTAACTGAAGGCCTGGCAAAGATGGTGGTGATGATGTGAAGCTGCTACGGTGGTTGGA
Organism: Ottelia alismoides; assembly: GCA_037367405.1. Lineage (NCBI taxonomy): Eukaryota > Viridiplantae > Streptophyta > Magnoliopsida > Alismatales > Hydrocharitaceae > Ottelia > Ottelia alismoides. The sequence continues at coordinate 22,863 of JAZKJV010005916.1, read as the reverse complement.
GAGTCGTATCGGTGAGAGTTCATCGGAGGTGGAGATCTTGATCGGAGATATTGTGGAATCTCCGACCAATGAAGAGCTTTGTGTATGAACATGGGTTAGAAGAAACAGTCTAAGCACTTGGGCATGGTTTTAGGCTGAAATGAGGCGAGTGGAAGGCTATCATAGGCGGAGGAGTGAGAGCCTTAATTGGGTTCTTCACCCAAGCGGGGTGAAGAAGCGAGACGTGAAGAGATATGGAGAACTATGAGGTGTGATCAGAGGTATGCATGAAGATCGTATATGATCGATGAAGGTGTTTGAGAGATCAAATAGTGTGAAGGTGAGTGTACACGCGTAATAAAAAGCGAGAAAAAACACTAATGGTAAACTAGGGCATACCTGGAGATTGAAGAAAAATGTCAAGAGATGGAAGGAGACCTCGAATGAAGCTTAGAGCATCAGGGTCTTCACTTGATGCGTGCAGCTAAGGTCCAAAGCTCAAGAAGTATCGGGAAGTCGGTTGCGACATGGCCACAATGGTCGTGGATCCCGCAGGAGCACTTCACATCTTACTCTAACTATCACCGGAGGGAGGAAGATGCTCAGAGGGACACTCCCGTAAAGGCGAATGGGGAGAAATGGTGCCCTCCTCAGTGGTTTTGATCACTAAAGTAGTGGTTGGAGCGATGGTTTCAACCGCTGACGGCTGACAGAGCTGAGTTGGAGCACTCGGGTGAGTTGGTTGGTGAAGATGAGGAATGTAAGGGCTCGCGAAAGGCAATGGGGTTAGGTCACGAAGACACGCAGAGTGACAACAGAAATTGGTTGAAGTTACACTAGCGAAGGGATGTGTCGCTTGGGGGAGGAACTGCAGGAGGTTGATATTGACCCTTGACCATCTATTATTGTGATTAGACAGTGGAGATGGAGGCGGGAGTGGATCTACTAGGGCTGCTTGATCATTTTAGCAAGTGGTCCCTAATGATGCGACCTTGAACTGAAGAGGGTCGTTTGATTTGATATCATACGATTGAGAGAGGAGGTGATGTTTAATGACGGGTCGGCTATGTGGCTCAACAAGAAGAGTCAACATCGTCCAATTGGAGAATAGAGAAATGAGTAAAATAATGTAAAATTAAATTAAAATAGTAAATTAATTTAAGTAAAAAAGTGTTCTACATGAAAATTGTGTACCTTTTCAAGATCTACAACCTTTCATGTAGAATACAAATCCAAAATACATCATATATATAACATTATTTTTGTAAGTATTTTAATGAATATAAAAGTACTTATCTTAATTGTTTTTATTATTTTTGTCTTTTCGAATAGGAAATAATATGTAATATATTATTTATAATATTACTAATTTTATGGGATTTTGAATTTAAAGAAAACACATAAAATAAAGAGAATAATAAACACATATATACAATAATTAAATACTTTATTTATTAACAATAATTAGTCTCAAATATTTACAAGATGCATAATGTTAATTATAATTAATTAATGGTTAGATCAATCGAATAGGCTAAGATAGAGGGTTAAATAATCCAAATAAAGTTTGATGTGATCTATTGACACTCTTTATTTATGAACTTTCTCCTTTACTGATAAATACTTCAATTCCTTATGCTTTGTACCCTTAGAGTACTTACCATTCATTGAGAAGAAGATAGTTGTGTATTGTCATAATAAAGTTTCAGTGGCTAGGCAATAATGTCGACAATTCCAAGTCCTGACATAAAATTCAGCAATCACAATCCTTGAATTGTAGCCTTAAAGTATACTACAAATTCAGCCTCTATAGTGGAAGATGCAATAATAGACTGCTTCACACTTTTCCATGACATAAATCCTCTAGCAAGTAGAAATATATAGACGAATATTGAATTTCTTGTGTCGATGCATCTCGCAAAATCCGAATCTGAATATCCCATAATATCAACATTATCGGATCGTTTGTACATGAGCATACGATCTTTGGTTCCTTGTAAATACCTAAGAACTTTCTTTACAGCTTTACAGTGGTACCTACTATGATTGCTTTGATACCGACTCAACATGTCAGTGGCAAAACTAATGTCAGGTCGAGTACATGTCTGAGCAAACATGATACTCCCAACCACTGATGCATAAGAAATCCCCTTCATTTGGTTACGTTCCAATTCGTTCTTTGGACATTGATTCAAATTGAATATGTCCCCTTTTTGAATATCTTCATAGCATTTGTCCATCTTGAATCTTTCCAAGATCTTTTCAATATATGCTTTTTGAAACAATCCTAATAGTCCTTATGATCTTATTACGGAATATTTCTACTCCAATTACATAGGATGCCTTACCCATATCTTTCATTTCAAAGTTCATGGAAAGAGAATTCTTTGTATCATGTAACAAACCTATATCATTAATTTCCAGCCAACAACAGTCATCAACATATATGACTAATATAGTAAATCTACTCCCACCGACCTTCATGTAGATACACTTATCTACAAAGTTTTCTACAAAATCATAAGATGTAATGGTATTTGTTAAACTTGATATACCATTGGCGGGAAGCTTGTTTAATTCATATATTGACTTATATAATTTACGCATTAGATTTTCCTTTCATGTGATCCTAAAACCTTCCATTTAGTCCATATAAACATATTCATCTAATTCTCCATTCAGAAAAGTTATCTTTACATCCATATGCTGATACTCCATGTCATAATGAGCCACCAAAGTGATATTTTATTCCCCAAAGATGTAGGTGTTTCAAGCTAGGTTTCCTACTGTCCATAGTTCAAAAAGGTGTCTTTTGAACTGCTTTAACAAGAACCCAGTTGAGTAAATATGCCGACCCTTAAAGCATATGTCCACAATGAAAGAGGTAAAGTGATATTTTATGATGCTCCTAACCATTTCCATAAAAGTACGATTTTGCTTTTTTGCAACAACATTTTGTTGTAGTGTTCGAGGCATTGTGTATTGTGCACAAATGCCCCTATTTTCAGAGAATTTTGCAAAGTAGACCAGGATATGTCTCATCATGCCTTCCTAAATATTCATCATCTCATTCAGATCTCACAACTTTTATTTCCTATTCAATTGCCTTTCAACCTCCTTAATAAATGTCTCAAGGATATTTACCGCTTGAGTCCTTCCATGCAATAGATAAATATACACATACCATGAGAAATCGTCTATAAAAGTGATAAAATATCTTTAATATCCCCATGACAGGCATCAAAAGGATCACAAATATCAATATGTATCAATTGTAGGAGCTGGGTAGCCCTTGTAGCTAGCTTCTTTGATGTGTTTGGATTACTTTTCATTAATGCAATCTATACATAACAATAGGTCAATGGAATCTAATTGAGGTTAATTTCATTCTTAATAAGTCCCAGCATTTTATCCTTAGATATATGACCTAGTCTTTGATGCAATAAAAGAGAAGAGCATTTATTAGATGCATTCCTTTCACACACATAGCATTCAACATAAAATAAGGAATTCATAAATTAATTATCAAGATTAAAATGATAAAGATAATTCTCCAAAGTAGCAGAGCCAGAAAAGTGCTTATTCCGAAATATCTGGAATTATCCATCAGAAATATCTAAAGAAAATCCTATTAACCTGCGAACAAAAATAATATTTCTAGAACATCTAAGAATGTACATACATCCTTCCAGATCAACATGGCATTAAGTGTTCATGATCAATATGTAAATCCAATCCCCTTTATTCGTGCATTCATCATGTTTCCCTTGAGCAAGTACTGTTCACTTTCCTTTATGTTCTATATTATAAGGATCCTTGTAATATGCGAGATACATGAGTAGTTGTACCAGAATCTAACCACCAAGTATTATTAGAAACATCTGTAGTATTTGCTTCGAAGAAAACAAAAACTTAATGCATACCTTTCTTTTTGAACCATCTTTTCTTTTTAAGGCAATCTTTATTTATATGCTCGGACTTTTTACAAAATAAGCACTTGATTTCTTTGGAATTTCTCCCTTTAGCTTTCATGAGAGTTGTTCTATGTTCATTTTGCTTGTGTGGCTTTTGTTGCTGCTAGCTCCTATTGTAGCCTTTTCAGTAGCCATGAGATTCACCAAGTGTTCTCTTATCTTCTTTAATCTCAATTCTTCTTGATTGAGCATAGGCTTTAATTATATGAAACTCCATTTATCCTTTAGTGTGTTGTAATTTACCTGAATTTTTCAAAAATTCAATTGGAAGTGAGTTTACGATAAACTGTACTAAGAATGTATCGTTGACAACCATCCACATCGTTTTTAGTTTTGTTGCAAGATTGAACATTTCAATTACCATGATCCATTATGGAATTTGATCACTTGAATTTCTCCGTGGTCAACTCACTCATTAATGCCTTAATAATGGATTTATCAGCTATATCGAACTACGAGTACACCTTAATTTTCTTCATGAATTCCTTAGCATTGTTTGTCCTAGGCATTGGTAGTTTGACATTCACTGCAATTGTTATTTTCATCAGGATCAGACAAAGCATGTTCGATTTTACCAAACCTCATAATAAAACTTTTCATCCTTTGTGCTATTGTTTAATGGCTTGTGATTTTTGATCTTCAATTAATGCATGGTTCAAATTCATTACTCACAAATGGAATTGAATTTGTTTCGACCAATCTGCATAGTTGAGTCCATTAAACCTGACTATAGAGTTACCCAATGCAAACAAGTTCATACATGTTGAAACTACAAATCAATAAACATATGCTCGCAATAATTCTTTGAGAAGTAAATCAATAACTTATACGCGATAAATGCATATTAAAAATTTCTTTCATAATGTGTTAATAACCATCTTTGGACAAAATACTAACATATCAATAAATACGTAAGTGATGCAATTAAAATTACTTTAACAGGTAATTAATAAATCATGTATACTTTATGTTTTCCATCTTTGGATGTGAAACACAAGATTTATCAATTAAACTCTTTGATGTGTATAATTATTGACAATGATCCACATTTGGGTGATTTCCAAGTCCATGATTTTACTATTCTGATTATCATAATAAATGTTATGTCATTAAATTGATTTGCATTAAAACTACGATAATCAGAATATGGATTTGAATTCGTACATGATTAAATCACTTTGGTGAATAACCATTAATCGAACATTATAACTTTATTTTTCAATAAAAAGGTGTGTACTACAACATCTTTGCAAATGCAGATCAATCTATTATTTTACTATAAAGCTATGATCATCATTAATACAAAATTAGTTTTCATTAATAGTTGACATTAAACTTATTCATGTGAAAAAAATAATATTCACACTCAAACAATCATTATCATTGTCAACATCAATTTGAGATATAAGAATTACATAAAACTAACAACCAATCATCCTCGAAACAAGAAAACAACTTTTCATAGCCTTAAACTAATTAGTAAGGATAAACTCAAACATCATAACCATCAGCTTCAACAAATTATATATATATAGGGAGCCTTTCAAATGAGACGTGGTCCTTCCATCCCTAATGAAGGCCAACGATCTGGGCCATCGAATTCAAATCCAACGGCATCTTCAATTTTGATGCCCAAAAGGGCATTTTGGTCATCAATTTTTGCATTAATTATGCATGTTAATTAATATTCCGAAATACTAATTTTAGCTACTTTTATTTTTAGTATTTTTTCGCAATATCATATTTAGAAAATATCTAATTTTTTGCTGGACGATATTATCTAGGGCATATTTTTGTATTCTCACGTATTTTTTTGTAGAATTTAAGGTTCCTTTTGTAATGACTGCATGTTTTTTGTATAATCCGTTGTTCATTCAAAAAGTCATCCGTTATTTGTAAATTTTGCATGGTTGTTTGTAAAATACAATTCATATTAGTAATTAATGTGTGGTCCTTTGTAACGATTTTATGGTTCTTTGTATAATAAAAATCCTATATTTTTTTGTAAAAATTGTGGTAGTCTTTAACGCTTAACTGATGCGAATATGCAAATCAAATTTGTATAAATGCATCTAAAATGTATAATGCACATCAAAAATATGTAATGCACATCAATATATACAAGATCTATAAAAAATATAATTTTCATTCGCAACCATGTGATTCGTAAAAATACATAACAAATTTGTATAATACATATCCAAATTGTATAATACAGACTAATATTGTAGATTACAAATCAATAGTGTATCAAACTGCGAATTGTTCTTCATCCAGGACTGGGTGCATCACTTTTTTATCGTTGTCGCTTGCATGAAGAACGTCTCCGATAATCACCAATGAGTCCGCACCTCACGTCGTCACGCGGTTGCCGATCATGTTGCACAAGACGGGGCTGGTCTTCGTGTTGGGTGTTCGGAAGTGGTGGTGGAGAGACGTCGAGGAGGAGGACGTCGGCGACGTGTCCTGCGATACATACGATTTCTCTTGTGCTCTCCTCCTCGGGGCACTTCCTTGAATATCCTACAGATGGTCCAAACTTCCTGAAAACCAAACTCAATTGATTATCAGTGCAAAAAAATCGATTATTCAAAGTTGCAATCATGCACAAATACTTCTTTTGTTTTTGTGTATATGACATCGAGAAGTCTGTTAGTGCACATAATTACATATTTTTCATGGCGTAACATAAAAGTAGGAGTAGGTCTACGATATATATCATCAAACCATGATGTCTAAATAATAACCGATCCCCCGTGATGATGGTGAAGATGAAGATGAAAGGAGCATCTGGATCTCACTTCGAGGAAGATGAACCTCTTGCCGATCATGTCGACGTCCTCCTCCTCCTCCTCCATATTTTTTGCCGATCATTCAAGAAGAGCGACGACGGAGATGGAGATGCACAACGCCCGACATCCTCCTCCTCCCTATTTTTGTGCGTGAGATTTTGAAATGAACGGAAAGATTATGAGAGAGATTAATGATGAGATAATTTAGGTTATTACATACTATATTTATATAATGAATAATGACCAAAATAGGTTTTTGGTTAATTAAATAATAATAATAATACACCTTTAATGACAATCATTGGATTAAATGTGAATGTGTGAGATCGTTGGCCTTCCATATGGATGGAAGGACCATGTCCTATTTGAAAAATATCATATATATATATATATAGAGAGAGAGAGAGAGAGAGAGAGAGAGAGAAATAGGGCTGCCCTCAACATGGTTGCCTCCGTCCATTTTTTTCGTATTTTTTTATTTTTTACAAGATATCACCATGTATAATCATCTATATATCCCTCCTATATGTCATTCGAATTTTGTTAAAAACAGAGACTTGTATGTCCTCCATCTAGATCATGTAATTTTAACGATCTAAACATTGTTGTAATCGATTTGTTCTAGATGGAGGGTATAAGAGTCTCTGTTTCTGACGAAATTCGAATGACATATAGAAGAGATATATAAATGAATATATATGATGTTATTTTTCATAAAAATAAAAAAACACCCGAAAATAAGGCAGGAGCAGCCCCAGAGATAATATATCTCAAACGTCAATTACGGGGATTAGACTTAAACTGCCGTATACCCTTTTTCAAAAATTTAAATTATCTTTAAACTAAAATAATGATCATTAACTGAAACCAAATAATTGTTAATATTATTTTATGTCTTTATTAATATTATTTTATCTCCAACTGCATCCACCTTTTAAAAAATTAATGGCAATGAAGATTGCACGTTAGTTCAATAGACTATCATTATTCTTATATAATCCAGACATGCAATAAATAGTGCAATCTCTGATTTCAACGTTAGGATAACAATCTAATTCTATGAATATGAACAGAATTACAGGACATATGAATGCCGTCGTGGAATCGAAACGATGATAAACTAACATTGTCAACTCATATATGTTGATTATGTCAAAACCAGATAATCATTACCTGACTCCGATACAATTGTAGGAAATTTTAAACGCAGCATAAAGATATCAACATAAAAAAGAAACAATCTTTAGGTTACCTCCTTCCATCGCCAATCAGAAAGTCTCGTAACGGAGATCATGGGGAGATGATTGCGATCCGTTCTTCCTCTTTTCTCCTTCCTTTTACCCTAAACGTAAAGACTCTCTCAGATAGTAGAGAGTCGAGATGATGGCTATCGAATTCTTATTTATATGCTTTGCATAATGTGCAACCATGTGTATTTCATATGGGTAGAGTTGGAGGGTTTAACATGATAACAAACCTTACTGTAATCGACTCCTGATAATCCGCTACCCATCAATGTGCGGTTATGTTTTATTCATTGACTCAATAGAAATCCAAATTTATTATCTCGCTAATATTTCATATGGACCATGTACGGAATTAATTCCAACGTGCGAAAGAAGTCAGGAGCACATCTAAATTGCAAAAAGAGACACACATAATCGATATTGCAATATCTAAGGAGGGCACAGCTAATAAAAGCCCTAAGATAAACAAATATTGGATCTAAACTTATTTTCAGTTCCGAGTTAACCATTAGTGTTGAATTTGAATTTGCTGATTTAAATAAATTTGTCTTGAATTAAAATGTTAGTGTACTACTATCAAAATCGAAATCAAACTTCCCTTTTCCAAACGAACTCGAACTCAAACATGTGTTGCCATCCAAACAAATTTGAACTCAATTTGAAATGTTCTTATGGAACTGAACTTAAATATAAGTTCGTTTATTACAGTTCGATTTGGTTAACTGCTTTACGCGCGTGCAATCAAACACCATATATTTCTTGTATTTCCTTTCTCTTTCATCCCCTCCTTCCTGATTCGTCAATCCAAACGTAAATTTAAAGGTTATTTATTGATGGCAAACTATATCGTAGTTCCTTAGATATTTGATTTGGACTATGTAAGCTCTCGTGTTTTTTATTTTTGTTCTCCCAAAGTATTAGTGCAGGGACATTTATATAAGATATTGCTAGACTTCATATTCCACAAATACATAGGGAGAGATATATGTTGGGTATTTTGTAGTCCAGTCCCAACTTGGGGGCTGCACCTTAGCCTTTTCTTGCAGGGACCTTTTGTGCAATATGACCAGCTTTTGAAGCCATATTCGAGGGAATGAATGTGCCCATTATTCAGCCCTCCCAATCCCAGCTGTTTTCAGAGAACGACGACGCCCCACTCCATCTTCTTCCTTCCAGTACCAGCAGCAGGTTTTCGAACCCATTATCCTCCACAAGTGAGAGCTAGAGGCCATGCTTGAGGGAGAGAGTACAACAACCGAGTTCGAGAGGAGCAGCGTCTAGGGCTGCAAGTTTTGGGAAAATCAACGTTCGGGCGAGCTCGAGAGGAGCTGCAACAGCGGGAGGTCGTTGGGAACGACCTCAAGAAGCCGAGCCATCATTTTTGGGACCATCCGAGATCCCACAAGGGAAGCCACTTATCTTCTTGATTTAGCACAATATTGGTATTGTTAGATACCTAGGGATAGTTAGATACTTGTTGAAGAACTATCTATTGTGTGTGGCTTGTAACTCGCTTTTGTGGGCAATAAAATCGAGAAGAACACTGGCTCATCTTTACCGTAGTGGATTTGTTGCCAGTCTTGCCCCATGGTTTTTTCATTGCTCTGTTGCTCACATTGAGTAAGGATTTCCACGTAAAAATCTTGGTCTCTTCTGGTTGCTTGTGTGCTTGATTATCATTGTTGCCATTGAGTTCCCGTGTGGGGAACACATATATTGTTGTGTGTGTACCATCTTTGCTGCAGGACAGTTTTAGGGATACTCCTGGTTGTGCATATCCCCAACAAGTGGTATCAGAGCTCAGGTTGAGCACAAATAGACAAAGATGATGAGGGCACAATGATTAAGCTCACAAGTAGCAACTGGCAGATTTGGAAAGCCAAGATGGAAGATATTTTGTATTGCAAAGACCTCCACAATCCCGTGGAGGGAGAGAGCGCCAAACCGGGGACATGTCCGCAAGTGAGTGGACAAAGTTGAACCGAAAGGCCATTGGGACCATTCGGAAGGGGCTTGACATGTTTGTTTTTCATCATGTTGCTGAAGAGACGAATGCGAAGGAGTTATGGGACAAGTTGTCCGAACTCTATGATCAGACCGCAACCAACAAGGCTTTATTGATGAGAAAGCTTGTGAACTTGAAGTACAAAGATGGAACCAAGGTGGCGGAGCATCTGATTGATTTCCAAAGCATTATCAACCAGTTGACCTCCATGAGTTTAATACTTGATGACGAGTTGCAGGCACTTCTCCTATTGGGTTCATTGCCAGATAGTTGGGAGACTCTAGTAGTCACCGTGAGCAACTCTACGAAGGACAACAAGTTGACCATGGCTATGGTTAAGGGCAGTCTCCTCAATGAGGATATTAGACGTCGCTCTTCGGGAGAGGCATCCTCCTCTTCACATGTGTATGCAGTTGAGAGGAGAGGAAGATCCAGTAGCAGAGGAACGCCACAAGAGAGGCAGAAATCCAGAGACAAGTCCAAGGACAGAGGAAAGTGTCACCATTTCCAGAAGCCCGGTCACTGGAAGAGAGATTTCATGATTTGGAAGAGAGAGCAAGCTGAAGCCAAGAAAGATCAGAAAAAGGAAGATGGGAATGTAGCTGCAGTTGTGGCAGATGACAGTGCAGAAGAGGTGATTCTCACCATCCAGGATCAGTGCTTACATGCAGGGAGTGATTTGGAGTGGGTCGTTGACACGACCGCCTCCTATCATGTGACTCGACACAGGAAGTTCTTCACCACCTACACTAGGGGTGATTATGGACGAGTCTTGATGGGTAACGAAAGTTACTCTAAGATCATTGGAATGGGCACCATCTCGATTCAGACGGATGTTGGGTGCTCAATGATTCTCCAAAATGTGAGGTATGTTCCTGATATGCGACTTAGCCTTATATCTGGTTCACAACTAGATAGTGAAGGCTACTAAAGTTTGGCGACAATAAGTGCAAGATAAGCAAGGGTTCTCTCATCATGGCTAGAGGCAGCTTGTGTCACACACTCTACATGACTAGAGTGAAGGTCATGGATGGCAGTTTGCATGCTAGTGAGGCAGATAATTCAGATCTGTGGCACCGTCGACTTGGCCACTTGAGCCAGAAGGGCTTGCAGCTTCTGAGCAAGAGAGAGTTGATCCCCTACCACAATGACATCACATTGTCTCCTTGTGATGCATGTGAGGTTGGGAAGAGCAGGAGTGCGCCATACAGAGTCAGATCTAAGGAGAAGGGAGACCTTCTACAACTGGTTCACTCAGACGTCTATGGTCCCATGGACACATCCTCTTTGAGAGGCAACGAGTATTTTGTCCCCTTCATTGATGATGCATCTAGGAAGGTGTGGGTGTATGTGCTGAGATCGAAGGATCAGGTGTTTGATTGCTTCAAGAAATTCCATGCCATGGTTGACGTGAGATAGGAAAATTATTGAAATATCTACGCACAAACAATGGGAGAGAGTACACCTCCCATAGCTTTCAGGGCTATTGTGCAGAGCACGGCATCAGGCATGAGAGGACAGAGCCAGGCACACCCCAGCACAATGGTCTTGCTGAGAGGATGAATAGGACAATTGTTGAGAGAGTTCGATGTATGCTGAAGACAACGAAGTTTTCCAAGACCTTCTGGGCTGAGGCAGTTTGTACCTCATGTTACTTGATCAACCGATCTCCACCTGTTCCTTTGGGCTTCCAGATTCCAGAGCATGTTTGGATAGGGAAGGACCCCTCATATGCTCATTTGAGGGTGTTTGGATGCAAAACCTATGCATTGGTACCCAAGGAGTAGCGGAAGAAGTTAGATGACAAGGCGATGCCTTGTATTTTTCTTGGCTATGGAGATCAGGAGTTTGGATACCATCTTTGGGATCCAAGGAAGAAGACAGTCACCAGACACAGGGATGTGATTTTCTATGAGAATCAAACATTGGTTGAAGACATCATGGAGAGTGGTGATGCAGATGAGTTTTCCATGGATGATGACAGTGATGAGGATACGGATCCCTCTCCAATATAGGGTACAGGTGGAGAGGATGGGCAGCTAGAGCAGCATGAGCCAAATGCAGACCCCGTTGATGCAGGTCCAGGGGACTTAGGGCAGAGCAACCTCATCCACATGCAGATGCAATAGAGCCTCAGGTCAGGAGATCTGAGAGGACACGCCAGCCATCATCCCGTTACCCCACTTTCAAGTACGTGATGATCACAGATGCAGGCGAGCCACACACCTTTGAGAAGGCACCGATGCATAATCATTGGCGCAATGCAATGAATGAAGAGATGTTATCTCTCAAGAAAAACAACACTTATGATCTTGTTGAGCTTCCTAAAGGGAAGAGAGCCTTGAAGAACAAATGGGTCTACAAGCTGTAATCAGATGACAACGGCAAGCAGGTGAAGTACAAGGCTAGATTGGTGGTGAAAGGGTTCAGCCAGAAGGAAGGAGTGGACTATGATGAGATCTTCTCCCCAGTAGTGAAGATGAATTCAGTGAGAATGGTGCTAGGACTTATTGCTAGCATGGACCTTGAGTTGGAGCAGATGGATGTGAAGACGATGTTTCTTCACAGTGATTTGAAAGAAGAGATCTACATGGAGCAACCACAGGGATTTCAAGAGAAAGGGAAAGAGCACATGGTTTGTAGGTTGAGGAAGAGTTTCTATGGCTTGAAGCAAGCCTCGAGACAATGGTACTTGGCGTTTGATACTTTCGTGGAAAAGCATGGCTTCAAGAGGACTACGGCCGATCCATGTGTATATGTTTGTCGTCTTCCCAATGACAAGTTCGTCATTATTTTGATTTATGTGGATGATATGTTGATTGTAGGTCATGATTCCAACATGATTGCAAAGCTCAAGGGAGAACTCTCCAAGGAGTTTGAGATGAAAGATTTGGGCACAAGGCAAGTCACATCCTTGGGATGCAGATTACAAGGGACAGGAAGAAGCGCATGTTGTGGTTGTCATAAGAAAGCTATGTTGAACACGCGTTGGAGCGGTTCAACATGAAGAATGTCAAGCCTGTCAGCACGTCTTTAGCCTCTCATTTCAAGCTAACTAAAGAATCATGTCCATCCACTTTTGAGGAGAAACAGAGATGGCCAAGATCCCATACCAGTCAGCAGTTGGGAGCCTCATGTATGCAATGGTTTGCACTAGACCCGACATAGCCCATGCAGTGGGTGTGGTGAGCAGATCCATGTCCAATCTGGGGAAGGACCATTGGGAGGCCGTGAAATGGATTTTGAGATACTTGAGAGGGACCTCAAGTATGTGTCTTGTGTTTGGGAGGTCAGATCCCAAACTTTGTGGCTACACTGATGCAGATATGGCAGGCGACATGGATCAGAGAAAGTCTACCTCAGGGTACATTTTTACATTTGCAGGGGGAGCCATATCATGGCAATCCAAGCTACAGAAATGTGTTGCTCTCTCGACTACTGAGACAGAATACATAGCAGCGGCAGAAGCTGGAAAGGAAGTGTTGTGGCTACAACGCTTTCTTGGTGAGTTTGGATTGAATGACAGTGAGCCAGTTGTGTTTTGTGATAGCCAGAGCACTATAGACTTGAGCAAGAGTACCATGCACCATGCTCGCACAAAGCACATTGATGTGAGATTCCATTCGTTGAGGGATGCAATTGACCAGAAGCAACTCATGTTGAAGAAGATTCACACAGATGAGAACCCCTCAGACATGTTGACCAAGGCAGTCATTCGTGACAAGCTTCAGCTCTGTAGAGAGCTGAGCGGTGCCACTTCTTCTTGATCTCCATCACTGGGCCACACCTCCCCATTGGGACTGGAGGGGGAGGTTGTTAGGTATGTTGTAGTCCAGTCCCAACTTGGGGTTGCACCTTAGCCTTTTCTTGTAGGGGCCTTTTGTGCAATATGACAAGCTTTTGAAGCTACATTCCAGGGAACGAATATGCCCATTATTCGACCCTCCTAATCCCAATCGTTTCCAAAGAATGACGATGCCCCACTCCATCTTCTTCCTTCCAGTACCAGCAACGGGTTTTCGAACCCATTATCCTCCACATGTGAGAGCTAGAGGTTGTGTTGAGGGAGAGAGAACAACAGCTGAGCTCGAGAGGAGCAACGACTAGGGCTGCGAGTTTTGGGGGAAGCAACGTTCGGGCGAGCTCAAGAGGAGCTGCAATAGCGGGAGGTCGTTGGGAACAACCTCAAGAAGCCGAGCCATCGTTTTTGGGACTCCGTCTGGGAGCCCACAAGGGAAGGCACTTATCTTCTTGATTTGATCACAATATTGGTATTGTTAGATACTTAGGGATAGTTAGATACTTGTTGAAGAACTATCTATTGTGTGTGTCTTGTACCTCGGTTTTGTGGGCAACAAAACCGAGAAGAACATTGGCTTATCTTGACCGTAGTGGATTTGTTGCCGGTCTTGCCCCATGATTTTTCCCTTGCTCACATTGAGTAAGGGTTTCCACGTAAAAATCTTGGTCTCTTGTGGTTGCTTGCGTGCTTGATTATCATTGTTGCCATTGAGTTCCCATGTAGGTAACACATAAATTGTTGTGTATGTGCCATCTTTGCTGTAGGACAATTTTAGGGGATACTCCTGGTTGTGCATATCCCCAACAATATAGACACACACACACACATACACCCGTTTATTCTATTCTTGTAGCACCGTATTCCATCAATGCAGTGTAATGTTATATTCAACGTCCCATTAAGCAAATATATTAGAATATGTTATTGGTAGAGCTACTTTGTAAGAGAAAACATGTCACTTGTAAGCATGTTGATTACATTGTATCTGCATATTTTTTAATATAGTAAAACTGATAATGCCTTTTACAACCATTTGTTTGTTATTAATCAAGCTTATTATAGCCAAATTATTATATACATACATGTATCTGTATACACATACATATATTTCATTTATATATATTCATGCATGCATACATGTGTGGGCGTCACACATGCATGCATGCATGTGTGCATACATATATACATGTGTATGCGTCACACAAACATAAATAAATACATGTGGTGTATACACGAACACATACATGCATGTCTATAGACACACACATACACATAGGGCGAACTTCATATGAGGTGGAGGACTTTTCATTGTCCAGGAAAGTCCTCAATCTTATTCTTTTATTTTTCATCACGTGGTTGAGATTAAATGAATATTAATATTAATTTTATTATTGATAGTAACTCATTTTTGCTCATTTAAACATATTATAAATATAGAATAAAATAACCAACAACTGTAAATTTTCTCAAAGTATCTATCATCTCGAAGTTTAAATTTGTTGCTTTTTCTCCTTGCCTCTGCTGACCACCATGCATCTAGATCCACATCGTCATCGTTCATCATAGGAGGAGGTGGCTCTACAATGTATCAAGATCCGCATTGATGGTGCACCGTTGTTCATCGTAGTGCTTTCCTCACCGCAGGAGGACAACATGAGAGGCAAGGTGTATGGGTTCCTCACATCATAACAGGAGTACTCGATGATGCAAAGGTTCCTCTCCACATCACAGAAGGGTTAGGAGGATAGTTGTAACACCCAAACCTCAAATATAGTCCCACGAAACTCACTGATTATTAGAGTGGGTTATAAGTGATAAAGATTACTACGTGACAATTTGGACTTAAGCATTTTGGATAGTCATTAACGGGTTCAATCATGCACAAATCCAACAAATTGTCAGGGTCAGATTTCTTCGATAACAGACCAGAGACAAAAGTCTGGGATGTTACAAATGGTATCCGAACCAATTTACCTATGATAGTGGAAAGAGATACCCGCGAGGTGGAGCCACCTCTATAAAGAGATGCGAGGAAAAGACAACCCAGAGTGTGCAGCCGCCTCCGTTATTGGGAATAAGTGATGAGCCAATTTCTCTCTCTCTATATATCTATGTATACATATATTCATTTTATAATTAACCATACAAAGTTTAAAAGTAAATACACATTTCTCTTAAAAATTATCGGTTGAGAATGTAAAATAAACAAAATATTACTAATTGATTTTTTATTTTACAAAGCACCATTCAAAATTACAAAGAATACGAATTTTACAAAGAATTTTTTATTCCACAAAGCATGGCATTGCTTCACTGTTGGTTGAACACCACATTGCATACTCACAATAGATTTGCAAATTCTATAAAGTGAATATAGTTTACATGAAACCATGAAAATTATCAAATACCCACACCAAATGGTGTTCACTGGTCATATATTTGAAAATTGACTAAATATGATAGTAACAAAATATGTTCAAATTAGACGACTTATATTAATTTGAATACTAAATAAATAAATCAAAAATTAATATGCCTTTTTGGATAATGAAGATAGATGAAACTGTTAGATCTATATTTAAGATCTACTATAAGGGGTTTCCTGAAAAATTATAAGATCCATCCCCATTTGAAGGACTTTCTATATATACACATGCACATGCATGTACATAGGGTCCTTCAAAGTGAGGTGGGATCTAACTATGATAGAGAAAAACCCATCGTAGGAGCGGTTATATCTCATTGTAACCGTTTCATCCATTTTCTTTATCCAAAAGGATTTTTTGATCATTATACTCATTCTATTTAATTTTTATTTCATCTAAAATATCTCAACATACAATTTTTTGTTGATTTGCTTTGACATCTTTTGTTGATATTTGTCATTTATTTAATGAGATTTTCAAATACAGTGGAGCAATTTCATACTCAACAAAATGAATAGCTTATTTCCCTTTGTAGTGTTGCCGTGTAAAATGACAAAATAAATAAATCATTTATTTTTACATTCTCAGGTAATGATTTAGAGTAAAATGTGTACTATCTTTGTAGATTTTATATAGTGGTCTGGAAAATGGAAAGTCAATTACTATTTTATCAATTATTTTCAAGAATGTAATGTGTAAAAATAAAAGTATAAATTTATAAAAATAGTTAATTGATAATATAATAAACCAATCAGTTATGTAATACTAACTAATAATATAAAAAGTAGTAAAAATTGTGTTGCAATACTCTTTCCTCCCATCATCTCCATGTGTTACCGCCCTTCTCCTCCCATGTGCCATACTCTGCATCCAATTCAATGCATCGCCTTCTACTTTCATCTTTATGTGTCCCCGGCCTTCATCTCTACACTCTTCCTATTAATATGAAATGATTGTAACTTTATTTATATTACAAATGTCTTTTCTGTTTTTACAAATAATCATTTTATATTAACTTAAGATTTAGTTTTTGTAAAAATGATCATTAATGGTAAGAATACAATATAGAATTTGTAAATCAATAAATATTATGCTCAAAATGATTGTGAACACTTGTAAAAATGAGGGTGCTCATTACAATCCTAATGAGCTTACACCCATTGAGAAAACCTCCGATATATAATAATGATTAAAAATTCCAAATCCTTAGCATATTACAACTAACTAAGATGATCAGTACCAGAACAAGATAAACTGATCAACAAACAAATGAAATATTTACCATGTCATCTAGTAATAATAGGATAATCAAATAAGTGCCATAATTTCGTAGTAATGTTCTTAAAAAAGAAAAGCATACACATTATGTATATCAAATATACCACGGGCCTCAAAACAACAACTCCAAACTTTTAATCTCCCCAAATCAATTATCTACAAGAAAAGATGCAAATAATTAAATAAATATTACAAGTTCCATTCATTATCAATAAACATAATATCGAATATAAAATTAGTATGTTATTCACTGTACTAAATATCAAAAAAGTTTGACAGCCTACCGACGAGATCATTAATCCAAGTTTCTAATTCATCAACATTGGTTCTTTTGGTTGTTACACCCAATCAACATATAATTGCATATCTTCTAAAGATATTGGATACAATATATCATTGTTACACTCATTTTTCCTCATGTAAAAATAGTATGCACATATTATTAATAGTAATAAAGTACATTGAATATCATAAATACCATAATAATTATAGCTTATTGTGAAGTAACTCTGAGACATTTTTTTAACATAGATAAAACTCAGTTGATATAGTTATAAAAGACAAAGTTTGTTCCTCCTTGGAGAATGTATTCGCTCAAAAATACTACGTTTTTCGTCGGCACGAAACAAGTTTGGCTAAGAACACAAATATCCATAGCCTACAATATCGGAGTTGCTATACCATACCTTCTCCACCATTCGACTATTTTAAAAATGATCATAAGATACACATGAATTAATTAAACTTGAATATCAATTATGTACCATAATTATTTAAATATCTAAAGCCATCTTGGTACGATTTTGAATCACGGATAGACATCCCAAGCCATCCATATCATGCATCCCTGCACAGAGAGAATTCCATGTTAATAGAACATTTTTTCCCGTCATTATGAAATAAATTTCCACAATGTAATGAAAGCCATCCATGATATGATGGTTTAAGGACATATTTTCATAGTTGTAGAAGAATTTAGGGTTTAAAAGGAGTCCAGCCTTGTGTAGGTGATGATCTAGCTATCTATAGCCTATTCATATTCGAAGATACCAATATATGGCTTGTACTCGATTGTGTTGCTATTAAACACAACTTTAATAGATTCCATTCCTCTTTTTGTTTCCTTATAAATAGATATCTTTTATGAACTATCATCACTATCAACAAGGTAGAAAACCCTCACAATTGGTTCTGTGATACCAATGACCACTACACATGAGCCCTAGAATGATGTGTTTAAAATTATCTCATATAGATTTTTTCCATATTTATTCATGAGATCTTATATTTAATCCATTGTCTAGATGAAACTATAGAAACCAAACCATCCCTTTTAGGAAGAATACTATGCATTGTCAAAAAATTTATTGTAAATCTGGTTGTGGTTTGACGAATAATCTCGAAGCTGCAAAATTATTACATCAATTGAAGAATAAAATTGTAATTGTTAGAAAACTTTGTAATCTCGTGTGCTTCTTCAATTATGTGTTTCACTCTAGGAATTGATCAAATTCTTCTAAAATCAGATTGAGAGAATGTGTTGTGCATAGACTCTGAAAAATATTACCATAATACCTTGCTATCATCTTCCATGCAACCAGGGGCGGAGCCAGGAATTTCTAATAGGTGGGGCCGATGTTCGGTCAATCAAATACATATATACATAATTAAAAAACTATTGCTATTGAGTTACATTATTTAGTAAAAGGTGGATAGAGTCGAAGAGAAGCATATATAATGATTAGTTGAAAATACTAACAAAATTTTCAATACGAGCATATACATGCTTCAAGTCAATACGAACAATATTAGTATTATATGACTTGTCTTATTATTGTCAATATACATATTTTTTATTAAAATTATTGCATATCACATAAATATTGATTTAACATATTCACATGTAATTATGTACGGTGACATATATATAATCTACTGCTAGATATATAATAGTGAAAATTACTCGTTTGGAAAATTTATCTTTATACATTGAAATTGCAGTGGAATAATTGTTATTACAAATCCAAGGAGACGTGTCCAAATGCAATAATTGATTATTAATATTTATATGTTATATCTAATCCCCATCTCCCCATATCTCAATAAAAACTCAATGTATATGCTCTAGATATAATAATTAACAATCAATATTTACACGTTGTACATAACTGAATATGGATATATCTGACTTTGTATACCATCGTATATACATATATATTTCGAAGCAGAGTCAGATATGTATTTTTTATGTTGGTAGATATGATACAAATAAAGACATGACTTTAATTTTTTGCGAATACGGGTATGTCCGTATTACTGAATCTATGTGTTTATATAGTTTAGGCATATAACATAGTGTATAGACATTTATCTAATTATGTTGCATGGCTACACATGGTATATATGTTTCATATATAATTTTATATATCTTAGTGCAACTGCAATTAATATCTTAAATTGTAATAAAGGTATGTATAGATAAAACACAATAGGAATTTATAAAATTAGATATCAAACTTATTATGATGATTTAACATAAATCAAATTAAATATCATCATTAATCATAATACCACAACATTCAAAAGTCAAATTTTGCATCGAATAAGTTTAAGAAATTTTAGTATATTTTTTAAAAAATTACCATCTAGTGTTGTGCGGACGAAGGAACCCCACAATTAGGACAACTCGATTCGGAAGTTTATTGGGGGATTTCTTGCAACAGTGAAAATAGTTGATTCACGAAAATAGTTGGTTTATGTGCATGTCATTGACGCAAGTTTGCAAGAAAATAATGATTTTCAATTTTTAATAATAGCATTATGTGAACAACAATGGCATGTTGCAACGTTAAAGGAGAATGAAACCCGAAAAAAGACTACGCATTCGATAATGGGAGAATTGGAGGGGCCATTGCTTAATTTACATCCCATATTTTTTAATTTGAAAGAGAATTTACAAAGAAGGAGCATTTGGGATCACAATATAAGCCATTACTAATTTGGGAGGGGGGGCCACGGCCCCTACCCGCCCCCCTTTCCCTCCGCCCATGCATGCAACATAATAGCTCGTAACATTGTCCATGACAAAGTAAATCATAGTTTCAGGCCCTACGTGCTCTGCACAATCTTTAAAAAGATCAAACAAGTTTGTTGTTTTGAGTGCTTTGAGGCATCAACTGATTTCAAAACTACAATGTCAGTGGATGAGTGGATAAGAAAATTTATCAATGTACAATACCATAGATTCATCCATTAGCCATAATTGTACAACCATTCATTTTCCGGATCTTCCTATGTGTATCAACATATTCCCTCACTGATGCAACTGTTTTCTTCATTAGCAGCTCATGAACTGCATATGCGGTGAGTAACTTATAACCATGTCCCATAGAGGTAATACCATCAATCATGTTCTAAAAATTGGAATGATGATGGCATTAAAATGAATATCAATCATACATCCAATAAGGAATGAGTAAGTTCTCTTCAATTCCATTCTTCTTCCGCATGACTGACGTGATTCCAAGTTACTGTCATATCCTGAAGGAAAGAAAGATTTCAATTCCTTAAAAGTGGAATCTTTAGTTGAGAGACTTCTTTGTGAAGTCCTCATTCCTATAGGACTAGTATCATTCATTACACTATAAGATTGTTGGAAGGGAAATGGAAACGTGGTGGTGGATGTATCAATCGGTGGTCTTGAAGGTGGCAGATGCAGCAACTGTGATGGTAGAGGCATTGATATTTCCCTAGAAGGTGGCGTAGTGGCGGAGATGGTGATTGATGGTGGAGGAGGCAGTGGTTGACGATAGTAGAGGGGCAATTGGCGATGAGTTGGGTGTGGTGTCAAGACTCGGGGAAGAAAGATGGCAGGGTGGTTTGAGGGGGTTTAGGAATTTAGGGATGCCTTTATAAATTGGACATTTTGCATAGGGCATTAACATTTATTTAAATTTCAAAGTCAAACCTATCAAACTAGTTAAATCAGAGTCCATCCAGTCCAATTTAATCGGAGCGAACAATCGATTGTACCCAACTTCTTCTTCTTTCTTACTTTTATGGTTGAAGCAACCAGATTGGGATCGATTCCTGGTTGAATCAGTCCGATTGGCTAGTTCGGTCTAGTTTTTAAACCATGATTGGGCCTATAAAGGGAGAGGGTGGGTGGTGTCATACAACACCATAATAAGAGAAGGAAACAAGGTGAGAGAGGGAGAGAAGAGAAGGAAGAGAGTTGTACTCCTTCACAGTTCTTCTCCAATGGCCACGAGAGGTTATCAGCCAACGTTTGTGTCTTATTCTTCACATTCTTCGGTGGTGGTTGATTGTGCATCCCTTCATGATCATATCCTAACTACTGGTATCAAAGCTATATGATTGGAGATATTTCCATACCCACATTTGTATCCAATTAATATCCTTAACAACCAGTATCATAGTGAGGATAGAAGCCGACGAGAGGACATGATATGGCAGGTGCAAACTCATCAGACATCGTGACAAAAAAGCTAGTAATGGTGGTCACTTAGAGAAATCAATAGAAGGATTTTGTTATCGACGGCTGGCAAGAAATCAAGAGCACGTGTGGTGGTGCGAGGAATGGGGATTTCCAACAAGGTATATAAACTCAATGGAAAGGTCGTGACATGCGATGGAGCTTCAATATTTCCTAGGACGAGCAACACGAGAAAAAATAGGATGTTACAGGTGTCTTCGTTGCAGAAGCATACAAGGAGAAACAAGCGCAGTTTGCTTTATCAGAGAGTGATGACACACTCTCTATTGATGAGAGATGTATGGTGATACGTTAGAAAGCACAACACTGAATTACGATTGAAAATCAATCTAATATTATATTAATACCTTTTAAAAAAAGGTTGATAATGTCATATAACATCACTAGAATAGAAGGCGATGATGTGAGAGAAGGAAAGAAGAGAATGTAAAGAGTAAAGAACGAAGAGAGTTACACTCCGATTTTCTTCTAGATGCTTTTTCCCCTGATGACCACGAGAAGTAACCACTAGTCATTATCATGTCTTCTTTTTCACATCCTTCAGTGATAGTGGATTACACATAGCATCTAATTCATACACCAATAAATTCTGAATTTTTTATTTTTGGGATTTTTACACCCATAACCCTGAGTAATTTTGCAATAACATTCATGACCCTGCATAATCGCGAATTACACGGGAAACCCTGAGTAGTCACTCTGTCTCACACTCACACACACTCAGACATCTCGGTCAGCCTCACGGGGGTGGGGGGGGGGGGGGGGGGGGGGTTGTTTGTTGATAGTTAACGGGGGTGGGGTGGTGGGGGGGGGGGGAGGTGGGCGATTTTTTTTTTTTTTTTTT
>JAZKJV010005915.1:0-167368 GCA_037367405.1 Ottelia alismoides | reverse complement strand
TCGCAAGAGATGTCTTCTCTTTTCTATGTTGCTCATGGCTACGAGCTGTGCTTTGAAGGTTTCTCATCAAGTTCCCTCCTTCTCCTAAAGATCCATTTACACCTAACAGGTCTTACCCTTATAGGTGGATCCACGAGGATCCATATACAACACTTGTATATGAAGTCTATATTAGACTTTAGTACTAACATCCATCTTTCCATGTCATGATCCTCAGAAAATTCATCATATAAAGTCAGGTCATTGTCAGATTTATCTGACACATGGAATCCATCCTCAAATTAATTTTGAAGAGGTTTGAGTGTTTCACCTTTAATTATCCTTTTAGTATCCAATTTCAGGAGCCTCATTATCCTCTCAAGATTCGATGAGTTCCTTTACTTCATTTTCATCTTGATTCTCAAGAAATTCATCCTCTAAGAATCACATTCTCAGATAGGAAATCCTTTAAGAATCTCAAGGTCATAAAGTAAGTATCCAATACCATGCTTTATTTTCCTAGTGAAGTAGCACTCTCTGGTGCTAGATTCCAGCTTACTTGCATCCATGAAAAAGTTATGGACCAAGCAACCCTAAATCCTTAAGTGTCCAACATTAGGCTTGGTTCCAAACCATATCTTATGAGGATGTTCAAGTTTAGATTTACATGGAATATTATTAAGGATATATATAGTAGTTTGTACTACATATATACTTGAAAGCTAAGAGGTAATTATGCTAATATTCATCCTTGATCAAATCATGTCATGTATTATCCAATTGTATCTCCCTACAACTCTATTGAGTTTAGGTGTATTAGGATGAGTGAGATAGGAATGATATTCCTTTCTCCACAAGGTATTCCTTGGATTCATCTAATAGGTACTTGCTACCTAGATTCGATTAAATTTATTTTATCTTCCTTCAGACTTTGGTTCTAAACAGAAAAATGTGAAATATGTGAACATTTCAATGGTTTATAAGGTTAAAGGAAGAAATCTCACATCAGAAATAATCTTCAACTGATTCACAAATCATCAATGTTTATTATGATACAAATAATCCACATACATCAATATGTATGAGATCTTGAATACCTTGATATCTTACACCATTCCCAGATAAGGGTGTATTGGACATTTTACTTTTGAATACAATGTTCATAAGTATGTAAGATTTGAAAATTTAGACAATTTAAAGTTTCATCTCCTACTTGTCTCTTGATTACATCAACAGACATATGCCCAAGGCTTGATGCCAGATCATTGTCAAATGATATCCATCCTCTTATTGATGTTAAAATGTTTAAATTTTCAGTATTTAAAAATGTCAATGAACCATTCATTAATATTATGAACAATTAATTAATATTCTAATTTAATAGAGTAATCTAGATATTAGATTACTTTCTGAAATATATCTGTCATAACTCTTTATGATCGTATATTCCTAAATTCATGTTTATTTCCAACATTTAGAAATAAAAATGAGTGTATTCTAATATCTAGGTCATAGAGACATTCTATAAGACTAAGGTTTCTCCCATTAAAAATATGAATTCTATTTATCCATGGAGATTGTTGTAACAATTGCATCAATTCCCGTATAGATGAATATTAAACCTTAAAATCAAAATTTCCAGTCTTCTAAAGTATATGCAATAATTGCATGTGTTATTAAAGGAATGATATACAATTATTAGACTTTGATCTTATATAATAAGAAAGTCAATTTTAATGATTATATGTATATTATTTCAATGCACTATCCGAGTCGTTCTCTATGATCCTAGATAGTCTAGATAGTCACGTTATCAGTACATCAGCTTATTGTAATATTGGCATTTATCCAACTCTTTGGATGTCATATGGAAGTCATAGAAGTACAGTCAACTCTTTGACTTTCCTTCTTACTTGGGTCCGACCAATGCTTCCACTACGCTACCTCATTTATAAAAAAAAACCATTGCTTAAGATAAAGGATCTCTTATGTTGAACTTAAAAAGATTTCAATGTGAGAGTGTTTCAACATTTGTACATGCTTTATTCAATTCATACAATATGAATATTATGAAGCTTCATGAATGACTTGAGTATAGACAGTAGAGTGATGACATTCATTGTATCTACATCCATCTTAACACTTAAAAACTTTTGGCTCAGGCATGTACTCAAACATCTTGAGCACATCATCTCTTATCGAGCCACCGTTCTGCATAATGCACTAAACCATGCCATTCATGATTAAATGTTGAGAGCACATATGTATGCCAAAAAATATTCTTAGACTTCATAAGGATTATTTGACAATTACGATCATCATCGACATGATCCAAAGCACACTCGATGAGAGATCAAGACTATAGAGATACACAAACCCTAGGTTGTTGTCTTATTGTCTATTTAATTGTCATTCCTCATTATTATGAGGAAACTTGTAGATTGCAACCACATATATTATATGTCCAATTGCAAATACATGAATCTAATTCATGATAATTTACTAGTTATTATTAAGTATAATATTGAGAGGGTTTAATAAGGATTAAATGAAATAAGATATTTGTATAAATGCTTATTTTACTTTGATTTAGGAATTTTTATATCAAAGTTGTCTTACCTTTTCAACATTGAAAGTTCATTCCCTTAATCACTTTCAATGTAAGAGATATACTTACCATTATATTTCAAGCAAGATCTAGGATCTCCTTTCTTATCTTCGTTACATCCCAATAATATGAGAAAGTATTTTGTATTTGTTTGTACCATTAACTTCACTTTTAAAAATAAGGGTTTTTATCACTTGTGCCCCCCGAGATATCGCAATTTCAGTTATGCCCCTATCTTTTCGGTTATATCAGTCGTGCCCCTCACTTGTTGCTATTCTATCACTTGTGCCCCTTGGGTTAGTGACCGTCCATCCACAGTGAAAACGGACGTTAACTTTGAGGACATAAGTGGAATTAATTTTAGAAAAAAAGGGTTAAATGATCATTTGACACCCCCTTCCTCATCCTCTACTTATTCCTCCTCTTCCCCCATCCTCTTCCTCCTCCTCCAACCTCCTCCTCCTCCCTCTCCACCCGGAACTCCTCCCCCACCCTCGACCTGCCCTCTTCCTCCACCTCATCCTGCACCCTCCTCTGACCTCACCTTCCTCTCCCGCACAAAGGCCCGTGGCGGCGAGAATTTCCATACACATCGCTTTTCCAATTCTCCGTCAAAATTTTCACGAAAAGGACAAGAAAGGAGCTCCTCCAATGGTGCAACCTTTATAGCACATTATCAATTTTTCAATAGAACTATTATTTTGTTTTATGTATCTATGGTGTTTCTTGCATTTACAATAAAAATGAGCATTAATGACACCTCGTGTATCAGAAGCTCGGCGAGTTCCCGAAGAAGTGGACGAACGTCGTTTGCAGGTGCGGGCTCGCCCGCCATGGTGTCTCTAGGTACCTAAGAATAAAACAACGCCAAATCCAGATGCAGATAACATCAACGGGGGATGGGACGATGATCAGTGACGGGCAACTCACTAGCCGTAGAGGATGCGACACTTGGTGGTGACGCAGTGGTGGATCTCGCAGGCGGGATTAAAGATGTAGTGGACCTTGTCGCCTCTGGAGCCTCAGGGGAGGTGGAACTCGAGCAAATGGTAGAGAGAAAGGGAGAGGAGAAGAAGGGAGGCAAGGATGTAGTGAAGGGCGGGAACGGAGGAGAGGGAGACGATGGAGAGGTCGACCGGCTCCTCCATGGGGAAGACGAGAAGGTCTCTATTTGGTGGGGTTGGAGAAGATCCTGTGTAAAAGGGAGACTCATTAGTGCGTGCAAAGAGACAAGGAGCGGTCCCGGACCCCCCGCCCCGAGCTTCCGCACCCTCCCTCCCCCGGCCCCTGACCCACACCCCCTGCCTCGAGCTTCTGCACCCATCCCCCGGCCTCTGTCGTGCAACCTCTGTCGCATGCAGGCACACCGCAGCCACGCACCTCCCCTGGCCCCCTCTGCCCCCGCCCCAGCCTACACCTCCTCCCACAACACCTCCCCCATCCCCCGATGCCCCCACCCCAGCCTGCAGCACTTCCCCCGGCCCAACCTCTTCAGCTCCATGCACTGCCCCCTCCTCCTCAAATCCTCTGATTTTATTCTGACCATAATATCCTTCTTAACCGCACCATGGTTTTAATAAATCATGGTTGTTTTAATTTTTTGACGGTCAATCTGATGGAAGGGCACAAGTGATAACGAAGAAAGAAGTGAGGGGCACAACTGATATTACCAAAAATATAGGGGCATAATTGAAATTACGATATCTTAGAGGGGCACAAATGATAAAAACCCCAGAAATAAACTAAAAATTATTCTGTAAATAAATAAATTATTAAAGTATGCAATTATTTGTAAAAATAATTTATTAAAAAATCTTTTGTTGTATATATAGGTATTGTATTCCTATTTAATAAATGTTTTTATTTTTTTTACTTATTTAATTAATTTATTAAAAATGACCATAAAATAATTTATTAAATTAATAACATTATTTGTTTTAATAAATTTTCATTTAAAATCATTTGCTTATTTATTATATTTATTCTTTATTTAATCGATTATTTTATCTTTTCCTTTTTTTGATCTTTGCCCCCAACCCAAATAATATGCTTAATCGAGCCATTTTCTCCTAATATTTGGCTAATTTCTCTTTCTTAATAACCACCGATCTCCGTGAGATTGATAACAATCGAGAGATTCGTTGTAGTGAGGACTTGGAGGTGAGTGTCCTTTGATTTGGCAATTCATTGCCATGCTCCACCTTACTAGTGAGATGAGCCACTACACTACACCACCGATCCATCGAGGCAACGACCCCAGAGCTCAACCGAGCTCCAGCCCTAGTAATGTCCTCTACCCCAGGCACCTTTAGATCTTTGATTTCATTTAATTTCAATAATTTTTATTCCAGTAGTAATAGATTGGATATCTGATCTGTCGGATCGAAGATCCACGTTCTTCATGGTTCCATCCTGATTTGATTCCAATCCACGCAATCCATTTTTGATTCCCCTCGATTTCTCCTTCTACCTTACATATCTGACCATCTTCGATCACGTACGGTGATCGGAGCTTCGGAACATCTTCCACTTCCTTCGACAACTCCCCCACTCATCTTCTCTGCTTCTACTTGGATCAAGACACCGGTCTCGAGTCGTCAAAACAAATTTTAGGTAATCGAGTTATGAATAACTTGGAGAAGGATCTCAAACCAATCGAGCATCTGATCAACACGTGGAGATACACCTAGCGCGATGGGCATCATCTATCGGCAAATCATATGGAGGGATCGCAGTCCTCTAGCAGTAATTGGAATTCAAAGATCATAATCGAGCACCTCGAACCACTACCGCCGCACGAAGATGTTAATTAACCACTATTGATCTGCCACCACATTTGAAGAATACTCTATAGATTTGCGCCTATACTTGATCGAAGCCATCGCCACCAGGAGGATCACTAGAGATATCCACACGCGAGATCGAACATCACTGGATCAGATTTAGCCTGCCACCGCCTCCTGTGGCTTGAAAAGGTGAATAACATGGGCGTGCCCACATCGTATGGATGCCCTTAAACCAGATCTGATCCCAGGGTTGAATATCAACCACGTGTCTAGCAGCCAGCGCCTGCACCCAACTGCTTAAGATCTGTACATGACATGCACATGTGATGGAGATATTTATCAGTAATTTACTCTTTAACCCACTTTCTTTGTATTGTTGCAAACATGTCCAATTTACTTGATATCATGTGCTCCTGATTATTTTGTGAAAATTGGAAACACTTACCTGCATTATTTCTATGTTATTATTATATCTGAACTTTTGCAAAAATTACAATTTTGTCCTCCATTTCCAAATTAAATATTATGCCTTGATTTGCATGAAATAAATATCATTATTTATCTGAAAATTCCACGATATTTGTATCATATCTTGCTTAGTTTATCTACATGCTGTTAATTCCGTTTTGAAATTTAATTTGATTTCTTATTTTTAATACTTCAAAAACCTTTAAAATTTAACTGATTAACAATAGAAATTCATAAAAGTTTGAAAAATCACCTGAAAATTCTAAAAAAATAGAATATCCCTTTTTTTGACATGTTTTAGTTTTTATCCAAAATTGGTTTGATTTTTTAAAAAACCTTAAAAACTCAAAAACATTAAAAAAACTTAAACAATCATAGAAAATAATTATAAAAACAATTTTCGTATTCGTTTCGAAGCTTAATAAATATACTTTTGTTAAAATTGGTTTCCAGGTTTTTGAGTGTATTTTCTATTTTAAAATTTCAAAAACAATGTCTTTATTTTATATTTTATTCATTTCTTGTTTTTAATTGTTTTGAAAATACTGTAAAATCTAAAAGTCTATGAAAAATCACAAGAATAGTAAAAAATATAAAAAGCACAAAAATAATTTTATTTGAACTTTCTGTATATTTTTAGTCTAAAAAAATACAAAAAGTGTGTGTCCTTTATTTCTGCATTTCTTTTACTTCTTTGTTTGAAAAATTATTTTAATAAATTGTTTCGGACTCATTTTCTATTTCCTTTTTCTATGAGGACTCGACGAGCGAGGGAGGCACTCATAGGAGCACGAACGCACCGAGAGAAGTGGATGCCAACTTGTTTCTTAATCGCTGCAAGAGAGCGTTGGAGGAGGAACATAAGATTTGAGAAAGCAACTAAGCTCTACATAAGAGCGACAAGAGAGCATTATATTGATTGACCATGTAGCTTTAGGTCTACAACCCTAAAAGAATATATGTTCCTATAGACATTATTGGACTTAGTTAAATAAATCTACGCTTCATGTTTATAGAAGTTTCTCCTTAGTACGGTTCTCGCATTTCATGCATTTAAATTACTTTAATTTTTATGTGCGGATCATCTTGCATGTGGACTGCTAGAGCAAGGTGTGCCATCTATCTCGTGCACGTGTTCATAGATTGCATCGCACATCGACTTTTCTATCTTCCTCTATTTTCTGGACTTAGGAATAAAAAGGAAATCGGAAAATTCATTATATGTTTCATTGAAAAATAGAGAAAACCAAAAATTGGAGATTATGAATACTAATGCCACTTGACCATAAAAACAATTGTAATTGATTAACTTCACTAATTTGGGGAGAGAAACCCCCTCCTTATTTGCTGGTACTCACCAGACTGAGTGAGGCATGTACACTTAAGGTTTAGAACCCAAAGCTATGGACTTGTGCCCTGAACTTGGACTGACTTTTGGATGTTGCTATTGTTGCAAGTACTTGCTTCTGACTTTAGTAGAAGTAGTTGTATTTGAGTTGGTGTGTTCCATCGGCTTAGACATGAACAACCCCAAGAGAGTGCACTTGTGAGTTTGATGATATTTTTTCTGATCTCCCATCTTAAAAATTGACAAGATTATTGACCGATCCTTCATGGTGTTCAATGAGTTCAGTAGGAGAGTTGGGGGTTTGCTTTGTGTTTGCTTGTGATTGGTGCTGATTTGGTTACATTCATATTTTCTAGATCATAAGCAATCACCTTCTGTTTCCTTCTTTCTTCACTTTGTTTTCTTTTCTTTTCACCCCACTCCCACCATTATATATCTTCTTCTCTCGTCACTCCTTGAGTCGTGATGACGGATCGATGTTCGATTCAACCGAATCTTGTGGTTTCATTTTTTCATCCCCATCATCATCTTCTGCCATGTCTTGAGGTTGGAACTCCGACCAACCTCTCATCCTCGACCCTTCCCTCCTATTCTCTTTCTCTTTCTTTCTCCCTACACTCTTTGTTCCTCATGTTCCATTTCCCATTCTTACTGGGCATATTGAGCTAGGTGTCGAGGCCCGTCGAGATTACAATGAGTTGATGCGAGATACGTGCAATTTCTCTATAGATATGGTATTGCTTTCATTGATAGATATTGATAGCAACGAGACTCAAGACCACAATTAGTTTCTACTTTGAGTCCATTCACCCTAGATTTAGAGTTCATTCAGATGCTGTTGACTTTTATAGAAGATGTGCAAGAGGAGCCTTATTTGCATGTCTATGAGTTTGAGGAGTTTTGTGATTTACAAGCATATTTAGATAATACTTCTAAGAAGTTGCAGCTAATGACTGATGTTCGCCCGACTAACTAGGGTTGAGTTGATTAAGATGTCGTTGTCACCCAAGCTAACTGAATCAAAATTGAAAAGTTATTCAACCACAAACAAATCAAGCAAGTAAAAAGGTGGTCTAAGCTACTTTTATTAACCTGGTATAATGACCATGGTTGAACATAAGGAGGAAACTATTTATATGAGAGTCAATCAAGTCAATGAAAAATCAAAGACGAGAAAGAAGTAACCAAGGCACATTGTTCTTGCCTTTTTATGTGGTTTGTATCTTTTTTATTATTTTTTTAAAATTTTGAATTTTTTTTATGTTTTCTGATTTTAAAAATTTTAATGCTTTTTATTTTGTAAATTTTAATATTTTTTATTTTTCACACAAAGGACAAATAAAAATAATGAAACAAGGAACACACATTATCTTTTTGTATTTTTCAAATATAGTAAAAAATCTCAAAAATCCCAAACAACAATATTTTTACATTTTAGATTTTTATATTATTTTTGCTAACGTTTGTATAATTTTTGAAATTTTTATGGATTTTATAAAAAATCATAACTAAGAAATGAGAAATATTGAATAAGTGGGGGTATTTTTAAATTAAAAATGTCAAATAAGATCTAAAAATCTTAGGAATGAATTTTAGGAAAAACTATAAGAAAATATTTACAAACAGAAATTGAAATCATAATTTTTGGATTTTTCATAGATTTTGTATAACTTTTATAGTTTTTAAGAGTTTTGCAAAATTTTAGAGTTCTATAAAAGCAAATAAGATGAAAATTGGAAAGAAATTCGAACGCACAAAAATAAAGCTACTCTAATTTTTTAGAATATTTAAAGTCTTTTTTCAAATTTTTATGATTATTATAAGTTAAACATGGACTTTTTATATAGTTTTCAAATCTTGAAAAATAATTAATAAAAGAAAAATGAGAACGAAAAACACCACTGAAGGAAAACAATAACATGAGCTAAACCTAATTTTCATGTAATTTTTGGATGAAATTTTGCTATTTATTGCAAATGAAGAGAGATAAAATAAAAAGTAGGAAAATGAGGATCCAAATTCAATTATTTCTAGTCTTAGGGCCAAAAACTAACACGCAAAAATATCCAGGGGCCCTAGTGTAATTAATCTAGACAAGGCATGAACTACATGTGTTTCAGATTTATAGGGGTATAGGTGCAATTGACAAAAACTTTAACTATTTCGTTAACACATAAAAACACATGTTCATATATGTAAATATTACAAAGAAGAGACGTGAATGTGCACATGAGTGCGGCTTGACTGGTCTAAAATACAAATAAAGAAAACATGAGGTCCTAACTTCAAATGTTCTTTGGAACCCCTCTAATGGTCTGGTGGTAGAAGTAGTGGCTCCCACTTTAAAGGACCAGGGTTCAAATCCTACTAGTGAAAAAAATACAATTAAAAAAAACTTCAAATGTTCTTAACTAGTTATTACATTTATTATACTAAATGGAAATATTCTAAAAGATAGGGGTAAAAGGGAAATATACCCATAGCATGCGCATGTGATACGTGGCTCTGAAAAGGATTTGACGATCGAGGGGAATGTTAGGGACATGCAACTTATATCTGGTGAGCAGGTACGGATCCAACATTTTGGAAAGTAAACACTGACGTGTGGTGTGGATCTACCCTAGGTCTGATTTCAACGTCAAAATTGGGCATGAGGGGGCGACTCAGATCAAATTTGTGGCACTAACTTCTCATTGGACAACAAGCGATGATGTTGAAAGAACATGAAGAAGGTAGTAGCAGTCGAGCTTTGTTCATGGACATCTCGTGCTGTAGAGCTCGGATCAGCAGGCTGAGAGGTCCAGTACACTCCTGATGTGTATTGACGTAAAATAGGATGCCTTGAGGGCTTGATAGAATGGTCGACGAAGATCTGGGAGGTGGCTCGACTGGAGCTGCTCTACCACCTTAGAGGAGGGTTGAAATTACCCTCTCATGCACACTTATACTTGCGAGGGCAATCATAGCTCGAGGGTGACACCTCGGCTCGGGTTATTCGACTAAAATAAGGATAGAAGCCTCGAGGAGATGTATTCGACTTCCGACGGAAATGAAGGAGGGAAGTCCGACCTTAAATCCAATCCTAAGATCAGATCTAAGGGTGGTCATGTTGTGTTGACAGATGGATGGTGAGCGGGTGAGTCGATATGAACTGATGGATATGGAAGATGGGGCTCGAGATCGATGGTCGGAGCAACTAAGTGGTCGGCAATGATGACAAAATCTAAATGAAATGGCAAAACTGTAGAAGATGAAAGTTCCCTACTTATTAAAGATGGTTTACGAAGGACGACGAGTAGAATGGCGGGATCATTGCCTCGACCGGGCAACGGAAGACTAGGAAAGCAAGTCGTGACAGTGTACTCCAACCACGATCGAGCAGCGCATCTACCGGCCACCAAATCAACCTCCAAGATGCTCTATGGAATCCTGCCACTATCCCAGATGTATTCGATGTATCTTACCGACCAAGATTTTATATAATTTTTATGGTGTTTTTTGGTTTTGCAAATTTTGGAGTTTTAAAAATTGTTAATAACATGAAAATTGGATAACAATTCAAATACACAAAAATAAAGATACTCTATTTTTAAAAATTGTTAATGTTTTTTTTCGAATTTTTATGAATTTTATAAGGTAAACATGGAATTTTTATATATATTTTTTATTTTTTAATAATAATAAACAAAAAAATGAAAACAAAAATCACCAATGAAGGAAAATAATAACAACTAGCTAGGGCATGGTGGAGGCGGATAAGAGACTTTATAGGGAACCTAGAACGCCTAGAAGGATCTGGAAGAATTACGTGATCTGAGGTAGATATTATAATGCCTAGGGTTTGTGAAGGTCACATATTCTAGGGCATCAATTGAGGAAATGAGGCAAACAGAGCTCAGAGTCGGGCATGAGAATGAAGAGAAAATGGGTCCAACGAACGAATGTCTGGGTCAGACCTGGAGGAGGGGAGGTTGACCCCGCTCAATAGACATGGGTTGACCAATCAGATAAAAGGAATATACAAAATAAAAGAAAAGTCAATTAAAAACAGTAAATGATTTTAAAATAAAAAGGTATAAAAATAGAAAATGTTATTTATTTTATAATTGATTTTCTATGATTTTTATTAATTTCTAATAGTAAATATATTGTGGTACATATATTATATACTGTTATGTACATGTATAATATACCTTTATATTATGGGTAAAATGTGTATGCCACCTAGGGGGAGCTAACTTAGCTCCCCCACCCATTTTTCACAAAATTTTTTTATTTTTTTGAAATCTAAATTCGTGTAAATTCATTATTAAATCCCTATATTATGTCATTCAAATTTCATGCAAAACAAAGACTCCTACGACCTCCATCCAAACGGGGTCGATTTAAAAAATCATGTTACCGTTAAAAAATTGACTGTCTGGATGGAGGCCGTAGGAGCCTCTGTTTCACACGAAGATTTTTTGACATAATATAGGGATATAGTGATGAATATTCACGGAAAAATTTTCAAAAAAATAAAAAATTTGAAGAAAATGGGGCGGGGGTAGCTAAGTTAGCTACCCCTTGGGGGCAGCCCCATTTTACTCTTATATTATATAAGTATATTGTGGTATATAAAGTATATTCTATTATGTACATGTATAATATACCTATATATTTTGTACATTAATTTTTATTTTGTTACATTTTTCAAAATATATTATTTGTATTTCAATTATTTACATAATATTTTAAAGTGTATAAAAATAGTTTTATTTGATTTTTAAAGATAACTTAGTGTTAATAAATTAATATTATGTATAATATATACAATATTGGTGTTATTATTCAACGAAGAGTTGATTTTATTTTTTTATAAATTTTATTTTAATTTTATTCAATTATGAAAAATGTTTCCATGTATTAAAAAAATATACACAATTTATTCACAAAATAAATAAATAAATAAAAGTATATGTATGGTACACTATACACAATTTGTAAATTTAATTATTTAAAACTCATTTTTATTTTTCAAGTTTTATTAAGGGAATAAATTATTTATGAGACCTTTTTATTTAGAAATGAAAACCAGTGAATGTTATATATACAAGATGAATGGTGATGGATATATACATAATGAATTTGGACCCTATCTCTCACTACTTTATTCTTTGTCCATCAGGTCAATACTAGACCTTCTCTCGGGATTCGGGCCAGTCTGTATTTATTGCATAAATGCATCCCTATTTTATTTTCTTTCCTTTTATTTCTTTTTTATTCTTTTGTTTTGGTTAAAAATAATGTTAAATATTCAATATTAACAAAAGAATGCACTAATGCTAGTTTATCGGAATTTATTTATTTATTTACAGTTATTTTGCATAGGGAATTTGGTTAAAATAAAATAATAAAGGATGTCAACCATGGATTGATTATTCCCCTATACTTTTCCTTTGCTAGTCTCCTGGCAAATACTTGTTCAAAGAAGAAGTGAAAAAGAAATAATAAGAGAAGAAACGAACTTAGAAAAATATTGATTATTAAACTTGTCTTCATAAAATTAGAGTATGGAGCTCGATCGGACCTTCGGATTATTAGTTTGGTGGAACCTTATTGGGAACTGAATTTAACACATAATAGACACTAAGTTATATAAGACTCCTATTCAGGTCGCCTCAACAGTCAGGTCAGAACAAGTCTACTTGAAAATCTTGTAGATAATTCTAGGAAAAAAATCTAAAATCTTTATATATAAATATTGTAAATAGTCACTAAAATTCAACTTGTAAATTCACGGTTGAAAATGCACCCTCATTCTTGTAAATATAGATGCACTCGTGTGTAAATAGTTATATATGTATATATTTCTTTCACTGAACCTTATCCAAAAATCCCCAAAAATACAAAATTAAAAAATGCAAAATCTTTTAAAAAAAGTGAATAAAAAGTTTGCAAAACTTTTCAAAAATGCATAAAAAGTTCAAAATAGAACATTGCTTCGCAAAAAGATTTTATCTTTCACTGTATATGGATTTTGCATTTTTCAGAATGATCAAAATAATTAAACAAATCTAAATTAAAGTCTCAATATTAGAGATTGGAATGGATCTTAATACACTAAATTTCAGAGGAACCAATTAAGGACTGGAATTGGGATACTTCATGTTACCTTGACTTAATTCTTTAAGTTCCATGAGACTACATTCATGAGTCGATTCATTGTTTCTAACTAGAACCCTTCATATCATCCGTAAGACTCTTGAGATAGTGGCTTGACTAGAAACCTCGCACTTAACACTTAGCTGAACCTTGATGGATTGATGAAAGATCTTGGAGTCTAAATCGAGACAATGCAAGACTGCTTCATCATGGGTAGCTCAAGAACCATTCTTGGGAATTGTCGAAATCTGTATTCTAACCCACTTCTTCTTGTATCCATGATATCTAAAGATCGAAGACTGAACCGAGACAATGCTTCGGATTAGGAATGGTTTGCTGGAGCAACTTTTTCCATGACCCCAAAAAATGGGCAGACCAAAAGATGCTATATCCATCGGGCACAAGCAAGAATGCAGTGCAATGCAAAGTCAAAGAAAAATAAAAATAAGAAGCCTACACAAAAATTTTGGAAAAACACAGAGCTTCTAAAAAAGCCCGCTTCTTGGTGAAGACTCGGTTATACTTATCGTGCTTCATAATGGAATGAAGACTATGCTGATCCATTCCCAGTCCTTTTGGCATTCTTTTACCTTCTTCCCCTTTGCGTTGTAAAGAATAGTGGCATCTGACCATAGAAGGAAATATCTGCCTCCACGAGGAGTAGCTACCAAGAGAGTGTACTCTTTTATATTTCAATGATTTGTCTAGAAAGATCAAAAAATTCACACACATGGATGTCATTTCACGGTAGCAATAATATGCGACTAAGAGGATGGCTCTGACATGACCGTGAATAGAACTGGATGACATGATTATGGAACCTAAGGTCTATTGTGCTACATTTCCAAACCATAATGCGCTTACGAATAAACCAACAATCCAAAGGTTTTAACTAAGATCTAAACTTCGATTTTATTAAGACAAGTTTAAAAGTCGAAAATTATTCCAAGTTCTTTTTTTTTCTTTTTTTTATTTTATTATATATACTTATACTTATAGGCAAAAGTGTTTGCTAGGAACTAGAAAAGGTAAGTATATGGTGTGATGAATCTCTGTTTCATCACATTATTCTTTCATTTTGGTTATTAAACCCTAGCTAAATGCTTGTATATATTATTAAATTGCATAAAATAACAGTTATTATTTACAAGGTAAATATTGTATAAAATGCTTTAATTAAAACCACAATAAAAGAATAAAGAAAATAAATGAAAAATAAATTAAATACCATAAGTGTTGAATGATCCAAATCCCTAATACCTATGCATCATGATGACTAGGCCAGCAAGGAATAAAGCATGGGGAGATAAGGGCCAAAAACATCACAAAACACCAATTTTTTATTATCCAAAAAAATTGATTTTGGACATTTTATTCTTTAATATTTATACCTCAAATCATTAAGCTTTGAACATAAAACATGTAGATAAAAATACATACAAAAATAAAAAAAATATTTCACTTAAAAATAATGCATAGTGTGCTCGAGATACTCTGAATAAAAAGCCACAAGGAAAAATTTCCAGGCATGTATGCTCTCCATATGAGCTCGAAATTCAACAAAATAATCTTTATTGTTCCTAAAATTAAATTATGTACTTGATGAAGGTGGTTTGTACAATTTGGATTTAAAGTGCAAAAGATAGGGTTTGGGCCCTCATTGTGCCATTTACTAGAATAAAATAATCAATTTATTTATTCTTTATATTTTTCATTATTATATATTTTCATAATTCTGTAAATATTATTTATAATACATATACATAATTAAAATAAAATAATTAAAAATACAATTAGATAAATAAGTATATTATAATACATATATAAATATACTTGTAATAGACCGACATGTATATCATATGTACACAATTATTTAAGTGTAAAAATAACTTCATGAAAATACAATAAAATTATATTATGTGTTTTGAAATAAATTATAAATTTATAAATTATGTATGTAAAATAATAAATAAGAAATAAAATACATAGTGTATAGGTAAATATACCTATATTAGTACCTATAAAAGTAACTCATAATAAATCAACTTATAAAAATAAATAAAAATCATAATAAAATACTTCTTGAAATAATAAATATTTTTATGTTAACCAAAAATTAAATAAACCATTTATTAATTTATTTCGATTTATTCTATCTTTTCTTTTCTGTTTTGCCCTTTTACGACCTACGTGGCCCAATGGGGGGCCACCTTGGTTGACCGGACGGTCAACTGCCCCCCCTGAACCCAAAGTCTATCAGACCTCGTTGACCTCCTTGATTCCTCGATTTTTCCCATTCATATCTTTCATCTTTTTAGCATGATTCCTTCTTCATTTTTGTTCCTCGATTATTGGTCTTTCACGTCGACGTGACTCCTCGATCGATGAATCGAAGCCTCGAGTCACGGACCTGATCAAAGTCCCTCCTGTACATATACCCCCTCCCTCCTTCATTTGAATTCAATCCCAATTTAGCCCTCGAATCCCTAGATTTCACATTAGTGAGGTCGTTGGTGACAAGAGCTTCTTCATCGGAGTGTTTGGCATGGAGGAATAGGTGCTAGAACATGTGATCTGAGCTCACTGACCAAGCTCGTTTGAGCTTCATTCATGCTCCATTATCCTTGAGTAGCTGCCTTTTGTTCTTAGGATTAATGGTAGCATATATTAGCACTTTATTTCCGTTATTTTTGTCTTTTATTTCATCCAAAATACTCGATCGTAGTTTGCCCATCATGTTTCAGCCATTCTCCGACCTGCCTA
Source organism: Ottelia alismoides (assembly GCA_037367405.1). Lineage (NCBI taxonomy): Eukaryota > Viridiplantae > Streptophyta > Magnoliopsida > Alismatales > Hydrocharitaceae > Ottelia > Ottelia alismoides. The sequence goes on along the minus strand of JAZKJV010005915.1, from coordinate 151,272 downwards.
ATGCCTTCATCTCCTTCCCTATCAGGTTCTCTATGCCCCATGCAATCCCATTCCCCTCAATTTACTCTAAAATCGAGAAATCAGGTCTTATCATACACCTTTCATTGGAGAACCTCTCTCTCATCACCCTCGCTCATTTCTCCCCAAACCAACCCCTTGGACCCATTTTTTTATGTGTTTGAGATTACCATGTAGTTCCAAGAGGTCAAAGGCCTCAGATGTGGTGACTTTGACACAAGTTGAAGGCTCCTACTGCTCTGCACCTTCATCGATCTCTAGAGATCCACCACTAATCTTCGAACCTCGCCTATGCTTTACAATAGTTTCATGACGCCTCCAGGAAGCTCTTACACCTTTCTACAACACTCGAGACCGTCGGAGGAGGGAGAGATCACTGGAAGAAGCTCTCCCAAGAGGAGCTTCTTCCATGTTCTTCCTGAGAACTCCACAGTTGTCAGATCGAGAGCATCACCCATGTCCTCCAACTTTCATCTGATTCTTTGCCTTGCAGCCATCAGATGTTGGGTTGGGATCCAATCCCAGCCACCCATTGGTGAAACATCATCGGTCGTCGCGGAGTGGACATGTATATAAGTGAAGAGATCCCAGTCATTTGCCTGTGCGCCTTTGGTGGTAACTTTGCAACATATATCCATGATTTTTGAATTTTCTATTTAGTACAAAATCTTCTACGTGCAGTTATAAAAGTTTTGTATTATTTACATTTTGAACCCTAGGTTATTATTTATTACACTTAGGTCCCTCACCATGTTACCTCACATGCATATACATATGAGGGGCAGACATTTTGTAAGGAACATACCACTGTAGTTTTTGATATTATTTAATCATCAAAGTTTGTATCTCAATGTAAAACTTTGTAGTTAATTTGAAAGTAGGTCATGGATGTTTTTAGAAATAACATTTATGCCCCTACTAGGATGTTAATAACATCAAAATTTTGTAGGAAAACTATTTTATGTGTCTGACATTATACTAAATCACATGCTTATTCATAAGGCAATTAAAATATTTTCCTATATTTAAAAATTCAAAAACACTGCATTTACTCCATGTTTGCATTAAAAAATGATAAAGATGTATTGAAATTTCCAAATATATATTATTCCTTTATTATTGTCTTTTTGAACTTCACACCAAAAATCACAAAAAATCTCAAAACAAAAACTGTAAAAATTGAAAAACCCTTCAAAACATATTAAATTATAAAAAAATATGGGAAAAATATAAAAATATATTTTATATTTTTATATCGTGTTTATATTCTACAGTATGTGTTAAAAATAATTTTGGAAAATTTTGATGCTTCTATCTATTTTTAAATTCCAAAACAATCCGGTCTTAACTTTTTGTACATTGTCTTGTCATTGTTATTCCACTAAAAATACAACAAAATTATAAAAATAAAAAAAATGGACAAAAATAGAAAAAACATAAAAAAGATAATAATATTATATTTTTCCTATTTTTTATTTATAGTTATATATACACTAACATATATCTATATATAGTTATATTTACTTTTCTTATTATGCCTATTATTATTAAAATACTTCATATATTTTAGAAACCCTAAAAAAGGACTGTAGTTGGGGTATTTTTACGATTAAGTCATATATAACTACTTATAATACATATTATCTATATATCCTTATATACACATTACATATACTAAAAAGAAATATAAAAATATAAAAATATTATAATTTCTTAAACAAAACAAAAAAAATATAAATAAAAAATACAAAAATCAAATAATTAAAAACCCATAAAAATAAAAAAACCCTTATAAAACACAAAAATATTTATTGTCTTTTTTGTCAATTTTTTTGGTATATTCATGTTGCTCCTTTGTGTTTCGACCCCTACACTAGCATACTATAAATATCATTTTGTAGGGAATAATTAAGTTTTACTCACTATATTCATTGTTTTGTTGATGCATCCAAGTGTGTAAATATGAGAGCTGAGAGAGCGGTCGGCATAGCGATTACCAAATCTGACTTGCTGGGTACTGCATACCCTCCAGGACCATAAGTTGAGATCCCTTCATTTTTGCATGTTCATCATAAGGTCAAGTCGCAATGTGCATATGTGAATCTTTGACCCATCCCAACACTCATATAAGGAGAGAATGAAGTTTGTTGGGGTAAATAATTCTGTCAGTCATATGTATCAGTAGCAGATTCCCCTTTAAATAGTTCATTGATCCAATAAGAGATCGAGAATAAGGGGAGTCATCCCTAGTTAGAAGTGGATCGAGAGTGCACAAAGGTGTTGTAAGTGAGAATCGCGGAGATGTGGGGAAGTCCGACAGGGTTCTGACTTCGTAGTTTGGGTGGGATGGAACCAACCACGGGTGAGGATCTGTTGCAAATGGTTGAGTACATGGAGGAAAGAGAAGATGAAGACGATTCGTATATGGTCGATGAGAAGTGACCCACAGAATGTGGGTACAAAGACTAAGCCAACATCTTTGAAAAGTATGAAACAAAAGCGTATCGAGGTAGAAAATGTGTAAGTGCACATAATAATATACATATAGACAATAGGCAAGAGCAAAACCATGTTTTCACCGACTTAACACTATGATGGTAGCAAGAGTCCAGATGTTATCTTTTCAATTTTAGTTAGGTGACAATACAAATCTTTTTTACACAAGCACATAATGTGAATCGAATGACAACTTATTTTCACTTCTACCAAACCCCAAACACAAGAACTATCTGCCTAGGTTGCTGGATTATATCATGTCCTTAAGGCAAACAATAGAAAGTTGAAAACCAAAATGTCTCTCTAAGGTTGTAATAGAATGCTAGCAATTACCGAATCTGCAAATATCCGGAGACTAGGGATGCAAATCCAAGTATTTAGGCTCTAACCTTAAAGTGTGCATCATCACCCTCTCACTTCTGAATAATACCTATGTACAAGGGTTGGCTTGCTCTCCCCAATGCAAGAATATAATTTATTCTAATTTTTTTATCAAATTTACATTATCTATCCTGATCTTTAGTTCCAATTCATTTTGAATCATAAGTTATAAAACTTGAAGGAGGAAATTGAAAAAATATGTGCATGATAAAAAACATGATGCATGCCTAGTTAGAAGACTTATATTAATTCCCAATGATATAAATGGGGATACTTGACAGAACTAAAGGAAGTATACTATATGAAACGTCAGCTGAGAAAACATCCCTAATAGAAGGTTCCAATTAGCAAGAATAGTTCAGTTAATTTGGCTAATTAGATCTATCATAAATGCTTCTTATTAAAGTAACTATGTGTTCCTAATATTGTACAAGCACTATCGATAAGGTTTGAAATAATGGCATGCATAATATATCTCTCCTCTCGAATAAGGATATATCAATGATATTGGTGGAAATGTCAGAAATGGCTCAAATTTTTTTTTTGATTTTTTTAAAATTAAGATCATCCAATTATTGAAACAATAAATAACTTGCAAATATACTCATCTATATCCCCTATGTCGTAGATATCGATCATATCAAACATATCGTTGTTAATGCTAATTATTGATTGATATATATTGGAAAATGGAGTTCATCCAAGTTCTTAGAACAGTAAATAACATACAAATATATATTTAGATCACACGTAGTTATCATCTATGACCCTTAAATCACATATATTGGTCATATGGGACATACTATTTTTAATGTTGATTGCAGACTGATAAATATTGGAATTTGAAACAAAATCGCTAAGTTAATCACACATAAATTCTTAGAATACACATTTTATTTATGTAAGATAGTGAATGGATTTATAGATGAGACAATTAATCAAACATGTAGATAATGTTTAATGAGACAATTTTTTATTTATAAAAAAATAACTTTCGTGGACAATATTCTAGTGAACTAAATAATTAATTACATACTTACACCAAGTAAGGATGCATTTATTTGTAAAATAAATAAACAATTTAAATTAATGTAATATTATAAAAATATATCATCTAGGCATGAGAACAAATATAAACCAAGAGGTATATGGTGGATATGTATTCTCCCTTCTTTATTATCTTTTACAACGCGTCACTGACTTAGTGATCTCGTGGTAGTTTTCCCATGTCATGTACGAGTACATGACCCTGTAATCCATCATGTATTTCATGTATAGATGGTCATCGACGTCAATGAGTGTCTCTATATGAGGTAAAGCACCACTGGATCCGGTATCATGAGTTATACGATGAGGTTGTGAATTCCTAGCTTGAGATCCTCAGGATGGCGATGATGGAGTAGGAGACGTTCTCTACGGAGGAGGAGGGGGAGGAGGAGGCATAATCATGCAGTGGTTAGGATATATACCGTAAATGTCACCACCAAAATAGTTGCCTTAGCTCTACTCGGGATAGCTACATGATAGTTTTCACAGTTGTAGCTATTGTATCCGTATCCTATGTAACCATATGATGGTTGAATTGTGTCTGAGAAGGAGGAGGAGGTCTAGGAGGTGGAGCATGAAAGTCTTTTTAGAAGATACAGAATGATCTATCATCATGTGATGATCTATATCTGCCTAGGGGACTTGGTGTTGCTCCACGATATGGGCTATTAATGTTCCTGCAACTTAAGAATCCTAGATATGATATTAAATCATCCTTGTAGTTGCCCATTGAACGATGGTCACATTTGTATTCTTCATAATCCATATGTCCTGGACTCGTACTTGGTACAAATTGTCCTTGTGCGTCCATCCGCTGCTCCATATATTCAACTCCACATGGAGCCTTTTTGTGAATTATATATCATGAAGTCTTTGGCAACCCTCTGTTAACCTTCCTGAATATGTTTCTCCATCACCATATCCTCATGACCTCCAAAGACATCATCGCCTCCGCTATCCTCCTTTTTTTTATTTGGATTTTATTAAGAACTAAATTAGAGAGAATGTCATAAAACGACTGCATCAAGTCCCAACCCTCCTTGAGGGTCCGTCATTCGACGGGATATTGTCATGTAGTCACCAACATCTGCTCCCATTTATTATCTTATATTCTTATTCGACCTTCCTCCTGACTAATAGAGCACTGGAGAACTGATGGAATCCCTCCACTTTTGTAGAATATCTTCATATACATCATTCATCTTGAAAATGTATGCAAGATCAATAGGTTATGTGTAATCCGCTTTGTCATGTCCACAATTGCATGTTTCATCTTTAGCCTTAAGTTTTAGTGCATTTAGATAAGATCGTGAGCTTTTGTTCTCCCCACATGTTTTGTCTCTTTGAATGAATTAGGCTAAATGTACTCCAATTCCTTTCCTAACCCCAATAGATGGGGTTTGAGACAATACTTTCACTACCACCTTTCACAGGTTGGGAGCTTCAATCTCGTACTGTAACCACCATTCAACTACAGAAAATCCAAATGAAATGAATATATAATAGTAAATAATAATATTTCACATGACTCACAACACAATCAATATACTTTTTGGTCCTTACCAGAAAGAGTATCACCATGTCCATTGATCATGGTAATTCTACTGAAGGACCCCAAAGCATCCCTAAAGAACTTGACTAGCACGTTGTTTGAAGTCATAAAATGTCACATAATACTTCAAATGAATAATTTGTTAGAGTACATGGAAATGTAAGTCCATTCTAGATTTCAAATTACCTCATTCATTCACATTGTCCGTGTTCTCTCGTCTTTGACGAGCTTCTCCACCTCAGTCATCGACGTCTATGAGTATCTCTATATGAGGTAAAGCACCACTGGATCCGGTATCATGAGTTATACGATGAGGTTGTGAATAACTAGCTTGAGATCCTCAGGATGGTGATGATGGAGTAGGAGACGTTCTCTACGGAGGAGGAGGGGGAGGAGGAGGCATAATCATGCAGTGGTTAGGAAATATACCGTAACTGTCACCACCAAAATAGTTGCCTTAGCTCTACTCGGGATAGCTACATGATAGTTTTCACAGTTGTAGCTATTGTATCCGTATCCTATGTAACCATATGATGGTTGAATTGTGTCTGAGAAGGAGGAGGAAGTCCAGGAGGTGGAGCATGAAAGTCTTTTTAGAAGATACAGAATGATCTATCATCATGTGATGATCTATATCTGCCTAGGGGACTTGGTGTTGCTCCACGATATGGGCTATTAATGTTCATGCAACTTAAGAAACCTAGATATGATATTAAATCATCCTTGTAGTTGCCCATTGAACGATGGTCAAATTTGTATTCTTCATAATCCATATGTCCTGGACTCGTACTTGGGACAAATTCACCTTGTGCGTTCATCCGCCGCTCCATATATTCACACTCCACATGGAGCCTTTTTGTGAATTATATATACATGAAGTCTTTGGCAACCCTCTGTTAACCTTCCTGAATATGTTTCTCCATCACCATATCCTCATGACCTCCAAAGACATCATCGTCTCCTCTATCCTCCTTTTTTTTGGATTTTATTAAGAACAAAATTAGAGAGAATGTCATAAAACGATTGCATCAAGTCCCAACCCTCCTTGAGGGTCCGTCATTCGACAGGATATTGTCATGTAGTCACCAAGATGTGCTCCCATTTATTAGCTTATATTCTTATTCGACCTTTCTCCTGACTAATAGAGCACTGGAGAACTAATGGAATCCCTCCACTTTTGTAGAATAACTTCATCTACATCATTCATCTTGAAAATGTATGCAAGATCAATAGGTTATGTGTAATCCGCTTTGTCATGTCCACAATTGCATATTTCATCTTTAGCCTTAAGTTTTAGTGCATGTAGATAAGATCGTGAGCTTTTGTTCTCCCCACATGTTTTGCCTCTTTGAATGAATTAGGCTAAATGTACTCCAATTCCTTTCTTAACCCCAATAGATGGGGTTTGAGACAATACTTTCACTACCACCTTTCACAGGTTGGGAGCTTCAATCTCGTACTGTAACCACCATTCAACTACAGAAAATCCAAATGAGATGAATAAATAATAGCAAATAATAATAATATTTCACATGACTCACAACACAATCAATATATTTTTTGGTCCTTACCAGAAAGAGTATCACCATGTCCATTGATCATGGTAATTCTACTGAAGGACCCCAAAGCATCCCTAAAGAACTTGACTTGCACGTTGTTTGAAGTCATAAAATGTCACATAATACTGATCAGCGAAAATCCGAGCAACTAAGTTAAAGGTGCTAAATAGGTCGTTGCGACCTCAGTCACTCAGATGCACTTGATCAAGAAAAATTGAACCACTCAATAAAGATAAAATCAATCAATACACGAATAGCGGTCCTGCTATTGGATTAACCTGGTATAGCACCCAGGGTCGAACTCAAGGAGCACGGGTTGGCCGAGAGGCCTACGAAGTAGTCAAAAGAGATAAAATAAAAGGAGAAAATATTTTTGGTGGTTTTTGAATATTTTATATTTTATTTTGGATTTTTTTAGTTTATTAAGAAAATGATAAAAATAACCAAGCACACAATTCAACAATTTATTAAAGGCACTAAAAGTCAAGCAAAAATTCCAACAAAAATGTTTTTATGTGTTTTATATTTTTTAGTGTTTTTGGTGAATTTTTGAGAATTTTCTGATCTTTATTTAATTTTCTAAAAATCAAACAGTGGCTAAAGGAGATGGTACTGTCCAGTCAAGCCAAAAAGCCCTAGATAAAATATCTAAGAGCTCCAAAATGACCTGGAGGTAATTTTCCTGTAAAGAAGATAAAATGAGGAAAATTCAGGCACCAATTTTATTGTTTTTGGATTTTTATTTTATTTACTAGAATTTTTATAGGTTTTTGAGTGTTTTTAAGTTTTTAGTGGTTTTCAGTAATGAAAAATAGCCAAAATTGGCTAGAAAATCAAACTAAGCAAGACAAACAGTGGACAATGTTTTTGTAATTTTTGGATACTATTTAATATTTTTTTATGATTTTTAAAGTTAGACAGTAGCAAAAATGGAGGTTTTTGATTTTTTTTAAAATATCAAACGAGATCAAAAATGTCCTCAAAAATCCATAAAAATCCTACACCATGGCAGGAGCCATGTGTCAAATTTTCGTTGGATTTGGAGGTGATTTGATATTTTATTCAAAAATAAAGAAGGGGCACTGTGCACAGGGACCAAAGTGCAAATACCCAAAGTTCTGGGGGGTCTGGTGCAAAATACCCAGCAAAACATGCGCCAAGCGCGTGCGTGGGGCACTCAGGGACCTAAATGTAAGAAAAATAAGTCCTGAGGTCTTATTGGTAACAGGTACCAAAAGTCCAAGGGGCTTACCTGCAAATAACCCAAAATAAATCGCACATGCTCAAATAAACCACGCACAGGGGTATAAATGCAATTATCTAAAAACTTTCATTCATTTAATAACATCCAGAACTACAAGGGTCTCTACTGCAAATAACCCAACAAAATCACGTGTCGATGCACGTGTCCACAACTGGTAGGGGTATAAATGCAAATAAACTAAAGCTCAGGGTCCACTATGCAAATAAACCTAAAACTAAACAACTGACTTTAATATTTACAGAACTAAAACGAAATAAAATAAAGACAGGGGCCTAAGGGTTAATTACCCTTTATTAAGCGGGGGTGCTGGATGCACGCCACGTGGAGATCTGACGGCTGCGGATGGTGGGCGCTCCGGATCGTCTCTCCTCGGATCGAGCGGTGCTGGTGGCTCCAAGGATGGACGGCCAGGATCAAAACTGGAGCGAGGGTGAGGCGATCGACGGCAACTGGAGGTCCTGGATGAACGGGTGGCCGGCGAACTTCGCCGGCCTCATGGACGCGCTCCCGGCCTCCTCTGTTGCGCCTAAGGATCGGAGAAGCTCCGGCGTGTCTGTGTGCAGCTACTGATGCCCTCCGATGGTCCAGCCGAGCTCGGGTGAGCTCCGGCGAGGGTAGCGGAGGTGAGGCTCCTGGTCTGAACGGCAAAAGGCCTCAGATGGCCTGTATTGGACCTGCAAAGCAACCCAGAAGACTCGCAGGTCGAGGGCAAAGTGCCTCGACCCGGTTAGGCGAGGTGGGGGTGGCTGGTGCGTCGGGACGACGAGCTCCGGCGAAGGTGGTGGACGGAGGAGCTCAGTTCCCAGCTCCTGTGCAAGCTGGGTTGAGTGAGTGGGTGGAGAAGGTGCGTCGGACGAAGACGAACGTAATGGGCGATTCCGATGATCGAAGTGGGTAGCGGGGTGGTCGGAATCAAAGAATGACGGCGACGGTGCGATTTGGGCGAAAATGGAAATCAAAGGAAATGGGAAGCTTAAGGGAATACCTGGGTGGTCGGAGAGACTGGGGAGGAGCAGGGGATGCTCCTGGTCGTCGCCTCGAGGGTCGTCTCGGCCCGAGGCTCGAAGCTCTCGCTGGTGGCGGAGCTGCGGCGGCTACGTCGCCGGATCGATGGAATCCTCCTCCTCTCCTCGCTGCAACAGGCTCAGGCGCGAGCTGTCAACTCACACACTCTCTGGAGCTCACAGGAGAAGAAGGCGAATGGCCAAAGATGGTGAAAATGGGTGGCGGAGCTCGCTTATGTACGCTGGAGGGGTCCGGCTAAGACTAGCTCGGGTAGGTCGATGAGGAGCGTCGATCCCAAGGTGTGTGCCCGGCGAGGATGTCGGATGTGGGAGGATCAAAACGGAGCCGGGGTTTGGTGAAATAGTGATCGGGTCGAGCGGGTAGAAATTCGAGAAATCAGGTCCACGACCCAGATCCGCGGGAGGTGGTCCTGGGGGGGTAGTTGACCGGGCGGTCAACATCCCCAGGACCCAATGGGATTCGGCCACGTGGCTGGATCTTGAAGTGACAAAGAAGGGTAGCTAGGGGCCGAATTTGCAAAAACTCAAAACATAAAATATTTTTATTTTATTTTTTTTTATTTTTTAGTGATTTTTAATTAATTTTTGGAAATAAAAATAAGCTATATACATAGTATGTAATATATAGGTATATGTACACTATTAGGGTTTTTGATTTTTTTGATTTTTAATTATTATTTTTATGCAATTTTATTCCTATTTTATATTTTATTTATTTATACTATAAAATAAGGAATAAAAGGGTGTTTTTATTTTATTTTTCTTATTTATATACATAGATAAAATAAATATATATGTACATCTATATACATGGTATATGTACAATGTATTTTTGTATTTTTAATTTTGCTCTTTTTATTTTGTTTTTGTTCTAATTCTTTTTATTTTATTTATTTACAATATATAATATAGAATATTTACAAAAAGTTTGGAAAATAATTTTATTTATTTACAAGGTTAAGTAAATATATAGATGTGGTTTATGTACATGATGAAAGGGGTATTTTAATTCTTTTTGATTTTTAACTTTTTCTTTTGTTTTTATACTTATAGATATATACAAGTATTTACAAGCATATTTTTGGTGAGGAAAATATCTTTATTTTATTTACATAAATACTTACACATGAGCCCCTATCTCCCTCTACTTTGGCTTTTGTGCGGTCAGGCCCATGCTGAGCCCTCCCTTGGGTTAGGTTGCTCAATATTTATTCTAAATATTTCCCTCTTTTTCTTTTTAATCTTTATTCTTTTATTTTTGCACAAAAACATGCTAATTATAGGTTTTTACACATTGCGTGCTTTTAGTAATTATTTGTATTTACACACATCTACATGCATTTGCAAAGGTTTTTGTAGCTAAAATATAAGAATAAAGAGTGATGAATGAGTATTCATCACCCCCCTATACTTAACTTTGCTAGTCCCTTAGCAAACATTTATTTGAAAAAGAAGTGAAAAAGAAAGAAAGAAAAAGAAAAGAGGGGAATGTACATGGATCAGTGTTGAATATTAAACTTTCCTTCATTAAATTGAAATATGGAGCTCGATCAGATCTTTGGATTATTAATGTGTCGGAACCTTATTTAGACTTAAGCTTAAAACTCAACAGCCTCTAAGTTCCACCAATCTATGGGCAAGACTCCTCAATAAACCAGATCAGAACAAGTCTACATACACAAACTCTAATGACCATGAATCTTTCCATGCAGTGTAAGTGTTATGTAGCTCCCCACCTCAGAAGTAACAAAGAAACAACCTCCCTCAACCTGGTAACTCTAATGCCTCGGTCTAGCAACTCCTTCCTCGAGAAGCGGGGTATTCCCTTCTAATTTCAAGTGCAACCGGCTCAAGAAGAGGGGGAAGAAGTATAGACTTTTGGAAGCTCAGCCAGTGTAGCCAAGTCTCCCGCTGCAAGCTTCATGAGATGTAACATGATACCATAAGCTTTTGCTTTATTTGACTATATACACTCTGGTGGGGTTATTAAATTTTCAGTCCGACCCACCACTTTTTTGGTGTTCTTTTTGCATTTTGCATTTTTTTAAGTGCTTCTATACAACATATCTACATGGTGCAGCATATATACAAGAAATTTTCCTCTTGAGCCTGTAGACTATCCCTCTTTTGAAGCTTTATTGCAACCCACGGCTTCTGTCTTTAGCTTTCATCACCACTAGACCAAGTTGAGACGCACTTCCTTCACTAGAAGAAGAAGAGAGGTTCCGCCTAGAAGTACTACCCTCATATGCTACCCCAAGCCAAAGGAAACTGCCTCCTCACCACCTCATCCGTGGAGAGCCATGTGTAAAGTGCTGGTGCAAGTCAAGCCATTGTCTCTAAGAGTCATGCGCGTGTTGTTAAGTGCTCTACTTAGGCTCATCAAGATGACATATGCTCATAGCCTAGTGGACTCAAAGAATTAAGTCCTTATGGACCTGAAAAGCCTTAACCCTAAGCCCTATAAGGTTCCTTTAGAGTAAAGTGGATTAAGATCTTATTCAAGCTCCATTTCTCAATTTAATTCCAGGCTTAGTTTAAATGTCAACTCTCATCCAGAAAAACTATATACATATGTACACAAGATGCTTATTTACACAAATTTTACAATCGTGCAAAATTTTTGAAAAATGTTTTGAAATCATGGATGAATGATGCATGAGGTGCAAATTTTTGCAAAAAGATCTTTACACACATTTACACAAGATTTTTGCAAACTTTTGATTTTCAAAACATTTTGGAAAAATTTTGTACTATATACATAATTTTGATACAAAAATATTTACACAAGCTTTACACAAAAGATTTTTGAAATCATTTTTACAAAAATACTTTGTACACTAGCTATGTATGTGCAAATAAAAGAAGTTTATGTACATGAAAATTTTTTAATTTTTGTGATTTTTAGCCATTTTATTTATTAACACACTCACACAAAGTACGAGTTATGGCTAAAGTATATATGAAATATATACACACCCCCCCTATACTTAGCTCGAACGATGTCCTCAGAGTGATTAAGAGCGATGAAGAAGACATAACTCGTGCTTAGTAAAAGGGAAGTGAAAAGGAATGGTTAAGTACAGGAACGAATAAATGAATAGAATGAGAGGAACTCGGTGGTTTCCCCCTATACTTAGGATTAACTAATCCTAAGTATAGCAAGCTGTACATGAAGGGAAATCCGAGTGAAGAAGATACAGAGTCTGCCCCCCCTATACTTAGGGTAAAATATCCCTAAGTATAGGCAGCAAAACAGGAGCAGAAAGAATGAAAAGAATACCCGCAGGTCCGACATCCCCCCTATACTTAGGGTAAAGTACACCCTAAGTATAGCATAATCATAAGATGAGAAAAGGGATGTGGGACTAAAGAATAGAATGATATGGACAACTGGATCTATACAAGGCGGAGGAACAGTGAAAATCAGGCGTGAGATGCAAAAGATGTGAGTCAAGAGACCACATCTCACGCAAAATGAATAGGGGCAACAATAACGTCCCGCGGCTCATGATCTAGAAATGGCTTGAGCCGCTGGCCGTTCACTTGAAAGGTACTCTCAGAAGACAACTCGGATATATCAATGCTACCATTGTCGTGTACCTTTCTGACCAAGTAGGGTCCCTTCCATTTGCTCTGCAGCTTCCCTGGAAACAAACGAAGCCTCGCATCAAACAGCCATACTCTCTGTCCAATCTCAAAATGCTTGTGGCTGATATGAGAATCATGCCACTCCTTCACTCTCTCCTTATACTGTAGGCTGTTTGAGAAAGCTGTATCTCTAAGCTCCTCCAGGGCAGCTAACTCTTCCCTCCTCTGGTCTCCTACACCATCTAGATCCATAAGAATATATGTGACTGCCCAAAGTGACTTGTGCCTCAGCTCAACAGGTAAATGGCACGGCTTGCCATATACGAGGCGAAAGGGAGATGTGCCCAATGGAGTCTTGAAAGACGTCCTATATGCCCACAAGACCGAGTCTAAAAGCTGTGACCAATCCTTTCGGTCAGGACGGACGACTTTCTGTAAAATAGTCTTGATCTCCCTGTTCGAGACCTCGACTAGACCATTCGTCTGTGGATGGTAAGGAGTAGCAACACGATGGTCTATACTGAACTCACTAGCAAGGGCCTTTACCTGGTCATTGATGAAATGAGACCCCCATCAGAAATCAGAACTCGTGGAACCCCGAACCGCGTGATGATGTGCTTCCTCAAAAATCTACAAATTGTCCTCGCATCAGCGGCTCGGGCGGGGATGGCCTCGACCCAACGACTAACATAATCAACGGCCAATAGAATGTACTCAAATCCCTAACTCTTGGGGAATGGACCCATGAAAGCGATGCCCCATGCGTCAAAAACCTCACAGAAGTGAATGGGCTGCATCGGCATCATATCACGCTGTCCACAAGTGCCCATCCTCTGACAATCAGTACACCTCTTCACGAACTCATCAGAGTCCTTGAAGAGGGTAGGCCACCACAAGCCGGATTGGAGCACTTTCTGTGTCGTTCTCCTCCCAGAATGATGTCCTCCTGCCTCAAGCTTGTGGCAGTAAGTGAGGATGCTATGATGTTCCTCCTGAGGTATACACCGACGCCAGACGCTATCCCCTCCTTCGTGGTAAAGGATGGGATCCTCCCAGTGGTAGGACTTGGCCTTCGCAAGGAAGGTCTCAAGCCTCTGCCTGGGCCAATCCTGTGGGACTTTCCCAGCAATGAGAAAGTTCACAATATCGACATACCACGGGAGTGAGGCGATAGCAAGGATCGCCTCATCTGGGAAGGTATCTCGAATAGGATCAATCTGCTCAGACTCCTCGGGCTGCTCTAAATGGGAGAGGTGATCCGCCACCACATTCTTGACTCCAGGCTTATCCTTGATCTCAATGTCGAGCTCCTGGAGTAGAAGGATCCATCTAGTCAGTCTGGCCTTGGCATCCTTCATTGCCATGAGGTACCTGATGGCGATGTGATCTGTGTACAAAGTCACTCTAGATCCAATGATATAAGATCGAAACTTATCCAGGGCGAACACTACGGCTAGCTTCTCCTTCTCTGTGACCGTGTAATTCCGCTGGGCGGAATCCAATGTGCGGCTAGCGTAGTGGATAGCAAACGGAACTCCATCCCTCCTCTATCCCAGCACTGCCCCCACGGTAAAATCGGAGGCATCCGTCATGATCTCGAATGGGAGAGACCAATCAGGCGGTTGGAGGACAGGAGCCTCAATCACGCACTGCTGGAGAGTCGCAAAGGACGAGAGACACTTGTCATCGACAAGTAACTCGATGTCTTTCGTCAAGAGGTCAGTCAACGGTCGGGCAATCCTGCTGAAATCCTGAATAAATCTCCTATAAAATCCAACGTGCCCCAGAAATGACCGTAGCTGCCTCAAATTGGACGGCGGTGCGAGTTTTCTAATGACATCAACCTTGGTCGGATCAACCTCCATGCCCCTGTTGGAGATGATGTGGCCAAGCACCGTCCCTTGAGTCATCATGAAGTGACTCTTCTCCCAAGATAGAACCAAATGGTACTCAATACATCGCTGGAGTACTTGGTCTAGGCAGTCAAGATAGGAGTCGAATCCGTCGCCGTAGACCGAGAAATCGTCCATGAAGACCTCTAAACACTCCCCTACCATGTCCGAAAAGATCGACAGCATGCACCTCTGAAAAGTCGCAGGGGTATTGCATAGCCGAAATGGCATGCGTCGAAAGGCATATGTACCAAAGGGACAGGTAAAGGTGGTCTTCTCCTGATCTTCAGGAGCGATGGCCACCTGGTTGTAGCCCGAGTACCCATCCAGGAAGCAATAATGGCTCTTCCCTGCCAGTCTCTCAATGATCTGGTCAATAAAAGGCAGGGGGAAATGGTCCTTCTTGGTGGCCTGGTTGAGTCTCCTGTAGTCAACACAGACCCTCCAAGAGGTGGGTACTCGTGTAGCAATCTCCTCTACCGACTCATTGATCACAGTCATGATGCCCGTCTTCTTGGGAACCACATGCAAGGGGCTAACCCACTTGGAGTCGGAAATGGGATAAATAAAATCTGCACTCCACCATTTCGATATTTCCTTCATCATGACCTCTCTCAGGTTGGGGTTCAGCCGCCGCTGGAACTCACGCGACAGCTTCGCCCCCTCCTCGAGATAGATATGGTGGGAGCACACTGATGGACTAATCCCATGGAGATCTGCTACGCTCCATCCGATTGCCTTGCGGTACTTTTCAAGAACCCCCATCAAACGGGATTCCTGCTCTCCAGTCAGATCGGCAGAGATGATGACTGGGTACATCTCAGGCTCGCTCGCAAGGAACCGATACTTCAGCGAAGTAGGGAGCGGCTTCAGCTCTGGACAGCTGGGCGCTGGCAATTCTGGCTTCGGAAGAAAATGTGTCAATGCTGCTGAGTCTGCCAAATCTGCCTGGGAGAAAGAAAGCGAACTCTCGCAAACTGGATCTGGAGAAGGTTGCTCAACTGTGTTGTCTCTGATCTGCTCTACATCTACCTCCTCCTCATCTGTAGGCTCAGGTGGACTCAAGTCTGGCATCTGATCGTCGCAATCTGCCCAATTAGACTCTGAATCCGAGGGATCTGCATCAAAAGCGGTGGCATCAGTACCACCGTAACACAAGGTGGCCTCAGCACCACCATCACTGAAATCCGTGTCGCGATCAAGGACCGGCTCTGCTGCCTCTATTGTATCCTGGACCAGGGTTGTGCTCTCCAAGCTCTCCTCTGTTATCATCTCGGCATCAGCTATGTCTGAAAATGAGAGGATGGCCTGTGCTGCAGGATCTGCCCATGCCGCCTCATCGTCAGTGATCACAAAATCACAGTCCCGGTGGATGTCTGGCTCGGCGTCTGTCAGCTGCTCTGAATCTGTGCTATCCTCTGAGCGTGCTCTCTCTCTAGCTCTGTAGTCCTCGACCGTCTCTATTTGTATACTCTCTCCCTCGACGTGAAAGTACACCTTCCCGCTATCATGATCAGTCACCGCCTTGGCTGTGGCCAAGAACGGACGACCAAGGATGATGGGGGTATCGGGCACTGAATCAGGGATCTCCATGTCCAACACTACGAAGTCCACAGGGAATTTCAGGCCCTGAATCGTGACGATAACATCTCACAACAACCCCTTCGGCCTCTTGACAGATCGATCAGCAAACTGAAGGACTGTCCTGCTCTGTCTAAGAGTGCCCAACTCGAAGCGGTCGAGAAGGGCTGCCGGAAGGAGGTTGATCGACGGTCCGCTATCCAATAGAGTCCGGTCGAACCTCTGCTCACTAATCTGACATCTGACATACGGTGCCCCTGAATCTGGCCTCTTGGCCGGCAGACGGTTCTGGATCGCAAAACATGTGGCTTTCGTCAGCACATGAATCTCGGAAGGGTGGTTCCTCCTCCTCCTCCTTACTGTGGTCCTGTCTCTCAAAGATCGCTGAAGAAGGGGGATGTGCTGCAAAGCCTCCTGGAGGGTCAGCTGGATGTGGAATCTATCGATCATGCTCTAACTGTACTCGTCCTGCTCTCTCTTTTTTGGATCATTTTCTTTTTTCTTCCTCTTCCCCATCTGAAGGGCTCTAGGGAAGGGGATCACAGGGTCCTTCTCAGATGAAGGACTAGGAAAAGGTCTAGACGGCTCGACGGCCGGATCCACACATACATCACTCACCACAGTGGGACCGGAAGAAACTAAACCTTTTCCTTTATTCAAAATAGTGTTCTGAGATACATCAACACGAGGAAAGACAACATCTCTATCAAAATGAACACTGGTGGCCTCAGTACCACCTCTGGCTGGCTCTGTAACTGGACGTCTCGCGACCTCAGTACCGTGGGCTGGCTCGGCTCCTCTGGTGGCATCAGCACCACCTCCTTGAACTGGTGAAGTGGCGGCCTCAGTACCGCCGGTGGAATCAGCATCCTTGGTGGCATCAGTACCACCATCATCATCATGTGCGGACTCAGTACCACTATCCTCCTCCTCATCTGGCGCCCTGGGTGGATCCTCGAGTCGTCGCTCAAATGAGGCGCCGCCGACTGGTGCTCTACCGCTCCTAAGTGTAACAAAATCAGCATCAAATAGATCTGAAGACATATCATCAAATGGATCACTAGGAGTGGCATGCTCAGTGTCAACTACCTGCTCAGACTTCCTCTTCAGGCTGTTCGGATTCGGCTCTATCTGTGCAGGGATGGCGGCCTTCCCTCTCATCAGGTCCCGCATCTCCTGGCGGAACTCGTCCATCTCCCGTCTGAAGGTAGCCTGCTGGTCCGTAAGGAGGCGGGCTATGTCATCCAAAGCGGGGCCCTCCTGGGAGCCCGACGGGTAGCCTCTCTGGTGCTAAGGCTGCTGGAACTGGTGCTGCTGGTAAGAGGGGTAGGAGGAAGGATGCTGCTGCTGGTGTGCCTGGTGAGCCTGCTGCTCACGTCTCCAAGACTGTCCCTGCTGTTGATAGGGACGAGGAACGAAGGATGACTGCTGTTGTTGCTGGTGGGCTGGGGGCTGCTGCTGGTGATCTCTCTGCTGGCTATACTGCCCTCCCTGACCGGATGACTGCTGCTGGGGCTGGGTACCTCCACTCCCCCACCTGAATTCGGGATGGTCTCGTCGGATCCCAGGCTGGGGGCGGTCATACCAAATCCCGTTGACATCCATCAACGGCTCTGCATCGTAAGGGGCTGGCGGGAGTACTGCCAGAGGCTGATCTGACTGGTAGACCACCATCTACATGTCTGGAGATGGTGGTGACTGGTAGGAGGGCTGCCGCGGCTGGTACGGCTCCGCATGTACAAGATGAACCTCTCTAGGCTGCTGTAGGGAGTGGAGCGCTGGGACGAGCTACTGCTGCCACCGGTATCACCTCGCGACCGAAGACAGGGCTGTGAAGCCGTCTGTGCCTCCTGGAGACACATGAGCTGGGTCTTCATGTCGCTCAGAGTCTGTGCCATCTGCTCCATCTACGTGATACCCTAGCACTGCTTCTTCTCAATCAGCTCCATGCGGTCCAACTTCTCGCTGATGATACCCATGTCCGCAGCGGACGACTCTGCCTGTGCTGCTGCGACTGCGGACGAACTAGATGGACCTGCATCGACCCGTGCTATCCTCTGGTACTGCACGGCTCCTAGCTGCTGCTGGGGTCTCCCCTGTGTGTACAACCGGGTCTGGGATATCACCATGTAGTTTTCGGCCATCTCCTCGAAGATGGCCCAGACCTGGTCGTGATCCTTGGCGAAATAGGACCTGCCGTAAGAAGCATTCACCAGGCCCTGGAGCTCTGGTGTCAACCCGCTAAAGAAGCTCTGCACAAGGTTCGGCTTCGTGATATCGTGGTGCGGGCATCGGTCTATGAGCTCTCGGAACCTCTCCCATGCCTCATGGAATTGGTCGTTGGGGAGCATGGAGAAGTTGCTGATCAGGGCCCTCGCTGCATTCGTCCGCCCGAGTGGATAGTACTTGTTCAAGTACTCGGTGCGGAGCTGCTCCCACGTGTAGACAAACTTCCCCAGATGCTTCAGACAGGTGGCTGCTCTATCTGCCAGTGAAAAGGGGAAGGCGATCATCCAAATCATATCCTGGTCCACATGAAAGTCGTGGACAGTGCTGCAGATCATCAAGAACTCCTGGAGGTGAAGATGGGGCTCCTCGGTGGCATGTCCGTGAAAACGGGGAAGCATCTGCAGGGTGTTCGGGGGGAACTTGAAGTCCCCCACGATAGCAAGCACCACCACCCAATGATGCATCAGTGTAGATCCGGGGTTGTGCAACTCCCGCATCGGTCTCGGTGGTCCTCCTGCCGCGGCGGCTGCCGCTGCGGCGGCTGCGGCTGCTGCTGCTGCTGCGGCTGCTGCGGCTCGTGCCGCTGCATCTGGTCCGTCCTCAGGCTCGCTCTGATCTCTCTCTGCTCTGAGTCGCTCCAACTCTCTCCTCATCTCAATCATAAAAGCTCCCTGATCTCTCAACTGCTGCTGAACTGTCTCTAAAGAGGCGATCAGGGTGGAGTTGATCGCTCCCTGGTCCAGGACAAAATGTTGATCTCCTCGTGGACCTCCGGGGTGATCCTCAGAACTGCCGGCCATGACGTCTGCAAAATCAAATGAGCCCAACTCAGGTGCTGTCAAATCCGCTAATCTCTCCTCGGGCTCATGTCTCTCAGTACCAAAAGAAAGGGGATCGAGGGGGAACAGGGCGGAGTCGTACTCGGGCTCGGAGAGCTGGTCTCGGCTCTCGCGGGCCAACCTAGATGATCGGCAACGGCGCCATTCTGATCAGCGAAAATCCGAGCAACTAAGGTAAAGGTGCTAAATAGGTCGTTACGACCTCGGTCACTCAGATGCACTTGATCAAGAAAAATTGAACCACTGATAAAGATAAAATCAATCAATACACGAATAGCGGTCCTGCTATTGGATTAACCTGGTATAGCACCCAAGGTCGAACTCAAGGAGCACGGGTTGGCCGAGGCCTACGAAGTAGTCAAAAGAGATAAAATAAAAGGAGAAAATATTTTTGGTGGTTTTTGAATATTTTATATTTTATTTTGGATTTTTTTAGTTTATTAAGAAAATGATAAAAACAACCAAGCACACAATTCAACAATTTATTAAAGGCACTAAAAGTCAAGCAAAAATTCCAACAAAAATGTTTTTGTGTGTTTTATACTTTTTAGTGTTTTTAGTGAATGTTTGAGAATTTTCTGATCTTTATTTAATTTTCTAAAAATCAAACAGTGGCTAAAGGAGATGGTACTGTCCAGCCAAGCCAAAAAGCCCTAGATAAAATATCTAAGAGCTCCAAAATGGCCTGGAGGTAATTTTCCTGTAAAGAAGATAAAATGAGGAAAATTCAGGCACCAATTTTATTGTTTTTGGATTTTTAATTTATTTACTAGAATTTTTGTAGGTTTTTGAGTGTTTTTAAGTTTTTAGTGGTTTTCAGTAATGAAAAATAGCCAAAATTGGCTAGAAAATCAAACTAAGCAAGACAAACAGTGGACAATTTTTTTGTAATTTTTGGACACTATTTAATATTTTTTTGTGATTTTTAAAGTTAGACAGTAGCAAAAATGGAGGTTTTTGAATTTTTTAAAAATATCAAACGAGATCAAAAATGTCCTCAAAAATCCACAAAAATCCTACACCATGGCAGGAGCCATGTGTCAAATTTTCGTTGGATTTGGAGGTGATTTGATATTTTATTCAAAAATAAAAAAGGGGCACTGTGCAAAGGGACCAAAGTGCAAATACCCAAAGTTCTGGGGGGTCTGGTGCAAAATACCCAGCAAAACACGCGCCAAGCGCATGCCTGGGGCACTCAGGGACCTAAATGTAAGAAAAATAAGTCCCGAGGTCTTATTGGTAACAGGTACCAAAAGTCCAAGGGGCTTACCTGCAAATAACCCAAAATAAATCGCACATGCTCAAATAAACCACACACAGGGGTATAAATGCAATTATCTAAAAACTTTCATTCATTTAATAACATCCAGAACTACAAAGGTCTCTACTGCAAATAACCCAAACAAATCACGTGTCGATGCACGTGTCCACAACTGGTAGGGGTATAAATGCAAATAAACTAAAGCTTAGGGTCCACTATGCAAATAAACCTAAAACTAAACAACTGACTTTAATATTTACAGGACTAAAACGAAATAAAATAAAGACAGGGGCCTAAGGGTAAATTACCCTTTATTAAGCGGGGGTGCTGGATGCGCGCCACGTGGAGATCTGACGGCTACGGATCATGGGCGCTCTGGATCGTCTCTCCTCGGATCGAGCGGTGCTGGTGGCTCCAAGGATGGACGGCCAGGATCAAAACTGGAGCGAGGGTGAGGCGATCGACGGCAACTGGAGGTCCTGGATGAACGGGTGGCCGGCGAACTTCGCCGGCCTCGTGGACGCGCTCCCGGCCTCCTCTGTTGCGCCTAAGGATCGGAGAAGCTCCGGCGTGTCTGTGCGCAGCTACTGATGCCCTCCGATGGTCCAGCCGAGCTCGGGTGAGCTCCGACGAGGGTGGCGGAGGTGAGGCTCCTGGTCTGAACGGCAAAAGGCCTCAGATGGCCTGTATTGGACCTGCAAAGCAACCTAGAAGACTCGCAGGTCGAGGGCAAAGTGCCTCGACCCGGTTAGGCGAGGTGGGGGTGGCTGGTGCGTCGGGACGACGAGCTCCGGCGAAGGTAGTGGACGGAGGAGCTCAGTTCCTAGCTCCTGTGCGAGCTGGGTTGAGTGAGTGGGTGGAGAAGGTGCGTCGGACGAAGGCAAATGTAATGGGCGATTCCGACGATCGAAGTGGGTAACGGGGTGGTCGGAATCAAAGAACGACGGCGGCGGTGCGATTTGGGCGAAAATGGAAATCAAAGGAAATGGGAAGCCTAAGGGAATACCTGGGTGGTCGGAGAGACTAGGGAGGAGCAGGGGATGCTCCTGGTCGTTGCCTCGAGGGTCGTCTCGGTCCGAGGCTCGAAGCTCTCGCTGGTGGCGGAGCTGCAGCGGCTACGTCGCCGGATCGATGGAATCCTCCTCCTCTCCTCGCTGCAACAGGCACAGGCAGGAGCTGTCACCTCACACACTCTCTGGAGCTCACAGGAGAAGAAGGCGAATGGCCAAAGATGGTGAAAATGGGTGGCGGAGTTCGCTTATGTACGCTGGAGGGGTCCGGCTAAGACTGGCTCGGGTAGGTCGATGAGGAGCGTGGATCCCAAGGTGTGTGCCCGGCGAGGATGTCGGATGTGGGAGGATCAAAACGGAGCCGGGGTTTGGTGAAATAGTGATCGGGTCGAGGGGGTAGAAATTCGAGAAATCGGTTCCACGACCCAGATCCGCGGGAGGTGGTCCTGGGGGGGTAGTTGACCGGGCGGTCAACATCCCCAGGACCCAATGGGATTCGGCCACGTGGCTGGATCTTGAAGTGACAAAGAAGGGTAGCTAGGGGCCGAATTTGCAAAAACTCAAAACACAAAATATTTTTATTTTATTTTTTTCTATTTTTTAGTGATTTTTAATTAATTTTTGGAAATAAAAATAAGCTATATACATAGTATGTAATATATAGGTATATGTACACTATTAGGGTTTTTTATTTTTTTGATTTTTAATTTTTATTTTTATGCAATTTTATTCCTATTTTATTTTTTATTTATTTATATTATAAAATAAGGAATAAAAGGGTGTTTTTATTTTATTTTTCTTATTTATATACATAGATAAAATAAATATATATGTACATCTATATACATGGTATATGTACAATGTATTTTTGTATTTTTAATTTTGCTCTTTTTATTTTGTTTTTGTTCTAATTCTTTTTATTTTATTTATTTACAATATATAATATAGAATATTTACAAAAAGTTTGGAAAATAATTTTATTTATTTACAAGGTTAAGTAAATATATAGATGTGGTTTATGTACATGATGAAAGGGGTATTTTAATTCTTTTTGATTTTTAACTTTTTCTTTTGTTTTTATACTTATAGATATATACAAGTATTTACAAGCATATTTTTGGTGAGGAAAATATCTTTATTTTATTTACATAAATACTTACACATGAGCCCCTATCTCCCTCTACTTTGGCTTTTGTGCGGTCAGGCCCATGCTGAGCCCTCCCTTGGGTTAGGTTGCTCAATATTTATTCTAAATATTTCCCTCTTTTTCTTTTTAATCTTTATTCTTTTATTTTTGCACAAAAACATGCTAATTATAGGTTTTTACACAATGCGTGCTTTTAGTAATTATTTGTATTTACACACATCTACATGCATTTCCAAAGGTTTTTGTAGCTAAAATATAAGAATAAAGAGTGATGAATGAGTATTCATCAAATACTTCAAATGAATATTTTGTTAGAGTACCAGGAAATGTAAGTCCATTCGAGATTCCAAATTACCTCATTCATTCACATCGTTCGTGTTCTCTCGTCGTTGACGAGCTTCTCCACCTCAGTCATCGACGTCTATGAGTATCTCTATATGAGGTAAAGCACCACTGGATCCGGTATCATGAGTTATACGATGAGGTTGTGAATTACTATCTTGAGATCCTCAGGATGGCGATGATGGAGTAGTAGACGTTCTCTACGGAGGAGGAGGGGGAGGAGGAGGCATAATCATGCAGTGCTTAGGAAATACATCGTAATTGTCACCACCAAAATAGTTGCCTTAGCTCTGCTCGGGATAGCTACATTATAGTTTTCACAGCTGTAGCTATTGTATCCGTATCCTATGTAACCATATGATGGTTGAATTATGTCTGAGAAGGAGGAGGAGGTCTTGGAGGAGGAGCATGAAAGTCTTTTTAGAAGATACAAAATGATCTATCATCAAGTGATGATCTATATCTGCCTAGGGGACTTTGTGTTGCTAGACGATATGGGCTATTAATGTTCATGCAACTTAAGAAACCTAGATATGATATCAAATCATCCTTGTAGTTGCCCATTGAACGATGGCCACATTTGTATTCTTCATAATCCATATGTCCTGGACTCGTATTTGGGACAAATTGTCCATGGGAGTTCATCCGCCGCTCCATATATTCACACTCCACATGGAGCCTCTTTGTGAATTATATATCATGAAGTCTTTGGCAACCCTCTGTTAACCTTCCTGAATATGTTTCTCCATCACCATATCCTCATGACCTCTAAAGACATCATCGTCTCCGCTATCCTCCTTTTTTTTGGATTTGGATTTTATTAAGAACAAAATTAGAGAGAATGTCA
Organism: Ottelia alismoides; assembly: GCA_037367405.1. Taxonomy (NCBI): domain Eukaryota; kingdom Viridiplantae; phylum Streptophyta; class Magnoliopsida; order Alismatales; family Hydrocharitaceae; genus Ottelia; species Ottelia alismoides. The sequence continues at coordinate 127,191 of JAZKJV010005915.1, read as the reverse complement.
TAAAAAGACTACATCAAGTCCCAACCCTCCTTGAGGGTCTGTCATTCGACATGATATTGTCTTGTAGTCACCAACATATGTTCCCATTTATAAGCTTATATTCTTATTCGACCTTTCCTCCTGACTAATAGAGCATTGGAGAACTAATGGAATCCCTCCACTTTTGTAGAATATCTTCATCTACATCATTCATCTTGAAAATGTATGCAAGATCAATAGGTTATGTGTAATCCGCTTTGTCATGTCCACAATTGCATGTTTCATCTTTAGCCTTAAGTTTTAGTGCATGTAGATAAGATCGTGAGCTTTTGTTCTACCACATGTTTTGCCTCTTTGAATGAATTAGGCTAAATGTACTCCAATTCCTTTCTTAACCCCAATAGATGGGGTTTGAGACAATACTTTCACTACCACCTTTCACAGGTTGGGAGCTTCAATCTCGTACTGTAACCACCTCTCAACTACAGAAAATCCAAATGAGATGAATAAATAATAGTAGATAATAATAATATTTCACATGACTCACAACACAATCAATATACTTTTTGGTCCTTACCAGAAAGAGTACCACCATGTCCATTGATCATGGTAATTCTACTGAAGGACCCCAAAGCATCCCTAAAGAACTTGACTTGCACGTTGTTTGAAGTCATAAAATGTCACATAATACTTCAAATGAATATTTTGTTAGAGTACTTGGAAATGTAAGTCCATTCTATATTTCAAATTACCTCATTCATTCACATCGTCCGTGTTCTCTCGTCTTTGACGAGCTTCTCCACCTCAGTCATCGATGTCTATGAGTATCTCTATATGAGGTAAAGCACCACTGGATCCGGTATCATGAGTTATACGATGAGGTTGTGAATTACTAGCTTGAGATCCTCAGGATGGCGATGATGGAGTAGGAGACGTTCTCTAGGGAGGAGGAGGGGGAGGAGGTGGCATAATCATGCAATGGTTAGGAAATATACCGTAATTGTCACCACCAAAATAGTTTCCTTAGCTCTGCTCGGGATAGCTACTTTATAGTTTTCACAGTTGTAGTTATTGTATTCGTATCCTATGTAACCATATGATGGTTGAATTGTGTCTGAGAAGGAGGAGGAGGTCCAGGAGGAGGAGCATGAAAGTCTTTTTAGAAGATAGAGAATGATCTATCATCTTGTGATGATCTATATCTGCCTAGGGGACTTGGTGTTGCTCCATGATATGGGCTATTAATGTTCATGCAACTTAAGAAACCTAGATATGATATCAAATCATCCTTGTAGTTTCCCATTGAACGATGGTCACATTTGTATTCTTCACAATCCATATGTCCTGGACTCGTACTTGGGACAAATTGTCCTTGTGCGTTCATCCGTCGCTCCATATATTCACACTCCACATGGAGCCTTTTTGTGAATTATATATCATGAAGTCTTTGGCAACCCTCTGTTAACCTACCTGAATATGTTTCTCCATCACCATATCCTCATGACCTCCAAAGACATCATCGTCTCCGCTATCCTCCTTTTTTTGGATTTGGATTTTATTAAAAACAAAATTAGAGAGAATGTCATAAAACGACTGCATCAAGTCCCAACCCTCCTTGAGGGTCCGTCATTCGACAGGATATTGTCATGTAGTCACCAACATCTGCTCACATTTATTAGCTTATATTCTTATTCGACCTTCCTCCTGACTAATAGAGCATTGGAGAACTAATGGAATCCCTCCACTTTTGTAGAATATCTTCATCTACATCAGACATCTTGAAAATGTATGCAAGATCAATAGGTTATGTGTAATCCGCTTTGTCATGTCCACAGTTGCATGTTTCATCTTTAGCCTTAAGTTTTAGTGCATGTAGATAAGATCGTGAGCTTTTGTTCTCCCCACATGTTTTGCCTCTTTGAATGAATTAGGCTAAATGTACTCCAATTCCTTTCTTAACCCCAATAGATGGGGTTTGAGACAATACTTTCACTACCACCTTTCACAGGTTGGGAGCTTCAATCTCGTACAGTAACCACCATTCAACTACAGAAAATCCAAATGAGATGAATAAATAATAGCAAATAATAATAATATTTCACATGACTCACAACACAATCAATATACTTTTTGGTCCTTACCAGAAAGAGTATCACCATGTCCTTTGATCATGGTAATTCTACTGAAGGACCCCAAAGCATCCCTAAAGAACTTGACTTGCACGTTGTTTGAAGTCATAAAATGTCACATAATACTTCAAATGAATATTTTGTTAGAGTACTTGGAAATGTAAGTCCATTCGAGATTCCAAATTACCTCATTCATTCACATCATCCGTGTTCTCTCGTCTTTGACAAGCTTCTCCACCTCAGTCATCGACGTCTATGAGTATCTCTATATGAGGTAAAGCACCACTGGATCCGGTATCATGAGTTATATGATGAGGTTGTGAATTACTAGCTTGAGATCCTCAGGATGGCGATGATGGAGTAGGAGACATTCTCTACGGAGGAGGAGGGGGAGGAGGAGGCATAATCATGTAGTGCTTAGGAAATATATCGTAATTGTCACCACAAAAATAGTTGCCTTAGCTCTGCTCGGGATAGCTACATGATAGTTTTCACAGTTGTAGCTATTGTATCCGTATCCTATGTAACCATATGATGGTTGAATTATGTCTGAGAAGGAGGAGGAGGTCCAGGAGGAGGAGCATGAAAGTCTTTTTAGAAGATACAGAATGATCTATCATCATGTGATGATCTATATCTACCTAGGGGACTTGGTGTTGCTAGACGATATGGGCTATTAATGTTCATGCAACTTAAGAAACCTAGATATGATATCAAATCATCCTTGTAGTTGCCCATTGAACGATGGCCACATTTGTATTCTTCATAATCCATATGTCCTGGACTCCTACTTGGGACAAATTGTCCATGTGAGTTCATCCGCGGCTCCATATATTCACACTCCACATGGAGCATTTTTGTGAATTATATATCATGAAGTCTTTGGCAACCCTCTGTTAACCTTCCTGAATATGTTTCTCCATCACCATATCCTCATGACTCCAAAGACATCATCGTCTCCGCTATCCTCCTTTTTTTATTTGGATTTTATTAAGAACAAAATTAGAGAGAATGGCATAAAACGACTGCATCAAGTCCCAACCCTCCTTGATGGTCCGTCATTCGACAGGATATTGTCTTGTAGTCACCAACATCTGCTCCCATTTATTAGCTTATATTCTTATTCGACCTTCCTCCTGACTAATAGAGCATTGGAGAACTAATGGAATCCCTCCACTTTTGTAGAATATCTTCATCTACATAGTTCACCTTGAAAATGTATGCAAGATCAATAGTTATGTGTAATCCGCTTTGTCATGTCCACAATTGCATGTTTCATCTTTAGCCTTAAGTTTAGTGCATGTAGATAAGATCGTGAGCTTTTATTCTCCCCACATGTTTTGCCTCATTGAATGAATTAGGCAAAATGTACTCCAATTCCTTTCTTAACCCCAATAGATGGGGTTTGAGACAATACTTTCACTACCACCTTTCACAGGTTGGAAGCTTCAATCTCGTACTGTAACCATCATTCAACTACAGAAAATCCAAATGAGATAAATAAATAATAGTAAATAATAATAATAATATTTCACATGACTCACAACACAATCAATATACTTTTTGGTCCTTACCAGAAAGAGTATCACCATGTCCATTGATCATGGTAATTCTACTGAAGGATCCCAAAGCATCCCTAAAGAACTTGACTTGCACGTTGTTTGAAGTCATAAAATGTCACATAATACTTCAAATGAATATTTTGTTAGAGTACTTGGAAATGTAAGTCCATTCTAGATTTCAAATTACCTCATTCATTCACATCGTCCGTGTTCTCTCGTCTTTGACGAGCTTCTCCACCTCAGTCATCGACGTCTATGAGTATCTCTATATGAGGTAAAGCACCACTGGATCCGGTATCATGAGTTATACGATGAGGTTTTGAATTACCAGCTTGAGATCCTCAGGATGGCGATGATGGAGTAGGAGACGTTCTCTAGGGAGGAGAAGGGGGAGGAGGTGGCATAATCATACAATGGTTAGGAAATATACCGTAATTGTCACCACCAAAATAGTTGCCTTAGCTCTGCTTGGGATAGCTACATGATAGTTTTCACAGTTGTAGCTATTGTATCCGTATCCTATGTAACCATATGATGGTTGAATTGTGTCTGAGAAGGAGGAGGAGGTCCAGGAGGAGGAGCATGAAAGTCGTTTTAGAAGATACAGAATGATCTATATCTGCCTAGGGGACTTGGTGTTGCTCCACGATATGGGCTATTAATGTTCATGCAACTTAAGAAACCTAGATATGATATCAAATTATCCTTGTAGTTGCCCATTAAACGATGGTCACATTTGTATTCTTCATAATCCATATGTCCTGGACTCGTACTTGGGACCAATTGTCCTTGTGCGTTCATCCGACGCTCCATATATTCACACTCCACATGGAGCCTTTTTGTGAATTATAAATCATGAAGTCTTTGGCAACCCTCTGTTAACCTTCCTGAATATGTTTCTACATCACCATATCCTCATGACCTCCAAAGACATCATCGTCTCCGCTATCCTCCTTTTTTTGGATTTGGATTTTATTAAGAACAAAATTTGAGAGAATGTCATAAAACGACTGCATCAAGTCCCAACCCTCCTTGAGGGTCCGTCATTTGATAGGATATTGTCATGTAGTCACCAACATCTGCTCCCATTTATTAGCTTATATTCTTATTCGACCTTCCTCCTGACTAATAGAGCACTGGAGAATTAATAGAATCCCTCCACTTTTGTAGAATATCTTCATCTACATCATTCATCTTGAAAATGTATGCAAGATCAATAGGTTATGTGTAATCCGCTTTGTAATGTCCACAATTGCATGTTTCATCTTTAGCCTTAAGGTTTAATTCATGTAGATAAGATCGTGAGCTTTTGTTCTCCCCACATGTTTTGCCTCTTTGAATGAATTAGGCTAAGTGTACTCCAATTCCTTTCTTAACCCCAATAGATGGGGTTTGAGACAATACTTTCACTATCACCTTTCACAGGTTGGAAGCTTCAATCTGGTACTGTAACCACCATTCAACTACAGAAAATCCAAATGAGATGAATAAATAATAGTAAATAATAATATTTCACATGACTCATAACACAATCAATATACGTTTTGGTCCTTACCAGAAAGAGTATCACCATGTCCATTGATCATGGTAATTCTACTGAAGGACCCCAAAGCATCCCTAAAGAACTTGACTTGCACGTTGTTTGAAGTCATAAAATGTCACATAATACTTCAAATGAATATTTTGTTAGAGTACTTGGAAATGTAAGTCCATTCTAGATTCCAAATTACCTCATTCATTCACATCATACGTGTTCTCTCGTCTTTGACGAGCTTCTCCCCCTTAGTTTGGATAGCAACTACAAGGTCGACATTTGTGACAAGAGTGTGCTTGTACTAGTACTTGGTATTGAAGTAATAAGCTGGTCATAAGCATGCACAACTCTCAGATTTTAATCCATCAAAAGTGGAAGAAAAATAAATAATACATTTACTACACATTAGCCTTGTGAAGAGGATGTGAGAGAACAATGGTCCAACGTTTTTCTATGATGTCCAGCCATACCTTATGTACTTTCCCAACTGCTTCTCTAACCTTCTCTCTCATCCATGGCATTGCCTCATAGATCACTCCCATTGTTGGTTTTTTGTTGCCACCAATGATCCACAATACAAACACAACCGGATCTATTATCTCATGACTTGTATCACGTCATCCCAGAAGTGAAGATTATTGATCAATGTATACACTTTCCTCCCTCCTTCCATCCGAGCTTCTAGTGTCTCGAACCACTCCCCTTGGCAACATGGTTTTCATTCCCATCTTATGTTGTTCATGGATTTTCAATGCTATAAAATTGGTTACAAAACATGATGTTAGGCCTCACCATCCCACTATTGCACATTCGCGTCATCAAAGCCAACACTTTAGAATGGTTGTAAATGAAGGTGGTGATCTTTCACACATGCTCCACCTCCTTTGAGATCATCTTCCTTTTGTTGAAGTCCTTCGATATCAAATCTATAAAAAGCGCAACATACGGTGTCCAAAAAATACCATGTCTGCCAGAATTTATTACTATTTCATCGAATTTCTTAAAGTTATCGCCATTATCTGTAACAATTTGGACAATGTTCTCCTTCCCAACATCATCAATGTAAAACTTTCTAGTTAATTTGCATGTAGGTCATGGATGTTTTTAGAAATAACATTTATGCCCCTGCTAGGATGTAGTAGCATCAAAATTTTGTAGGAAAATTATTTTAAGTGTCTCACATTATATTAAATCACATGTCTTATTCATAAGGCAATTAAAATATTTTCCTATATCTAAAAATTCAAAAACATTGCATTTACTCCCTGTTTCCATTAAAAAATGATAAAGATGTTGAAAAATTCCATAAATATATTGTTCCTTTATTATTTTATGTTTGAACTTCACACCAAAAATCACTAAAAATCTCAAAAGAAAAACCATAATAATCGAAAAATCCTTAAAAACTTATAAAAATTATTAAAAATCATGGTAAAAATATAAATAATATATTTTCAATTTTTATATTGTGTTTATATTTTATAGTTGTTGTTAAAATAGTTTTAGAACTTTTTTAGACTTTTATCTATTTTTAAATTCCAAAACAATCCACTCTTGACTTTTTGTACATTGTTTTGTCATTGCTATTCCACTAAAAATACAACAAAATTATAAAAATAAAATTAAATTAACAAAAAACATAAAAAACATAAAAAAGATAAAAATATTATATTTTATCTATTTTTTATTTATAGTTATATATACGCTAACATATATCTATGTATTGTTATATTTACTTATCATACTATGTCTGTTATTATTAAAAATACGTCATATATTTAAGAAACCCTAAAAAAAGGACTATAGTTGGGGTATTTTTATGATTTTTCTATATGTTATATATCTTTATATCATAAATAACTTTTTTAATACATCTTATCTATATATTCTTATATATACATATTACATACATTAAAAAGAAATCTAAAAATAGAAAAATATTATAATATTATAATTTTTTAAAAAATTAAAACAAAACAAAAAATATAAGTAAAAAATAAAAAAATCAAATAATTAAAAAGCCATAAAAAATTAAAAAACCCCTTATAAAAAAAATATTTATTGCATTTTTTATAAATTTGTTTGGTATATTCTTGTTGCTCCTTTGTGTTTCGGCCCCTACACTAGCATACTATAAATATCATTTTGTAGGGAATAATAAATTTTAACTCACTATATTCATTGTTTTGTTGATGCATCCAATTGTGGAAATCTGAGAGCTGAGAGAGCGGTCGACATAGCGATTACCAAATCTGACTTGCTGGGTACTGCATACCCTCCAGGACCAGAAGTTGAGATCCCTTCACTTTTGCATGTTTATCATAAGGTCAAGTCACAATATGCATAGGTGAATCTTTGACCCATCCCAACACTCATATAAGGAGATAATGAAGTTTGTTCGGGTAAATAATTCTATCAGTCATATGTACCAGTAGTAGATTCCCCTTTAAATAGTTCATTGATCCAATAAGAACTCGAGAATAAGGTGAGTCATCCTTAGTTGGAATTGGATCGAGAGTGCACGAAGGTGTTGTAGGTGAGAAGCACAGAGATGTGGGGAAGTTCGACAGGGTTCTGACTTCGTACTCTGGGTGGGATGGAACCAACCATGGGTGAGGATCTATTGCAGATGGCTGAGTACATGGAGGAAAGAGAAGATAAAGAAGATCGGTATATGATCGATGAGAAGTGACCCACAGAATGTGGGTATAAATACTAATCCAACATCTTTGAACATGATGAAACAAAAGCGTATCAAGGTAGAAAATGTGTAAGTGCACATAATGATATACAAATAGACAATAGGCAAGAGCAAAACCATGTTTTCACCGACTTAACACCATGATGGTACCAAGAGTCTAGATGTTATCTTTTCGATTTTAGTTAGGTGACAATACAAATCTTTTTTACACGAGCACACAATGTGAATCGAATGACAACTAGTTCTTACTTCTACCAAACCCCAAACACAAGATCTATCTTCCTAGGTTGCTGGATTATATCAAGTCCTTAAGGGAAATAGTAGAAAATTGAAAACCAAAATGTCTCTCTAAGGTTGTAAGAGAATGATTGCAATTACTGAATCTGCAAAGATCCAGAGACTAATGATGCAAGTCCAAGTATTTAGGCTCTAACCTTAAAGTGTGCATCATTACCCTCTCACTTCGGAATAATACCTATGTACAAGTGTCGGCTTGCTCTCCCCAATGAAAGAATATAATTTATACTAATTTTTTGTCAAATTTGCATTATCTATCCTGATTTTAGTTGAGTTATCACTAAATAAATTTTCCATCACAAGCAAGCCTATCTTTAGTTCCAATTCATTTTGAATCTTAAGTTATAAAACTTGAAGGGGGAAATTGAGAAAATCAGTGCATGATAAAAAACCATGATGCATGCGTAGTTAGAAGACTTATATTAATTCCCAATGCTCTAAATGGGGATGCTTGACAGAATTAAAAGAAGTATACTATATGCAACGTCAGTTAAGAAAACAACCCTAACAGAAGGTTCCAATTAGCAAGAAAAGTTCAGTTAATTTGGCTTATTAGACCTATTGTAGATGCTTCTTATTAAAGTAACTATGTTTTCCTAATATTGTACAAGCACAATCAGGTAAGGTTTGAAATAATGGTATGCATATCGTATCTCTCCTCACGATAAACGATATATCAATGATATTGGTGGAAATGTCATAAATGGATCAAAAAATTGTTTTTTGATGTTTTTTTGTAAATTAAGATCATCCAATTATTGAAACAACAAATAACTTGCAAATACACTCATCTATATCCCCTATGTCGCAGATATCGATCATATCAAACATATCGTTGTTAATGCTAATTGTTGACTAATATATATTGGAAAATGGAGTTCATCCAAGTTCTTAGAATAGTAAATAACTTACAAATATATATATTTAGATCACACATATTTATCATCTATGACCCTTATATCAAATATATTAGTCATATAGGATATATTGTTTTTAATGTTGATTGCTGGCTGATAAATATTGGAATTTGAAACAAAATCGTTAAGTTAACCACACTTAGATTCTTAGAACACACATTTTATTTATGTAAGTTAGTGAATGGAATTATAGATGAGACAATTAATCTAACATGTAGATTATGTTTAATCAGACAATTTTTAATTTATAAAAAAACTTTCATAGACAAGATTCTAGTGAACTAAAGAATTAATTACAGAAATACATCAAGTAAGGATGCATTTATTTGTAAAATTATAAAAAAAAGTAAATTAATGTAATATTATAAAAATATATTATCTAGGCATGAGAACAAATATGAACCAAGAGGTATATGGTGGATATGTATGCCCCCCTCTTTATTGTCTTTTGCAGCGCATCACTGACTTAATGAACTCGTGGTAGTTTTCCCATGTCATGTACGAGTACATGACCTTGTAATCCATGATGTATTTCATGTACTGATGTTCATTGGCGTCTATGAGTATCCCTATATGAGGATAAGCAGAACTAGATTCAGTATCATGAGTTATACGATGAGGCTATGAATTACTAGCTTGAGATCATCGAGATGGCGATGATGGAGTAGGAGACGTTCTCTACAGAGGATGAGGGGGAAGAGGAGGCCCAATCATGTAGTGGTTAGGAAATATACCTTAACTGTCACCTCCAAAATAGTTGCCTTAGCTCTGCTCGGGCTAGCTACTTGATAGTTTTCATATTTGTAGCTATTGTATCCATGACTTATGTAGCCATATGATGGATGAATCTGTGTCTGAGAAGGAGGAGGTGGTCCAGGAGGAGGAGCATGAAAGTCTTTTGAGAAGATACGAATGATCTCTCATCATGTGATGATCCATATCTTCCTAGGGGACTTGGTGTTGCTCCACGATATGGGCTATTAATCTTCGTGCAACTTAAGCAACCTAAATATGATATAAAATCATCCATGTAGTTGCCCATTGAATGATGGTCACATTTGTATTCTTCATAATCCATAGGTCATGGACTCGTAATTGGGACAAATTATCCTGGTGTGTTCATCCGCTGCTCCATATATTCACACTCCACATGGAGCCTTTTTGTGAATTATATATCATGAAGTCTTTGACAACCCTCTGCTAACCTTCCTGGATATGTTTCTCCATCACCAGATCCTCATGACCTCCAAAGACATCATCATCTCTGCTATCATCCTTTTATTTCGATTTGGATTTGATTAAGAACGAGAGGAGAGAATGTCATAAAACAACTGCATCAAGTTCCAACCCTCCTAGACGGTCCGTCATCCGACTGGATATTGTCATGTAGTCACTAACATCTGCTCCCATTTATTGTCTTATATTATTATTCGACCTTCCTCTTGGTTAATAGAGCACTGGAGAACTAATGGAATCCATCCACTTTTGTAGAACATCTTCATCTACATCATTCATCTTGAAAAAGTATGCAAGATCAATAAGTTATGTGTAATCCTCTTTATCATGTCCTCAATTGCATGTTTCGTCTTTAGCCTTAAGTTTTAATGCATGTAGATAAGATCATGAGCTTTTGTTCCCCCAACATGTTCAACCTCTTTGAATGAATTTGGTTGAATATACTCCAATTCCTTTCTTAACCCCCAATAGATGTGGTTTGAGATAATGCTTTCACTATCACCTTTCACAGGTTGGGAGCTTCAATCTCGTACTGTAACCACCATTCAACTATAGAAAATCCAAATGAGCTAAATAAATAATAGTAAATAATAATAATATTTAACATGACTCACAACACAGTCGACATACTTTTTCATCCTTACCTGAAAGAGTATCACCATGTCCATTGACCATGGTAATTCGACTGAAGGACCCCAAAGCATCCCTAAAGTACTTGACTTGCACTTTGTTTGAAGTCATAAAATGTCACATAATACTTCAAATGAATATTTTGTTAGAGTACATGGAAATGTAAGTCCATTCTAGATTCCAAATTACCTCATTCATTCACATCGTTCGTGTTCTCTCGTCTTTGACGAGCTTCTCCACCTCAGTTTGGATAGCTACTAGAAGATCGACATTTGTGACAAGACTGTGCCTGTACTTGTACTTGGTATTGAAGTAATAAGTTGTTCATAATCATGCACAACTCTAAGATTTTAATCCATCGAAAGTCGAATCAAAAAATAAAGAATACACTTACTACATATTAGCCTTGTGAAGAGGATGCGAGAGCATAATGGTCCAACACTTGTGTATGATGTCCAAGCATACCTTATGTACTTTCCCAACTGCTTCATTGCCTCATAGATCACTCCCATTGTTGGTTTTTTGTTGCCACCAAAGATCCACAATGCAGACACAACCAGATCCATTATCTCATGACTTGTATCACGCCATACCAAAAGTGAAGATCATTGATCAATGTCTCCACTTTCCTCCCTCCTACCCCGAGCTTCTGGTATCTCGAACCATTCCCCTTGGCAACATGGTCTTCATTCTCATCTTGTATTGTTTAAGGATTTTTAATGCTATAAAATTGGTTACAAAACATGATGTTAGGCCTCACCAGCCCACTACTGCACATTCACCTCATCAAAGCCAGCACTTTAGAATGGTTGTAAATGAAGGTGGTGATCTTTCACACATGCTCCACCACCTTTGAGATCAACTTCCTTTTGTTGAAGTCCTTCGGTATCAAATCAATAAAAAGCATAACATACAGTGTCCAAAAAATACCATGTCTGCTATAATTTATTATTATTTCACCGGATTCTTAAAGTTATCGCCAATATCTTTGACAATTTGGACAATGTTCTCCTTCCCAACATCATTGATGGTATCCTTCGTCAACTTCAACAAATACTTGTAGTGCTTCACATGATTATATGCATCAATGGGTTTCAAAAAAAATCATCTTCTCGTCACAGTAAATGAGGAATTTGGTGATTTTCTTCCTTGTGTCGCTCGTCCACCCATTACACATCAATATCACTATACTCTGTCCATCTCCTCCTAAACACGGTGATGTAGAAACTCGGTGATGTAGTTGTTCATCTCCTACTTCTCCATCATGTAATACTTGTTCACTATCTCGTTGGATGCATTTGTCTTCCTTAACTTTTTTGGGTGGGGTGGTGGTGGTGCCGATGTACCTCAATAACCATTGCCACATGAACCATAGAAGACGTCCCATGCACCACCTAGTTCTCCCCGCTCGAACTCGCTCCTCAGTATTCATGTGTTGCATGTTATGTATGCCCTCCTCTTAGATATAGTCTAAATATAATGCAGGGTAGACAATGTCATCGTCATCTAAATCAAAGAGGACATTGAACTCTTTCTTGAACATGAATTACTTTAATTGTTTATCCCTTCTTGACCTCTTTATATCTTTGTCCTTCTTCCCATCCAAGTTAACCTTCACCAAGTCCCCCACATCTTTGGGACAACGTGTGCTCTTGGAAACATTCTTGTTGGTTCAAACAAAAGATGCTGCTTCAGACTCATAATCCCCCTCCTCCCAACCTCTTCCCATAGAAGTTCCATTGTGATTTTAATTTGTTTACATCTAGAGTGGTGGCATACCTCCAAACAATCTCTCCACTATCCCCCTGATCATCAGAACCATCATATCCATGTGAACCCATGATGGTAATTGCTAAAACTTGTGAAGAAATTACACAACAAAAATTCGTGAGATATACGATGAGAATAATCAATTCTTTTGTTAATTATTCTTAAATTTAATTTTTGAATTTATTATATTTATTATTTTTCACAAATCTTAAATATTTAGTGTTTAACATACTATCAAGATTCTAATGTTTTGATTTTTATTATAAACATCTTAAGAGTTAAGGTGAATAATTTGATTAAAAAACACATATGAGACAAAAAATATGAAAATAAATTATAGATATAATTTTTATTCACATGATTAATAAATTGTCAAATTTTAATTAAAAAAGTTCTTAAAATCTTATTTTCTATGTCTAGAACATGAGATTCGAGTTTTTCCTTTCAAAACTTAACTTGATTCCACAATAAAATAGAACTCCAAATTAATTCTTCTGATATCTGACTAAATAATACAAATCTTACAAAAAACTCAAGAATATCCCATACCAAACCAATGGGAACAAAACCCCAAAAAAATTACTCAATTATCATAAAACACAACGAAGATCTAGTCTTTTACCTCAAATAAGAAATGTAAGGTTTGGAGGAACTTGGGAGAGCTCTCTGCAGTAATTTCGAGTTAAATGGAGGTGAATATGATATCTCCCACTTGGGGCATCTTACTTTTGATAGATTCCATGTGTTGACGATATATCATCGACAACCAATAGATTGCATATATACCGATCCATCTCGACTAATATATGAGATAATGATAGAAAGGGGAATATCGACACTCCCAGCCCAGGGATATTGATCTATAAATGATATATTGTCGATAAAGTGCGATATTTCGAACCACACCATGAGTGCCCGAACCACACAAAGGTTGAAACAAGCCTGAATGTCCAAGTCTTTATACAATCACGAGAAACCAATTGGAAATCATTGAAATTCATGTAATTATTACAAACTAATACATAAAAATGAATAATGCAAAAGTCTAAGCTAAAATGCACTCTACGAAAATAGAAGTCATATTCTTGTGCCTCAATAGTTGGCTCACTCCTTTAAAGATATCATCCAATGCTCCTTAATTGCTCGGCCACCTAAGTAGCAGTTGCAACTCACCAGGCCCTTGCATAAAAAGAGATATATATGTCAGAGAGAGGACATGAAATATATAAAACATACTATAAGAAATAAATGAATACAAATAATAACAAATATGATAGAAAAATAATGGGAAAAAACTTAGGGATCAGACTACCCGATGCGAAATCATGACATTAAGTTTTCTAAAATGAACCCTAAATCGTTTGCCTCCCCATCAGCATCTCCATTTGATAATCCCAAATTGCCCTATGTTAATTATGTGGGATTACTATTATTAACATTATATTTTTAACACTTATTTTATCCAAAATAAAATAAAAAGGTTGTAGATATAAAATATATACAGACTGATGCTAATCCGAGACCATGTCAATATTGACTCGATCGACAAAATAAATAAGGGAGGATAAGGATTATAACCTATACAAATAATAGAAAATCAAGACAAAATATAATTTAACCTATTTTTCAAAATGTAAATATTTCACTGATTTTATTTATCACTAAGAAAACTTCAAACTAAAACACTTCTTTTATAAATTTATTCACAAAAATATATATTATTATATAAAAATATCAGAAAAATAATTCAACACAAAAATAATTAATAGCAATGAACCGTAAAAGCCGCAAAAGTTGGTCAATCGACGATCTATCAAAACAACTATATTATTAATAAATAAAGCAATCATAACAAGTATGGTTTGTGTTTATTTAACCTAGGCAAACCCTAGGGATGAATCAAGAAAGTAAAAGAACAACTTGAGAATCAACCAGTCCCCTTGGTGTGTGGTTTCCAAAGAAGTAGTTTTTTTGTATTTTGTATGCAAGTCGAACTGTGATGCGGATATACAAATGTAAGATTGTCATGCTATTTTAAGGTCAAACTACCTAAATTTAAAACTTCGAATTAATTACCGAATAAGGTCGATTTTCTAGGAGGCTTATATAACTTACTTGTTTATTCAATGTCATTTTTATGAAATTTCAAAGTTAATGTGCATGCATGAAAAATGGACACTTTTTTTAGGTTTTTTATGCAATTGATGACTCAATCATAATGCAAATCTAATTAAAGACTTTGAATAAAAACAAGAACGATCTTCATATTTTGTTTGGAATTTTCTGACAATATATGATTTTATTATGAATATTTGATAAAAACATATTGAGTTTTAATGAATACTTTCCAATAAATCCATGGCTTCAAGTTAAGTCAAATCAAAATTATGTCAAATAGATATTTTAATGACCAATCCATGAAAAAACAATTTCAAAAATCACTCATTAATTTATTTTAAGAATAGACAACTTGTGTTTGAGCTAAAACTCAGTAACAAAAACTTCAGCATAATGGAGCACGAAATCAGGTATTTTGTAGGATTTCTAAAGCGTGTGCTAATTAAATATGAATTTAAAACTCCATAAAGGTAACATATCAATCTATTTTACTAATGTATTTTTTGTAGATTACCCAAATTGAGAAAATTTTAATCTAGAGTACACATAATAGAGAATGAAATGGCAAACATAATTCTATTTTTCTATTTGAAAATTAATGAAAAAATTAGATTCAAATAAATGATATCATACATGTATCTATTTGCAATAATTAAATAAAACTCAAAATAAGAAAGAGTGCTTAGAGAACTTTCTTTAATTAAATACACTATAGGGGATGGTTATGCAATTTGCCTAGGAGACGTGCAGATCATGTGAGATGGGAGGAGTGTTTCGACCCTTTCCTTCGTCTACGCTTTGCAATCACTTGTCGTAAGAAGCGAAACGACAAAGGTGGTGTGTGTCCGACTGTTGTGAAGAGGACTGTTAGTTTTGTGGTGTTCATGGGGATTCTGTGGCCTCGAGGGAGCTTTGCTAGACGCGTGTGCAGGATTGACAGAGTTCTGTTGGGTGGAATGGGTCGTGTGCACTAGGGGGCTCGTTGGGGTTCTAGTGCACGGAGAAGGAGCAACGGCCAATGATGATGGTTTACAAGATGCTTCTTATCAGGGTAACATGCGGTTAATGGTAGTGGTTGAGGTCGGTGCATGCAGGTTGGGTGGCGCACGAAAGGGGGGCATAAATTGGGCTCCAATGGAGGCTGATCTCTAAAGTATGAATCAATTGTTGAAGGTGCAATCGATTAGTTGTCTTCTAATTTAGGCTTGTGCTCGATGTTGCAAACCTCTGATTATATATGGAATGAGGTTGTGATACAATCTTTTGGAACTAAATACTTGTAAAGAGAGGGTAGAGTAACTCGAGATAATGCTCGACTGATAGCATGCAAGAACAGATATTGGGAGAGTGACGAAGCTCCAAGCATGAATGAGGGAAGGAACTAAGATGATGGGAGGTTGTGTGAGCTATAGGAGAAGATGGTTGTTAGTGACTTAGATTTTGTTGATGACTTTGTTTAATATTTATTTTGTAGCTTGATTAGTTTTTCAAGCTAAAGATCAATGATGAGAAGTGTAGAAATTGTATGAAGTATACTTAAAGTTTAAAGAAACTCTAAAAGACTATGCTTGAAGGTTCAAGGCTCATAATTAGATTGCAGAAAGAATCAAAGAAAGACTCAAGTCTAAAATCACAAGGATGATGTGGCATATTACCTGTTTGTTTACTCTAAGAAATTGTCTTATAGGTTTTATATATTCTTGATCAGCAAGCATACTTAAGCTAGAATCATCAATTTCATAAAGTTGAATTTTTGGCATATCATCGATCAACTTGACATCTACGATCGTTCACCCTTGATCGATCATCTTGTTATTCATGACTAATCAACCGTGATCGACCATCCTTTAGACCATGATATATCACTTTTTAAATTATAGACCAGGGGTCAACTTTGACCAATCAGCTTTTGTGACCAAATCGATCACCCATGATCGATCATCTTGTTTATTATTATCAATTATTTCATGAATTTTAAAAATCAGAATATTAGACTTTTCATTTTTTAACACCGACAATGTTTTTTAGGCTTACCCTATACAAGGGACTTATGGCTCATTGTTTGAGACACACAACCAAGAGAAACATCTTTTATTCTTAAAAGAAAAAAAAGAGTGTTGTTTTTATGCGATATTCAATTTCATATAATGTTTTTGTGTTCTCGAGGTCTCTTCAATCCAAAGTTTTCTAACTTTTGAAGTCATTTGCTTTATTCTCTATTGCGATCATCATCTTCATTTCCGAGCAAATTCTATGTTGAAAGTCTGTAATCTTGTGAATTCAAGTTCTTTTGTTAATATATATATATATTGTTCAACATTTTTATATAGGTATCTAAGTTGTGGATTTCTTTATCTAAAATAGATAAAATATTCCTTTGGGAGTTGCTGAAGAAAGTGTATAGTGTAAGAGAGGTTGTGCTACCCTCAGGTTAAAGTAGAGCTGGAATAGTGGAAACATGCTTTGCCAAGAGAGAGAATGGGAAATTCTAAAATAAAGTTCTGGCTCATGGTTTTCACCTGCTTAGGTTTCCACATAAAAATCATTGTGCATTAGGATTTAATTTCTCTACCACTATCTCTGTTGTTTGTGAATATATATATATATATAAAATTGGATAATGTTATTGTGATAATTATATATTACACAATTCAGCCCCCTTGTACCGGACTCACAATGATGAGGAAATGAAGGTGAATTTCATTGTCGTGGGCTGGGTATCAGAAATAATGAAGAAGACAATGTCGAGGAGGTGATGTCAAAAAAGAGAACTGATGGTAAAAGTAAAAGAAAAGAGGAGGAAAGGGATAAATAAGTTACTTGGAGAGTTCAACTAGGGATGAGAAATCTTGGTAGAGCCTCTGTTCTCTGATGAATCTGAGGTTCATCACTCTAAATCTCATTTATTAAGCTCAAATCCCTCAAAATCATCAACATTTCTGCATTTATTCTGCACAATTAGCATTCACGCATGTTTTCATAAGAATTGCATTTTATCCATTATGTTTGCACAAATTAAAAAGCCAAAAATCCCAGCCAAAAATGACATGTAAATAACCTAACTTCCTTGATTTTTAACTCATTCATGCTAACTCCGAATGATCCAAAACCACCTCTACTATGTACATATCACTAACAAGAATAAATAAAAATACAAAAAAAATAATTAACCTAAATAAGTGGACCAAAAATCTAAACCCTAATTTCAGGATTTCCGGACTAAAAGCCCCATATCTTCCCCCATCCAGTGTCCGTTTTGATCCTACTCACTTTTGAACTAATGTACATTCAATTACCTTCAAAACAAGACCAAGTTCAAGTGAATCGGAGCTCACATGTGAAAGTTGGGTTTCAGGCATCTTTTGTACATTATATATTTTAGCAATTTTTGACATGATATTTTATGTACGTTTTAACCTATTAATAAAAATCCAAAAAATAGATTAAGGTGTCTTTATTTACCTTTGATTTTTCCATATTTTTTAGGATTTTTATTTGGTCTAAAAATGACAAACAAATACAAAACCCAAAAATCCGGGTATTCTATGTACATGTGATACCCCAAAAACTATAACTTTGTGCATTTGATTGATTTTAGTTTTGATGTCTTTATGAAAGTTGTAGATATAATCAAGACAAGCATTTTCGTGAAGGAATTTTTGCTATCCGAGGTCAATTGCTATTTATTTTTTATTTTACAAAATCTTTATCTGCGGATTTTTCTAGTGCTGACACGTGGCAGCTCCTAGGGCACCACGTGTCAGCCATTTTTGGCCTCTTTATAATTCATTTTTATTTAAAAAAATAAAAAGCCTATGCACGTGCAAGGCACGTGATTCCAAGGCACGTGCCGTGCACGTGCAGCGCCCCTCCCCCATTCACGCCACGTGGCCCATCTTGGGCCATCTGATCATCGCTTGATCGGACAGCCCAGGGGTCGCCTTCAACCTCCCATCGCCTCCCTCATTGTTGGCCGCACCCGCCTCCCCGTTTTCTCCGTCGATTGACCTCTCAACCGCCGCCCCGATCTTGCAACGGCCAACCATCTCCGCATCTCCCTCCGCCAACCTACTCTGCATCTCGCGCCGCCTTCCATCACCGGCCGCCCTACTCCTCGCAACCCTATTTAAAGGGGCATCGCCACCCCCGACTCCCATATCTGCCATTCTCACTGCAGGTCGTGGCAGCCTACTCCGGCATGATCTGAGGTTCCCGAACGTCGTTGCAGCCCTGCCTTCGAGTCCTTGCCTTGCTCTGGTTACGCCGTCGGAGCCCTCTTCACCCCTAGGTATCCCTCCTTCTCCGCTCCATCTTCCAGTCATCTCTCACGACATCCGTCAAACCATCATCATATCCTCTTCGCGTCGCATCGGCCAATCATCATATTCACCTACTCCCATTATCGTCGACGACCACCGACGATTATCCTCCGTCGCATGTTCGCCCATGACCACCAAACTTCCCGTGAAGATTCGTGTGTCCATCTACAACCAACGACGCTCATCGACACCAACGCCTTTACGACTCCGACCACCTTCTACACCATTGGCTACGCCTTCTTCGACTTCGCCTCCAACAACGCTCCGCCGCCACAGCTCCATGTTCATCGCCAACAGCTACGCCTGGCGTTTCGACCACTCCAGGAGCCACCGCCCCGCCGCAGACCACCTGGAGCTTCGTCACCAACAAGCCCAAGATCAATCCATGGGCATCTCCAGGAGCTTCGATCATTCACGCCTCCACTACTGTGACAGCAAGAGCTCCACCAGGAGCGGCCTCCTCTGCCGTTTCGCTCAGCCGCGTCGGGCCGGGCTCTAGGCCCGAGACCCCCAGCACGTGATCTGCACGTGCGTGGGGGGGCGACCTCAGCCTAACGTCAGCTCAGGTCACGTGCTGCGCACGTGACTTCAGGGCAAAATTGCATAAGAAGTCCCCAGAGTTCCGCACATTTCGCCATCTAGTCCAAGAATCAGAGGGCACGTGCATGCGTACGTTCTCTTCTGTGAATTTTGCAGAAACCCCCCCCCCAGAGTTATATTGCATAAACGCCCTTCTATTGCATTACTATATTTATTTTCATTTTCATCTTTGCAGTTATACCCCTATGTTCCCCTTTTATTTTGAACCTCTTCTCTGAACTATTTGATTTATTAAAAATGAGCATGATGTTTGTCATTTAATTCTCTACTGTTTGACATATTGTGGACATATTTGTGATTGATGGTTAATTAATAATTAATTATTCTGTGAAAAATTGCACATTTTGCACAATTTGTGCTTTGAAATTTGTATTTGATTAACCGTCATTTTTAAAATTCCCGAAAAATCACATATTGTAGAGTTAATTGTGCTCGACATTGCGCCCAAAAAGAATTGCATTTGCATGCATAGTTTTCTCTGTAAAAATCATTTTGCATATTTCTATATTTGATTTTTAATATGTATTAGATCTCACATTTTCGAGGTTTAGGATTTTTCTAAGATCCATTACTTAGTGATAGATCTTAGATAATTTTATTCCTTAAAATTAATTAGGTTTAGTATTTATTATAATTAAATATTGAAATTCATTCTATTTACATTTAAAAATTCATAAAAAAATTCATATTGCATCCTAAAACTCCAAAAAAATTATAGTACATTTATTTTACCATATTTTACATCGTGGCCAAGTTTCATATTTTTTGGACAACGTTTGATCGATTTTTACATTTTAGTCCCTAAGATAGGCCAAATTTGCATTTTGCATCCTTTATCGCATTAAAAATTACAAAAAAACGCTTCGAAAACCGCGCATAAATTTTGATAGACATAATTCTAGGTTGTTCCTTTGCCTCCTTGTGTTCGACCTTGGGACTTACCCAAGTAAAATAAACATAAAGCCACGAAAATTGAAAATTGAATACATTATTTGTGGTTATTTTTTTTGACCGATTCCGATTGCCACCTACAACGCATGACAAATCATTTTACGCATGAACGATAAAAACATCTTCTCAACAAGTGCAATTTCAGACTCGTCAGATGGTGTCGTTGCCGGGGAGGCAAACGGCTTAGTCTTGTGTTTTGAAATTTCTTGTTCGGTTTTCCGCATTCGGGTAGTCTGACCCCCGAATTTTTCAGTGTAAATACCATTTTATTTCCTGCATTTATTTTTTAGCATTTATTTCACATATTTTATTTTTGATTATTTTTTGAGTCACTCTCTGACATCCTCTCTCTTATTTTTTTTCTTGCGAGGTACCCAGCATACGAGGAGAGGTTTTTCAAGAAACCGAAGCACCTTCACCAACATCCGAAAAAGCCGCAATTAATTTAAGATCAAGTCGAGTCGTGAGAGAGCGTAGAGTCTAGGTTTTTGATTTCTGCAATTTTATTTAATTGTTCATTTACAGCGGTGTCCGTTTGGACTCTCGCGCATGTAAAAAGACCTTGAACTTTTCTATGGCATGTCGTGGCCTGTTTCACTCTCCGGTGAGGGTGGGTCCTGACTTGAGTGGCGATTAGGATAGAGACTTGCACATACGACTCTCAAGGTATTTAAATTCCTTGATTCTGTTCGTAGGACTTAAGCAACACTTCACATTAACTGAGACGCACATAGATCGTTCAATTTAGCCAAAATATATCTCAATTCTTTCCCGCTAACAGAACTTTCTGCTTAGGTGCAGTTTTTCATCGGCTTGCATTCAATTAGAATAACTTTTCAATTCTGTATTGCATCCCACATGGAGATTGCGAGGAAGCACTAAAAGTCTTCTAACAGAGCATACATCATTGTTTTCGTGTGCATCAACTTTTCCCGAACTCCTCCCTCTTGTTTTATCACATAATTTTAAAGGAAATTGGGACTGGACGGTAGACGTGTATTTGTGCTCATTTAAATTCTTCAGTGATCACCTAATTAAAATTGGGACTGTTAAATATAGCCGATCTTAAGAACCCATAAAATCAAGAATTCTTGCACTCGGAGAGCAACCCCGACATTGTTTGATTTTATTTTGCAGCGAGGAGAGAGACGCACACTAGGATAGAGCCAAGCCAAGATTTTCATATAGACTACTTATTTTAAAAATCATTAGCTACTTCTCAGTGAGGAATACGGGTAGCCGGTAAACGGTCCAGACTTCCTTAGCATAGTGGGTGGTTTAAAGGACACTGCGTAAGGCTCTGTCCTTAAGTAACACGGGTATCTGTTTTACGGTCCGTACTTACACCTATACTGGCTGAAAGTAGATGCAACTAGTCATACGAACTCGGGACAGTCTTTAAGGAAATATTGGCACCTAACAGCTCGTTAAACGGTTTGCAATATTTGAATTCTCACCAATTTCAAACTGACAAGATAATTGGTCGAACCCTTACGGCCTTCACTGAGTGTGTTGGTGAAAGAAATCTTTGTATTGTGTTTGGTTTGTGCGTAGAAAGTAAATAATCAACGAATACCGCACACTTGTGCCTACATCATAAACCGCAAACCTCTTGTTGACCTCGAGAATGGGAAATTGTGGTAATTTTTGTTCGGACTCCGCGAACCCTTCTCTCGCTACCACAAACTCTCCAATCTCAAAAGCCTAGAGAGACTCTTTCTTTGGACCTCCTTGGCCTCAGGGAAACCCTTCCCAAGAATCCTATTCCAACGATTCCTTCTTCTTTCTGGAGGGAGAACAGACCCACACTGTCTCTCTCTCACCAAAACAGATCAAGGAAAACTTCTATCTCAATTCTTTCCACTCTATTAACTCAAACCCCTTATAATCTGAAGGTGAAGAAGAAGAGATGCCTCCCAAGATGCCTCCCAAGAAAGATCATGAAGATGGACCCAATGAAGATCCTATTCAAATGATTCTGTCAAGATTAGCCGCTTCTGAGCAGCAGCAACTTTTACTGAGGGAGCAGCTAGAACAGTTGAATGTTGGGGAAGAACTGCAATGGAAGCCGCATACAACCCTGGACAGTACAGAGTGAGGAATTATTTACAGCCACCTCAGCCAGAGATTAACTATGAACTGAAGCCACATTTTATAAGTCAATTACCACAATTCCATGGTAATACGACTGAAGAGCCATATGAATTTTTGTGAGACTTGGAGCTGATATGTTCAAATCTGAGGTACCCACAAGTCAGCCAGGACTACATTCGTCTCACTGCACTACCTTTCGCCTTGAAAGGGAAGGAAGATTACTGGATGAAGAACTTAGGAGTGACTGTGACCACTAATGAGAGGTTCAAAAACCTGTTTTTGAAGAAATTCTACCCTTTGAGTCGGACCAAACAAATGAGGACCCGCATCACCAATTTCTCTCAGAGGCAAATGCTTGAAGAAATTCGCAACTTCCGAAATGAGTTGTACGATCTACGGGTCGATGTTAGTCATGTAACCCGTTGGAAGGATGAACAGATAGCCCCAGCCACAACCATTCTTGCCCAAGTTCAATCTTGCCCCGATAGCTTGAATAAATCTCAATCATCTCAACACAATGGCTAGGTATACTATTCAGATTTTTCCACATCTGAACATGAGATCCTTTCGTTTTACAATATCAATGCCATGTCACTCAGGAGCGGAAGGACCGTGGTCGTACCTGACCGGGCAAGGGAATCGGACCATGAAGACTCGGAAGATCAACCGAAGGATGCTTCCAAGGAGGAAGAAGAAGGACGCCTGAAGATCCCAGCACAAGATAAAGTGAAAGCATCTATGGAGTCTGCAGAGGACCTTGAACCTCTAGTTGCTGCAAAAATACCTTTGTCACCTTTTCAGCAACCTTTTGATTATTATCAGAAATCTTATGATTGTAATAAGAACTCCAATTCTAATAAAGATGCTCTTATTTATGATTCTGGCTCTCTATCTCCTGTCTCAAATACTTCCATTCCTTTCCCCCATGCTCTTAAGAAAGGAAAAAAGAAAAATATTCAGGATGACCAAGTAATGGAAAGGTTCTGCCAGCAAAATATCACAGTCAAAGTCCCCTTTGATCAGTATCTGGCCAGTAATCCAGCCTTTCAGAAGTACTTAAAGGTGAAATGCACTACCACCAGGACTCGTACAAAGAAAACAAGTCAATTTGTAGAGACTCATATCTTGATAGTTTCCACTACCAAATGTGTAAAAAATAAGCATTTTCCGAGAAAGAAAATGGATCTAGGTGCCCATTATGTGGAGAGTCGCATTGGCGGCATTGCGTTCGCACGCACACTTCTCGACAATGGTTCTTCCATCAATCTTCTACCTTAGACTTATATTATAGATTGGAGTTAGATCCTCTCAAGAAATCATTATCTTTACTCCAATTTGCTGATAAATCCACTAAAAGACCTAAGAGAGAAGTGAAAAATGTCATCATCGTTATTGAGGGTACGGAATACAAAGTGGACTTCACTATCCTTGATATGGAGACCCCGAACCATTGGAAGGAATCACAAATCATTCTTAGAAGACCATTCTTAAGAACCGCCAAAGCTGTATTCGATTACGGTTCCGGAATGATGAAATTCTGTTCTCCAAGCGGGGAAGTAGACTTGGAGATGAAACAAACAAAGTGGCAAAGGCTAGACTCTGAATCGACCACCGAATATGCCGAAACATCAGAATACAATCACCTCAGCACTACTGGGTCGTGGGACCAACTGCCAGACATGCAGATTGAAAGCACATCATCAGAAGAAGAAACAGTACACAGTGCAGTTTGCGAGATATTGCCAAACATATCTAGTCACCCATATTACTACAATCTTGATGACACAGAAATCCTTTCGGATTTGTCAGTCCCATCATCTTCGGGACAATCAAGAAACATCGATGACGAGTCGGACGCGGCTCTAGCCGAATTACACACTACTTTAGCGATCCGACTCACCTTTCTTCGGAATTGGTAGCCAGCACCTCACACAGTGATTCACCACCAACCGACACTGAGCCATATGCAAAGGTCATTCAGCCAGACTTAATTGATGATTCAAAATTGTAGAGCTGAAACCACTACCTCCCATGCTGAAGTATGCATTTCTAAATGGACCCAACGAAAAATTCCCTGTAATCATTACCTCATCCTAAACCATGGACCAGTAATCTAGATTACTCAAAGTCCTTGAGCGAAATCGAAAAGCCATCGGTTGGAATGTATCGGATCATGTAGGGATAAACCCCGCTCTCTGCTCGCACCAAATTTATGTTGAGTATAATACAAGGACTTCCCGTGAAATTCAGAGAAGATTAAACCCCAATCTTCGGGAAGTGGTTAAGAAAGAGATAGAGAAATGGTGCAAAGCAGGATTTATATACCTCATTTCTGACTCCAAGTGGGTGTTCCCCTTCATGTCGTCCCGAAGAAGTCGGGAATCCAGATGGTCACCAACGAGGAGGGGGTGGAGATCGTGACTCAAGTACCCACGTCGTGGCGCGTCTGTGTCTATTACAGGCGTCTGAATGCTGCGACCAAGAAATATTACTTTCCACTGCCATTTATTGATCAAATCTTGGAGAGACTTGCAAGGAAAACATTCTTCTGTTTTCTTGATGGGTACTCTGGCTACAATCAAGTAGCTATCGCTCCCGAGGATTAGGAAAAGACCACGTTCACATGTCCCTTCGGTACCTACGCATTCAAGCGCATGCCATTTGGGCTCTGTAATGCCCCAGACACATTTAGCGGTGCATGATTGTTGTATTTGCTGAAATGGTTGGTGATTTACTGGAAGTCTTCATGGATGACTTCTCGGTTCATGGTGATTCATTTGATACATGTTTAGCGCACTTGGACCGAGTCCTCCAGAGATACAGGGAGGTTAATTTGGTACTCTACTGGGAGAAAAGTCACTTTATGGTGACTGAGGGTATCGTGTTGGAGCACGTCATCTCCAAAAAGGGAATGGAGGTCGACCCTGCCAAGGTGGATGTGATCAAGAAACATGAGCCACCAACCAACGTCATGTCAGTGAGGTCATTCTTAGGGCACGTTGGATTTTATCGAAGGTTTATCCAGGATTTTTCAAAGATCGCCCTCCCACTGACTGAGCTCTTAGGAAAAGACACCGAGTTTATTGTAAATCACAGGTGTCTATAAGCCTTCGAGTTCCTGAAAAAGAAAATATGTGAATCGTCGATATTACAAGCTCCTGACTGGTCTCTTCCCTTCGAGATCATGACTGATGCATCGGATTTTGCTGTCGGAGCGGTACTTGGACAAAGAAGAGATGGAATTCCTTATGCGATTCACTACGTGAGCAAAGTATTGGATCCTACACAGAGAAATTATACAGTGACTGAAAAGGAAATGCTCACGGTTGTTTGGGCCCTTGAAAAATTCAGATCATACATATTGGGCTCCAAGGTGACAATCTTCACAGATCACACGACAATTAGATATCTTATGGATAAGAAGGATGTAAAGGCACGACATTTGAGATGGATCTTGTTAATCCAGGAATTTAATTTGGAGATCAAGGATAAACCTAGAATAAAGAATGATGTTGCTGATCACCTCTCCTGAATTGAGCAAAACGATTATCCTGACATTGTTCCAATTAAGGAGACTTTTCCAGACAAATCAATTTGCGTTATTGATTCAATCCCATGATATTCCGACACAGTAAACTAGCTTGTCTCCAAGAAGGTTCCCTTTGGTTGGACCAAGAGAATGATTGATCGATTAAAGTCGGATTCAAGAAAATACCATTGGGATGATCCTTTCCTTTTCTATGAGGGACCGGATAGTTTCTGGCGAAGATGTATTCCTCAAGAGGAATATCAGAGTGTCCTCACACATTGTCATTCTCTCGAGGCTGAGCGGTGTACTAACACACCCTTTCCTATAGAATGTATGGTGGGTCTAGGTAGTGTCCATGGTGAGAAGGTTCCGCTCTGATCTACTTCGTCACTTTCTTTTCTTACTTGGGTATGCAGATAATTGATTCATAACCTCTTGAATTGGGGTTTTAATAATATCACGAATAGCTTCCACCATTTTGGGGTTAGTCAACCTTTTTTAAAAATTTCTATTCTTCCATATAATGGAAGAGATCAGAATCATCATCAACACAAGGATTATCAAGAGCAGTTTGTACAGTGCCATCCTTGCGGTTGGAGAAGGTAGGAACTATAGTGGATGTGTGTGTGGAAAAATGATGAGGCATGGGTGCCCTCTCCTCACAAGTCAACTGGGTTAGGTGTCTCCCATTATTATCTTTTGGTATTTTGATATTTTTTCTCATTTTTTTATTTTGGGAGATTGCAAGCTCCAGTAGGTGTCCTCTCATGAATCCAAGAATCCATAAGGTGAAGCGGCCATGTGGCTCTTATTTATGTTAGGGAGGTCATCTATCATCGTCTTCATATGCTCCACTACCTGGGTCAAGTACTCAAGAGTGGTGTCCATGAGAGGTGACTCCAACAGCTCAGTCTCGAGTGGTTGAGATTATGGGAAATGTGATGGTGGTTGTGGTAGGTAAAAATCAAAATCCGATGAATGAAATTGTGGATGAGGTGAATATGTAAAAAAGGAAATGCAGGAGCAAAGTCCTCTTGATAAAATGGAGGCGAATCAATTGGAGAGTAAAAGGATTCGCAAATTTTAGATAAAAACAACTCCATGCAACCATCTCCAAAACAAAAGACGGGGATCGAGAGATCATGATGGTCAAGTCAAGATATGCAAGAAAAATGTGCAAATGTGTAGAGAAGATCGAGTATGCATACAAACAAAATAAATATAAACAAACAAACCCCTCAATTCACCAACTCAACACAATGATGATCGTAAAAGTTTAGTCTTTTTATCTTACCAATTTTTAGATTTAGGTGAGAAAACAAGTATTTCCAAGCTCATAGGTGCAGTCAGCTAGAGTGATTGTGTTCTAGTTGGAGGTGCACACCTACTAGAACATTTGTACCACTTCATATGCTGTCTGAGGAAAGTGTTTCCAGCAATAATGTGGCCCAACAACCAACCCAAGTGCTTAAGGCATAAGTCCATGGTTGGGGGATCTATTCCTTGTTTGTATGTGCCTCTCTCAATCTAGATCGTCCATGTGAACAATGAGGGGATTACTCTCCCCAAGACAATGATTTTTCATTTACACTTATTTTAGGCTCGAGTAAGTTAGCAGTTCCAATTTTATCGATTATCATTTTTTAGATATTTTTAAATAATTGCATGAATCCTAATGAGGTTCCAATTCCTTTAGTATCTTATGGTGGTCAAAATCAGAGGGAGAGAGTGGAAAAGCAATACAAGCGTAAATCAATGATGTGTGCTAAGATATGGATGCTCACCTTGCCTCCAACCCTCTTCGTACAGGATGCTAGACAGGAATTAAAACCTACTCTATATGCAAATGCAAGTCGATGAAAGCACCATAAAACATGGGTTTTTATTATTGTGAAGAACCAAGAGAAGAATGTCTAGAAAAGAATCCTAGTGTTCCATCTTATAGACTCCTCGATACCCATTATAATGAGCACTACAACCGTAGTGTGGAGTCTCTATCGGCGCACAGTTTCAAATCCAAATATTCAACAATTAATTTGATCTAAGTCCAAACGTGAAACTATGGGAACATGTAGTCCATTAGACTTCGGACGTATTCTATCGATCAAACAATTCCTAGGCTAGGTCTCAATCATATAAAACAAATGAAAATAAAGCCGAAAAGAAAATAAAAATGCGTGAAATAAAGAAAGAAAAGTGATAAAACACAAAAAACCGTGATGAGGCCCCTGGGTTAACAGACACCTAGGAAATGGACATTGTTATTAGAAGTGTTAGCGTCCAAATTATTACAACTTAATTATACAAAAATATAAGAAAATAAATTCACTCCTTACATGCTCCTTCTCTCTGCCTCTCTCATGCTCTCTCCTAGTTGGCTCGGATATGTCAACTTCTTGAGAAGTTGTCGTAAGTGGTAAGTAACAGATAAACAATTATAAAAATAAATAACAAAAAAAGAGGAATGATGTACAAAAATGCTACACTCTACTGCTCCCTTGCAACTGTGCCATTTGAAAATACCAAAAATATCTGGGGGGTCATCTTATGCTCCACACAAGGTGGGGTCGCTGAGTTGTTGCGATGATAGTCCAAGAGCCTCTACAAGTAACAATTAACCCACACAAAAATATAAGCAATCAAAAGCAGTTGTGAAGGGATCAAAATTTATTATACCATAAGATGAATGTGTACAGTGGACAAGCAGGTATGGGTCGAACACAAGAAGACAAGTTGGTGTAGCAATATTATTTTTTATAAATAAATAATAATGTATATATGTACAACATTTACTAAATTAATCACTAATGTTTTGTGGGTTTTTATTTTTGAATTTTTTTTATTTTTCTTGTATGAATATTTTATCACTTAGTTACTTTTTATTTCCTTTTTGATAATTGATTTATTTGTTTTTTCTTTTTCTTTTTAATAAGCAATATAGGTATATATAACTATATATTTGTAATATGTATAATATAATACAAAATATATAATAAATATACAAAAATCAGAAAATACTAACAAGTACAATCCTTTTCTATTTTCTAAAGGATTTAAAAATATTTATAAATTATTCTATTAATTAATAATAATACTTACGTATAACTCTATACAAGGGTATAATACAATATATGGTTTTATATTTATAAATGTAGTTATATATGGTCAAAAAGTATAATATAAAAACTTTTTTGAGTTTTTTTATATATTTCTTCTATTTTTTGATTTTACATGGTTTTTTCTAATTTTTAGGTATTTCTCAAGTCCAAAATATATAAAAGTAGGGATTTTTTAAATAAGCAGAATTGTTTTGAGATTCAAAAATACTAAATAGTGTAAAATTTTCTCACAATTAATTTTTATATGTTAAAAATAGTAGATGTAAAATATCAATCAGAAATTATATTTTTTTTTATGTTTTCAAAGTATTTTGAAACTTTTTTAGGTTTATCTAAGGTTTGTGATATTCAAGCTTTTCTTTTGTTACTTTTATGATTTTGGATCTATAGGTAGAAAATATAGTAATAAATACTAGGTAAATGTTTCAAAATTTTAATTAAGGTTTTATATTTTATTATTTTCTAAGGTAAACTGGGACTAAATGTGCTCTTTTAAATTTTAATAAATAGGAAATTCATGAAAAATAAACAATCAAATATAAAACGTGAAAAAGCAATAAATCATGTGCATAGTCCTATTTTTTCATAATTTTTGGAGCAT
This sequence comes from Ottelia alismoides, assembly GCA_037367405.1. Lineage (NCBI taxonomy): Eukaryota > Viridiplantae > Streptophyta > Magnoliopsida > Alismatales > Hydrocharitaceae > Ottelia > Ottelia alismoides. Next base: position 97,105 of record JAZKJV010005915.1, on the reverse strand, counting down.
GGGAAGCATTTATAGAAATTAGATAAACAAGCACAAAAAGTAATAGGTTGGTAGGGGTATTTATGCAAGTAAAAATAAAAGCAGAGGTTAATTTACAAAACATCAGAACTTTTGAACAAAAATTTAATGTTTGATATTAAAATACATTTACAAAGGCCACTAGGGTATGCATGCAAAATGCCCAGCTCATGTGGGGGACCACATTAGCTGAGCTGGCAAGGACATATAAGTAACAAAATAAAAGTATGAGGGTCTTCCTGTTAATTTTAAGAAAAATATTAAGCAAGTGATGAAACCATGTTTCGTGCCTATAATTCACTGAAATTAACCCCCTATCTTAGCCTAGGTGTCAATAAAAACCAGAAATCCTTGTAATTATCAGAGTCTTTGAATAAATTAAAAACCACAAAAAATAGCAAAGTTAAAACCTGTGGTGTCTTTAACCTTAAAAATACCCTCAAAAATATTTCCTGTCTAATGACCTCATCTCCATTTTTGGTAACCATGAAACTTGTAGATCTCATCGAGATCTACAACTTTCATGTTTTGAATTTTTCCAAATTCAGCCATTTGCCCCTGCATATTTCATTTTCTTTATTCAAATAATCTGATTGGGCCACGTGGCCCTTTCTGGTTGAGCCACATGGCCCGGCCCCTTAGCCCTTGCTACCCTCTCTCACAGCCGTTGGATCTCTTCTTGATCCAACGGTTCCACGATCTCCACGCGCACTCTTTTTCCCAGTCGTCTGATCACACTCAAAACCTCATCACAACCGCTCGTGCCCGCCTTTCCCTCCTTACGCCACGTGGCAGCTTCAGCACCTCACGATCATTTCCAGGATGTTCCATCTCAGCCGCTATCTCCACATAAAATTTCAACCCTCCAATATCCACTCACGCCTTTATCACCACCGTCCGCTACCGCTCTCACCACAACACGCCACGTGGCTCTCTCATTTACCCTTCGATCGCGTCGTTGGAGATCTAATCAAGATCGCTTGATGGCGCCTTCTTCTCGACCGTTGGATTGCAAAATCCAACAGTCGAATCTTCATCATCAACCTCCAGTATCCCCTCTCTGCCATGTTCTCAATCTCGTGCAATCACCTCCCCTTCTCATTTTCCTTCCCACCATCACCACTCTCTCTATGCACCAACCGCTCCATGGTCTTCCCCGTTCATCCTTCATCTTCGCGAGCCATCACGCCACCCACGACGTCCCTCTGTTCACTCCATATCACCCACTCAAGTCACGACTTCCACCTCATAAATTGTCAAGCCCCTCCTTCAAATACGCCATCTCCGCCCCATTGCACAACCGTCCACCTGCACGAGGGGCAAGGCCCAACCCTCCTCCACCTCTCTGTGACAGGGGGAGGTGGTAGGATCGAACGAAGACGACCTACGTCTCCGGTGAGACCCGTCGTTGTCCATGGCGGTGATGCGGTGGCACCGCCTCCGCTTGAGCTGTCTCCAGTTGCCAAGGAGATTCAGCAATGACCATAGCCCCTCGTTAGAGCTCGTGCACAAGCCCTCGTCTGCTATCTTTCCAGGTAAGCGACTCTAATCTCCTTCTATATCCTTCACCTCTTCTCCTAATTAATTAAGACTTTTCTTTCACCATCTCCGTTCATTTATCACTCCTATAGATTCGCATCGCATCCTTCATCCTCATTCACCACTCCTATCACCAGTTCCTTCCCTCGTGACCTCAAATCACCTCCGGCCCTATTCTCCACCAATCTCGCCGGAGAAGACATTAGGTCGCCGCATTCTTCACACCCAAAATGGCCTCCACAACATCTTACTCCACTCATGAGTTAAACAAGAAGCTTCAGTTATCAGAACTAACAAATGCAGGTCTTGAATTATTCAATGGATAGAGCCTCATCTGAGCAAAAGTTGCAAGTCCCTCCTCCGGCGCTCCAGTGTCGACAAACGTCTCCAGACCGTGCCACAGCTCGCCTGGGCCCCCGACTTCATCAAAGAATGATCAGTGGGCTCCGGGGAGATTATGTGTGTCTTAGCAAGGGAGGCGGAGCTGGGACTACCTCACCGGAGATCAGAACTCGCCACCAGCCCCGCGGTAGAGGAGAAAGCACAGCTACTGTTGGATGAATCTAACCCAGTGTTCATCCAACGGTCCCGAGGAGGACACGCCAACGACTTCATGTCGCACAGGTGATGTCGGATCATCTTGATCTGATGGATCACAAGTACCCACGTGTCAGCCCCAGAGCTCCTCCAAGCCTCAGCACCAGACCAGTAGCTTCGAGTGTTTCGAACATATCCCGAGCTAGAGCCTGGAGGCTTGACCATTCCGAGGCTATCTAAGTCTACCCGAACCTACGCCGAGCCTCAGAGTCTACCCGAGCCTGGAAGAGCACGTGCAGGTCACGTGCGACCTAGGCAAATTGCATAGAGGCCCACTGAAGTCTTCAAAATTGCAGATAGGTCCTGGAGTCACGGGTCATTGATGGCCACAAAACCAAGCGACTAAGGTAAAGGTACTAAATGGTCGTTGCGACCCAAGTCACCTGATGTGATCAATCAAGAAAAAGAGACCACCAATATAAAAATCAACTCGAAAATCAATAGCGGTCTTGATATTTTATTAACCTGGTATAGCGACCAAGGTCGAACACAAGGAGCACGAAATGGCCTCGCGGCCTACAAAGTAGTCAAGAAGAGAAGAAAAGGTATTTTTGGTGGTTTTTAATTTTTATTAATTTTTTTTGGATTTTTAATTAATTGAGAAACTAAAGAAAACAAGAAAAGCAAGCAATTCAACTATTTATTAAATGCACTAAAAATCAACCAAAAATTCAAATAAAAATATTTTTGTGTGTTTTATAATTTTTACTGTTTTTAGTGAATTTTTGGGATTTTCCTGATGTTTATTTAATTTTCTAAAAATCAAATAGTGAAAAGAAAAGAACGTACTGTCCAGCCGAGATTAAGGGTCCAAGATAAAATATCTAAAAATCCCAAATAAGCCTGGAGGTATTTTTCCTGTATAGAGATGTAAACAAGGAAAATTTGAGCACCTAAATTATTATTTTTGGTTTTTTAGTTTATTTAATAGAATTTTTATGATTTTTTGAGAGTTTTGCAATTTTTATGAGTTTTAGGTAATGAAAAATAGCCAAAATTGGCTAGAAAATCAAGCCAGCCAAAACAAACAGAAGATAATTTTTTTGTAATTTTTAGATAGGTTTTAATATTTTTTTGTGATTTTCAAAGTTGAACAGTAAAGAAAATACATTTTTTTTGAATTTTTAAAAATATCAAACAGTGTCAAAAATGTCTCCAAAATTCATAGAAAATTTTACATCATGGCAGGAGCCATGGTCCAATTTTCATGAAGTTTGGAGTTGATTTTCTATTTTATTCAAAAATAAAGAGGAGGTATTGTGCATAGGGACCTAAGTGCAAATACCCAAAGTCCTGAGGGGTCTGGTGCAAAATTCCCAGGTAATCACACGCGTCGCGCGTGCCTGGGCACTCAGGGACCCAAATGTAATAAAAACTAAGTCCTTGGACTAATTGGTAACATGTACCAAAAGTCCAAGGGCTAGTCTGCAAATATCCCAAGAATAAATGCACATGCACAATTACTCTACGCACAGGGGTAAAAGTGCAATAATCAAAAATTTTTCATTCAACTCAGAACATCTCAGAACTACAAGGTATCAAATGCAAAAAGCATAGAAAACCACGTGTCGAAGCACGTGCTACACCATACACAGGGGCATAAATGCAAAGAAAGTAAAGCGCAGGGTCCTCTATGCAATTATTCCAGAAACTAAAGAACTACACTAGATATTTACAGGACTAATTGCTAAATAAAATAAAAGGAGGGCCTAAGGGTAAATTACCCTTTATTAATGGAGCTGTTGGATAAGCGCCACGTGGTGCATCTGACGGTGAGGGACGACTGGCGCTCCAAAGCTGGACTCCTCGCGGTGATCGAACGGCGGAGGCGTAGCCACGTGGAGGATCGAACGGTGGAGAACGTCGGTGGCTAAACCTCGCGCATCGGGCGGTCCAGATCGCCTCTCCAAGGATCTGACGGTGACGGGACCTCCTCAGGTGGACGGTCGAGATGCGAACTGGAGGTCTGAGGCTGATCGGACGGTCGGGGAAGATGCTGGAAGAACTGGTGGTCGGCGAACTTTGCCGGCCCAGTACGCTCGCTCCGAGCCTCCTCGCGGGACGTTGATGATCTGAGAAGGGTCGGCGTAGGTCTCCGCGTCCGGTGGAACTCTCCGATGACCCAACCGAGCTCCAGAGAGCTCCGGCGAGGTCGGCGGAGGTGAAGCTTCTCGACCCAATGGTCCAAGCCCTCAGATGGGCTTGGATGAACCCGCAAAATAGACCAGACAGCTCGCGGGTCGAGGGCAAACTGCCTCGACCCGGTTAGGCGGGGTGAAGGTGGTCGGAGGGTCGATGTGGGCGAGCTCCGACGAGGGTGAGGACGAAGGAGATCGAGCCCCAGCTCCTGTGCGAGCTGGGTTGAATGGGAATGCGGAGAATGTGCGCGGGAAGGAGGCGAAGGCTATGGCACAGCCCGATGGTCGAACGGTGGTCGGACGTGATCGGAATCGACGGTAAACGGCGGAGCAGCGAATTGGGGATAATCGAAAATCAAAGAAAAAGAAAGGACAACGGGTCTACCTGGGTGAAGGAATGGACTGGGGCGAGCTTGCGAAGCTCTGGGTCCTCGCCTCAAGGAGTGTCGACCTCCGAGGCTCGATCTCTCGCTCTGGGCGGAGCACGGCGGTGGTACTCGCCGGATCAGTGGTATCCGGTCCCTCTCCTCGCTTCGACAGCACGGGGGGTGAGCTGTCATTCTCACTCACGCACTGGAGCTCACTGGGGGGTGGAGCGAATGGCCAAAGATGCGAATGGAGGTGGCGGAGCTGGGACTATATACGGTGGAGGGTCCGGGAAGAAGAGCGCGGGTAGGGCACTGGAGTGCGCGGATCCCGAGACGGTGGCTCCGGCGAGGGTGGCGGGTATGACGTGATCAATTCGGATTCGGGGTTTAGGCGAGAGGGAATCGGGTTGGGGTGCGAAAAATGCGAGAAATCGGGTCGGGCACCTAACCCGTGGGAAGTGGTCTTGGGGGGGGGAGTTGACCGGGCGGTCAACAATCCCCAGGGCCAATGGGTGAAGGCCATGTGGCAGATATTTAGAAATTAAAAAAATAGAAAATGGCCGAATTAATAAAAAGTCAAAACATGGAATATTTTTGTTTTATTTTTTTCTATTTTTTAGTGATTTTTAATTAATTTTTCAAAGTAAAAATAGTGTATTTACATAGTAGGTCTATATATAGGTATATATACAATATATATAGATTTTTAATTTTGATTTTTAATTTGTTATTTTTATACAATTTTATTCCCATTTTATATTTTATTTATTTATATCATAAAATTAGGAATATAGGGGTATTTTTATTTTATTTTTATTCTTTATATACAATAGTGAAATAAATACATATGTACATATATATACATGGTATATTTACAAAGTTATTTCTGATTTTTAATTTTGTTCTTTTTATTTTGTTTTTGTTTTAATTGTTTTTATTTTATTGATTTATACCATAAAGGATAGAATATATACAAGATTTTTGGAAATTAATTTTATTTATTTATAAAGCTAAATAAATAGGGATGAGTGGACTATATACAAGGTGACTATGTACATGAGTGATGTTTTTGTTTTCTTTTTAATTTTTCTATTTTTATCTTGATTTTATATTTAAAAATATATATACAAATATTTACAATCCAATTTTAGTCTCTTTTTGGGAGGAAAATATTTTTATTTTATTTACATAAATATTTACACACATGAGCCCCTATCTCCCTCTACTTTGGTTTTTATGCGGTCAGGCCCATGCTGAGCCCTCCCTTGGGTTAGGTTGCTCAATATTTATTCTAAATATTTCCCTCTTTTTCTTTTTACTCTTTATTCTTTTATTTTTGCACAAAAACATGCTAATTATTAAACTTTATACAATGCATGCTTTTGATAATTATTTGTATTTACATGAATATACATGCATCTGCAAAGGTTTTTGTAGCTAAAATATAAGAATAAAGAGTGATGAATGGGTATTCATCACCCCCCTATACTTAACTTTTGCTAGTCCCTTAGCAAACACTTATTTGAAAAAGAAGTGAAAAAGAAAGAAAGAAAGAAAGAAAAAAAGAGGGGAATGTACATGGATCAAGGTTGAATATTAAACTTTCCTTCATTAAATTGAATTATGGAGCTCGATCAGATTTTTGGATTATTAATGTGTCGGAACCTTATTTAGACTTAAGCTTAAAACATAACAGCCTCTACGTTCCACCAATCTATGGACAAGACTCCTCAATAAACCATATCAGAACAAGTCTACATACACAAACTCTAATGACCATGAATCCTTCCATGCAGTGTAAGTGATATGTAGCTCCCCTCCTCAGAAGTAACAAAGAAACAACCTCCCTCAACCTGGTAACTCTAATGCCTCGGTCTAGCAACTCTTTCCTCGAGAAGCGAGGTATTCCCTTCTAAGTTCAAGTGCAACCGGCTCAAGAAGAGGGGGAAGAAGTATAGACTTTTGGAAGCTCAGCCAGTGTAGCTAAGTCTCCCGCTGCAAGCTTCATGAGATGTAACATAGATACCATAAGCTTTTGCTTGATTTGACTATATACACTCCGGTGGGGTTATTAAATTTTCAATCCGACCCACCACTTTTTTGGAGTTCTTTTTGCATTTTGCATTTTTTTTTCAAGTGCCTCTGTACAACATATCTACATGGTGCAGCATATATACAAGAAATTTTCCTCTTGAGCCAGTAGACTATCCCTCTTTTGAAGCTTTATTGCAACCCACGACTTCTGTCTTTAGCCTTCATCACCACTAGACCAAGTTGAGACGCACTTCCTTCACTAGAAGAAGAAGAGAGGTTCCGCCTAGAAGTACTACCCTCATATGCTACCCCAAGCCAAAGGAAACTGCCTCCTCACCACCTCATCCGTGGAGAGCTATGTGTAAGGTGCTGGTGCAAGTCAAGCCATTGTCTCTAAGAGTCATGCGTGTGTTGTTAAGTGTTCTACTTAGGCTCATCAAGATGACATATGCTCATAGCCTAGTGGACTCAAAGAATTAAGTCCTTATGGACCTGAAAAGCCTTAACCTTAAGCCCTATAAGGTTCCTCTTAGATTTAGGTGGATTAAGATCTTAATCAAGCTCCATTTCCCAATTTAATTCCAGGCTTAGTTTAAATGTCAACTATCATCCAGGAAAATTATATACATATATACAAAGATGCTATTTACAAATATTTACAATCGTGCAAAATTTTTGAAAAATGTTCTGAAATCATGAATGGATGGATGCATGAAGTGCAAGTTTTGCAAAAGTATTTACAAACATTTACACAAGATTTTTGCAACCTTTTGATTTTCAAAACATTTTGGAAAAATTTTGTACTATATACATAATTTTGATAATAAACTATTTACACAAACTTTACACAAAATCTTTTTGAAAACATTTTTACAAAAATAATTTTGTACACTAGCTATGTATGTGCAAATAAAAGAATGATTATTTACAGGAAAAATTTTTTAATTTTTTGTGATTTTTAGGGTTTTTAGCCATTTTATTTATTAACACACTCACACAAAGTACGAGTTATGGCTAAAGTATATATGAAATATATACACACCCCCCCCCTATACTTAGCTCGAACGATGTCCTCAGAGTGATCAAGAGCGATGAAGAAGACATAACTCGTGCTTAGTAAAAGGGAAGTGAAAAGGAATGGCTAGGTACAGAAATGAATGAATGAATAGAATGAGGAGAACTCGGTGGTTCCCCCTATACTTAGGATTAAATAATCCTAAGTATAGCAAGCTGTACATGAAGGGAAATCCGAGTGAAGAATGTACAGAGTCTTCCCCCCCCCTATACTTAGGGTAAAATATCCCTAAGTATAGGCAGCAAAACAGGGGCAGAACGAATGAAAAGAATACCCGCAGATCCTACATCCCCCCTATACTTAGGGTAAAGTACACCCTAAGTATAGCATAATCATAAGATGAGAAAAGGGATGTGGGACTAAAGAATAGAGTGATATGGACAACTGGATCTATACAGGTCGGAAGAGCAGTGATAATCAGGCGTGAGATGCAATAGATGTGAGTCAAGAGACCACATCTCACGCAAAGTGAATAGGGGCAACATCAACGACCCGCGGCTCATGATCTAGAAATGGCTTGAGCCGCTGGCCGTTCACTCGAAAGGTACTCTCAGAACATAACTCGGATATATCAATGCTACCTATGTCGTGTACCTTTCTCACAAGATAAGGTCCCTTCCATTTGCTCTGTAGCTTCCCTGGAAATAGATGAAGCCTAGCATCAAACAACCATACTCTCTGTCCAGGCTCAAAATGCTTGTGGCTGATATGAGAATCATGCCACTCTTTCACTCTCTCCTTATACTGTAGGATGTTTGAGAAGGCTGTATCTCTAAGCTCCTCCAAGGCTGCTAACTCTGCCCTCCTCTGGTCTCCTACATTGTCTGGATCTAAAAGAATATACGTGACTGCCCAAAGTGACTTGTGCCTCAACTCAACAGGTAAATGGCACGGCTTGCCTTATACGATGCGAAAGGGAGATGTGCCCAATGGTGTCTTGAAAGACGTCCTATATGCCCACAAGACCGAGTCCAAAAGCTGTGACCAATCCTTTCGGTCAGGGCGGACGACTTTCTGCAATATAGTCTTGATCTCCCTATTCAACACCTCGGCTAGACCATTCGTCTGTGGATGGTAAGGTGTAGCAACACGATGGTCTATACCGAACTCGCTAGCAAGGGCCTTCACCTGGTCGTTGATGAAATGAGACCCCCCATCAGAAATCAACACTCAAGGTACCCCGAACCGCGTGATGATGTGCTTCCTCAAAAATCAGCAAACTGTCCTAGCATCAGCGGCTCGGGCGGGGATAGCCTCAACCCAACGACTAACATAGTCAACGACCAACAGAATGTACTCAAATCCCTGACTCTTAGGGAATGGACCCATGAAATCGATGCCCCATGCGTCAAAAACCTCACAGAAGTGAATGGGTTGCATCTACATCATATCACGCTGTCCACAAGTTCCCATCCTCTGACAGTCAGTACACCTCTTGACGAACTCATCAGAGTCCTTGAAGAGGGTAGGCCACCACAAGCCGGATTGGAGCACTTTCTGTGCCGTTCTCCTCCCAGAGTGATGTCCTCCTGCCTCAAGCTTGTGGCAGTAAGTGAGGACGCTATGGTGCTCATCCTGAGGGATGCACCTACGCCAGACACTATCCCCTCCTTCGTGGTACAGGATGGGATCCTCCCAGTGGTAAGACTTGGCCTTCGCGAGGAAGGTCTCAAGCCTCTGTCTGGGCCAACCTTGTGGGACTTTCTTAGCAACAAGAAAGTTCACAATATCGGCATACCACGGGAGTGAGGCGATAGCAAGGATCGCCTCATCTGGGAAGGTCTCACAAATGGGATCAATCTGCTCAGACTCCTCAGGCTGCTCTAAACGGGAGAGGTGATCCGCCACCACATTCTTGACTCCAGACTTATCCTTGATCTCAATATCGAACTCCTGGAGTAGAAGGATCCATCTAGTCAGTCTGGCCTTGGCATCCTTCTTTGCCATGAGGTATCGGATGGCGGTATGATCTGTGTACAAAGTCACTCTAGATCCAATGATGTACGATCTGAACTTATCTAGGGCGAACACTACTGCTAGCATCTCCTTCTCTGTGACTGTATAATTTCGTTGGGCGGAATCCAAGGTGCGGCTAGCATAGTGGATAGCAAATGGGACTCCATCCCTCCTCTGTCCCAGCACGGCTCCCACGGCAAAATCGGAGGCGTCCGTCATGATCTCGAATGGGAGAGACCAATCTGGTGGCTGGAGGACAAGAGCCTCAACAATACACTGCTTGAGAGTATCAAAGGATGAAAGACACTTGTCATCGACAAGGAACTCGGTGTCTTTCGTCAACAGGTCAGTCAACGGTCGGGCAACCCTACTGAAATCACGGATGAACCGCCGATAGAAACTGACATGCCCCAGGAAAGACCGTAACTGCTGCAAATTGGACGGTGGTGTGAGTTTTCTAATGACATCAACCTTGGCCGGATCAACCTCCATGCCCCTGTTGGAGATGATGTGGCCAAGAACCGTCCCTTGAGTCACCATAAAGTGACTCTTCTCCCAAGAAAGAACCAAGCGGACCTCAATACATAGCTGGAGTACTCGATCTAGGTAGTCAAGAAAGGAGTCGAATCTGTCGCCGTAAACCGAGAAATCATCCATGAAGACCTCTAAGCACTCCCCTACCATGTCCGAAAAGATCAACAACATGCATCTCTGAAAAGTCGCAGGGGCGTTGCATAGCCCAAATGGCATGCGTCGGAAGGTGTATGTGCCGAAGGGACAGGTAAAGGTGGTCTTCTCCTGATCCTCAGGAGCGATGGCCACCTGGTTGTAGCCCGAGTACCCATCCAGAAAACAATAATGGCTCTTCCCTGCCAGTCTCTCAATAATCTGATCAATAAAGGGCTGGGGGAAATTATCCTTCTTGGTGGCCTGGTTGAGTCTCCTGTAGTCAACACAAACCCACCAAGAAGTGGGTACTCGTGTAGCAATCTCCTCTCCAGACTCGCTAATCACTGTAGTGATGCCCGTCTTCTTGGGCACCACATGCAAAGGGCTGACCCACTTGGAGTCGGAGATAGGATAGATAAAATCGGCGCTCCACCATTTCGAAATTTCCTTCATGACAACCTCTCTCAGATTTGGGTCCAGCCGCCGCTGGAACTCACGTGACGGCTTCGCCTCATCCTCGAGATAGATATGGTAGGATCACAGGGCCGGACTAATCCCATGGAGATCTGCTACGCTCCATCCTATCGCCTTGCGGTTCTTTTCAAGAACCCCCATCAGACGAGATTCCTGCTCTCCAGTCAAATCGGCTGAGATAATGACTGGGTACATCTCATGCTCACCCGCGAGGAATCTATACTTCAACGACGCAGGAAGTGGCTTCAGCTCTGGACAACTGGGTGCTGGCAAATCTGGCTTTAAAAGAAGACGCGTGTATGCTGCCAAATCTATCCAGGAGACTGAAAGTGTACTCTCGCAAACTGGATCTGGAGAAGGCTGCTCAACTGAACTGTCTTTGATCTGCTCGGCATCTACCTCCTCCTCAGCTATAGGCTCAGTGGAAATCAGGTCTGGCATATAATCATCACAATCTGCCCACTCAGACTCTGACTCTGAGGGATCTGCATCACACAAGGTGGCATCAGTACCACCAATATCACAAAAATCTGTGTCACGGTCGAGAACCTGCTCTGCTGCCTCTAAATTATCCTGAACCAGGAATGTGCTCTCCAAGCCCTCCTCTGTTGTCATCTCTGTATCAGCGGTGTCTGAAAATGAGAGGATGGCCTGTGCTGCTGGGTATTCCCAAACTGCCTCACCGTCTGTTATCACAAAGTCATAGTCCTGGTGGATGTCTAGCCCTGCATCTGTCAGCTGCTCTGTATCTGAAGTGGTCTCTGTGCATGATCTCTCTCTGGCTCTGTTGTGCTCGACCGTCTCTATTTGTACACTTTCGCCCTCGACGCAAAAGTATACCTTCCCGCTATCATGATCAGTCACTGCCTTGGCTGTGGCCAAGAACGGGCAACCTAGAATGATGGGGGTATCGGTCACTGAATCAGGGGTCTCCATGTCCAACACTATGAATTCCACAGGGAATTGCAAACCCTGAAAAGTGACGACAACGTCTCGCAACAACCCCTTCGGCCTCTTGACAGATCTATCAGCAAACTGAAGGACTATCCTGCTCTGTCTAAGAGTGCCCAACTCGAAGCGGTCGAGAAGGGCTGCCGGAAGGAGGTTGATAGATGATCCGCTATCCAATAGAGTGTGGTCGAACCTCTGCTCACTGATATGGCATCTGACATAAGGGGCTCCTGAATCTGGCCTCTTGGCCGGCAAACGGTTCTGGATCGCGAAACACGTGGCTTTCGTCAGCACATGGATCTCAGAGTGGTGGTTCCTCGTCTTCCTCCTGACTGTAGACCTGTCTCTCAACGATCGCTGAAGAAGGGGGATGTGCTGCAAAGCCTCCTGAAGGGTCAGCTGTATGTGAAATATGTCAATCGTGCTCTGGTTGAACTCCTCCTGCTCTCTCTTTTTTGGATCTTTTTCTCTTTTCTTCCCCTTCCCCATTTGAAGGGCTCTAGGGAAGGGGACCACAGGGTCCTTCTCAGATGAAGGACTAGGAATAGGTCTAGACGGCTCGACGGTCGGATCCGCACATACATCAAGCACCACAGTGGGACCAGAGTAAACTAAACCTTTTCCTTTATTTACAGAACTGTTCAGAGATACATCAGGTGAAGGAAAAACAACAGATCTCTCTACATGAACTCTGATGGCCTCAGTATCGCGCTCTGGCTCGGCATCAAGAGTGGCCTCAGTACCACCTCCTCGAACTGGTGAAACGGCGGCCTCAGTACCGCCGGTGGAATCAGCATCCTTGGTGGCATCAGTACCACCGTCATCATCCTCCTCGTCAGGCGCTCTAAGTGGATCCTCATGATGTCGCTCAAACGAGGCGCCACCTGCTGGCATCCTACCGCTCCTAAGTGTGACAAAATCAGTATCAAAAAGATATCCAGTCATATCACCAAATGTATCACTAGGAGTGGTATACTCAGTATAAGCTACCTACTCAGATTTTCGCTTCAGGTTGTTGGGGTTCGGCTCGATCTGGGCAGGGATGGCGGCCTTCCCTCTCACAATGTCCCGCATCTCCTGGCAGAACTCGTCCATCTCCCGTCTGAAGGTAGCATGCTGGTCCGTGAAGAGACGGGCTATATCATCCAAAACAGGGTTCTCCTGAGAACCCGACGGGTAGCCTCTCTGGTGGTGAGGCTGTTGAGAGGGGTAGGTAGGAGGGTGTTGCTGCTGGTGTAGCTGGTGAGGCTGCTCTCGCCTCCAAGACTGTCCCTGCTGATAGGGACGAGGAACGAAGGATGACTGCTGCTGTGACTGGTAAACTGGGGGCTGCTGCTGCTGGTGATCCCTCTGCTAGCTGTACTGGCCTCCCTGGCCAGATGGCTGCTGCTGGGGCTGGGTACCTCCACTCCCCTACCTGAATCTGGGATGGTCTCGTCGGATCCCAGGCTGAGGACGGTCATACCAAATCCCGTTGACATCCATCAACGGCTCTGCATCGTACTGGGCTGGCGGGAGTACTACCAGAGGCTGATTAGGCTTGTATACCACCATCTGCAAGTATGGAGATGGTGGTGACTGGTAAGTGGGTTGCGGCTGCTGGTACGGCTCCGCCTGTACAAGGTGAACCTGTCTAGGCTGCTGGTGTGAGCTGGAGCGCTGGGACGAGCTGCTGCTGCTGCCGTGATCGCCTCGCGATAGAAGACGGGGCTGGAAAGCCGTCTGTGCCTCCTGGAGACACATGAGCTGGGTCTTCATGTCGCTCAGAGTCTGCGCCATCTTCTCCATCTGAGTGATGCTCTAGCACTACTTCTTCTCTATCAGCTCCATCCGGTCCAACTTCTCACTAATGAAGCCCATGTCCGCAACTGTGGACTCTGCCTGTGTTGTTGCTACTGCGGACGAACTGGAAGGACCGGCGTCGACCCGTGCTATCCTCTGGTACTGCACGGGTCCTGGCTGTTGGGGTCTACCCTGAGTGTACAACCTGGTCTGGGACATCACCATATAGTTCTCGGCCATCTCCTCGTAGATGGCCCAGACCTGGTCGTGATCCTTGGCGAAGTAAGACCCGCCACAAGAAGCGTTCACCAAGCCCTGAAGCTCTGGTGTCATCCCGCTGAAGAAGCTCTAAACAAGGTTCGGCTTCGAGATGTCGTGGTGCGGCATCGATCAGTCAGCTCACGGAACCTCTCCCATGCCTCATGGAATTGCTCGTTGGGGAGCATGGAGAAGTTGCTGATGAGGGCTCTCGCTGCATTGGTCCGCCCGAGTGGATAGTACTTGTGCAAGTACTCGGCGCGGAGCTGCTCCCAAGTGTAGACAAACTTCCCCAGGTGCTTCAGCTAGGTGGCTGCTCTGTCTGCTAAGGAAAAGGGGAAGGCAATCATCCTGATAGTATCCTGGTCCACCTGACGATCGTGGACAGTGTTGCATATCATCTCAAACTCCTGCAGGTGGAGATGAGGCTCCTCTGTGGCCAAACCGTGGAATCGGGGAAGAAGCTGCAAAGTGTTCGGGGGGAACTTGAAGTCCCCCACGATGGCTGGAAGTACGACCCAGCAGTGTGTCAAGGTCGACCCGGGATTGTGGTTCTCCCGCATCAATCTAAGTGGTGGTGGTGGTGCTCCTCCTACTCCGCCTGCTCCGCCACCTCCGACTGCAGGATCATCAGGTCCTCCTCCTGCTGCCGGATCGACGGGTCATCCTCCTCCGCGGTTCTCGCAGTTGGCTCTCATCTACTCGAACTCTCGCCTCATGTCCATAATGAATGCTCCTTGATCCCTCAGCTGCTACTGCACTGACTCGAGGGAGGCGATCAGGGTGGAGTTAATCGCACCCTGGTCCAAAACGAAATGCTGCTCTCCTCGTGTACCTTCGGTGTGATCACCAGAACTGCCGGCCATCGTCTCTGAAAAATCAAAATAACTGAGCTCAGGTGCCGATAAAGCATCTTCATGTCTCTCCTCTGGCACTGGTATCTCTGAATCAGAAGAAGAAGGGTGGTCGAGGGGGAACAGGGCGGAGTCATACTCGGGTTCGGAGAGCGGGTCTGAGCTCCCACGAACCGACCTAGATGAATGGTCAGGAGTGCTAAAAAGCGGTGCAGCCAGAGGCTGCCTAAGAGACCTCCTGCCCATCATCATGATCTGGCGAGTAAGGCGGATGAGATCTGGAAAAACTATGATCGGCAACTAAATCCTCTGTTCACCAACGCAACACGAGCAGAAGACCGTAAAGGCTCGGTCAAATTATCTTGTCAAATTTTATTAGGTGAACAAACAATCTATCAGAGCGCTTACGTGACCTGTTGGGATTCCCGATGCTACCCCAACCGACTGGCCCGCACGGAAGAGTCGGTAGTCAGTCAGGAATAGCACCGGAGGGCTCTACCTAGTGAACGGGTCACTCTCTCACGCAACCAAACCAAACAATGAGGGGGTTGCTCTCTCCAAGACAAAATTTTTTCAGTCAAGTGTCTTTTAGGGTCAATAGCTTAAACAGCCCCAATTTTATGGTTTTTTTTCTTTTTAATATTTATCAATAAAAACAAAGGCCTAACGAATTTTTTGGTTCTCCTGGTTATTTAGTCAAAAACAGGGGGGAGAAAATGAAAAAGCCGATGTACGATAAATCAATGATGCATGCAAAGTCAGAAATGCGTACCTGGCTCCAGCACTCTACATGCAATATGATCCGCGCAGAATTTAAAAGACAGGAATAAAACTACCTATATGGTGCAGCGGTGAAAACCGAGTCCTAAACAGGCAATTTCTACTCGACAGAACCGTCTAGCTTAGTTACTTGCCCTCGATCCAAAGAGTCCGGTCTAGACCCACCCCTCCTCTTCTCGACAGGTCGAGTTCAGGAGTAGCACTTGACGGGGCAGGCTCACGGCGCGGAGGCTCTCAGGAAAGTGGCTAAGCTATTTTTATTAATGAGTTATTAATAGGTCCAATTATCGTTCTATAGGAACAGGCAAGCAATTAAGTGTGGGGATCCTACTAATTACAGCACAGTCAAGCAGAAAATCCTAAGTCTAGGGGCTTGAGAAAAACCGCGGAAAACCGTAAAAGGCAGCTAAAAAGCTAAAACCACGAAAAAGCCGTGAAAAATCTAAACTAGTCTAAAGGGTCCCCCGAGCACACCGGTGCTCGGCGAAACAGAACCGAGAGTCCAACTGTCTCTGAATACCTGTATTATTACAATAATTCAAATGTGCGGGAAATAAATCCTAATCTAAGCTCCTATCTCACTCAGCTCCTCTCTCGCTCTCTCCTGCGGCTCCGTGCAGAAGGGAGCCGCCTCCGAATCCTGCGGTTGCGACGGCTCCTCGAAAGTCGCCTCCGCGGTCCTCAGGCCCCTCGCAAGAAAGAAGACAAGTGTCAGACCAGGTTATTGTAAACAAATGTCAGAAAAATACATCTAAAGGAATTTATACAAAAAGCCGCGAAAAGAAAACCGCGGGAAAAATAAATCGACTACTAAGCCGTGCTCCCCGGCAACGGCGCCATTCTGATGGCCACAAAACCAAGCGAATAAGGTAAAGGTACTAAATAGTCGTTGCGACCCAAGTCACCTGATGTGATCAATCAAGAAAAGAGACCACCAATATAAAAATCAACTCGAAAATCAATAGCGGTCTTGTTATTTTATTAACCTGGTACAGCGACCAGGGTCGAACACAAGGAGCACGAAATGGCCTCGCGGCCTACGAAGTAGTCAAGAAGAGAAGAAAAGGTATTTTTGGTGGTTTTTAATTTTTATAATTTTTTTTGGATTTTTAATTAATTGAGAAACTAAAGAAAACAAGAAAAGCAAGCAATTCAACTATTTATTAAATGCACTAAAAATCAACCAAAAATTCAAATAAAAATATTTTTGTGTGTTTTATAATTTTTACTGTTTTTATTGAATTTTTGGGATTTTCCTGATGTTTATTTAATTTTCTAAAAATGAAACAGTGAAAAGAAAAGAAGGTACTGTCCAGCCGAGCTTAAGGGTCCTAGATAAAATATCTAGAAACCCCAAATAAGCCTGGAGGTATTTTTCCTGTATAGAGAAGTAAACAAGGAAAATTTGAGAACCTAAATTATTGTTTTTGGTTTTTTAGTTTATTTAATAGAATTTTTATGCATTTTTGAGTGTTTTGTAATTTTTATGAGTTTTAGGTAATAAAAATAGCCAAAATTGGATAGAAAATCAAGCAAGCCAAAACAAACAGTAGGTAATTTTTTGTTATTTTTAGATAGGTTTTAATATTTTTTTGTGATTTTCAAAGTTGAACATTAAAGAAAATACGTGTTTTTGAATTTTTAAAAATATCAAACAGTGTCAAAAATGTCTCCAAAATTCATAGAAAATTTTACATCATGGAAGGAGCCATGTATCCAATTTTCATGAAGTTTGGAGTTGATTTGCTATTTTATTCAAAAATAAAGAGGAGGTACTGTGCACAGGGACCTAAGTGCAAATACCCAAAGTCCTGAGGGGTCTGGTGCAAAATTCCCAGGTAATCACGCGCGTCGCACGTTCCTGGGACACTCAGGGACCCAAATGTAATAAAAACTAAATCCTTGGACTAATTGGTAACAGGTACCAAAAGTCTAAGGGCTAGTCTACAAATATCCCAAGAATAAACGCACATGCACAATTACTCTACGCACAGGGGTATAAGTGCAATAATCAAAAACTTTTCATTCAACTCAGAACATCTCATAACTACAAGGTATCAAATGCAAAAAGCTCAGAAAACCACGTGTCGAAGCACGTGCTACACCATACACAGGGGCATAAATGCAAAGAAAGTAAAGCGCAGGGTCCTCTATGCAATTGTTCTAGAAACTAAAGAACTACACTAGATATTTACAGGACTAATTGCTAAATAAAATAAAAGGAGAGCCTAAGGGTAAATTACCCTTTATTAATGGAGCCGCTGGATAAGCGCCACGTGGTGCATCTGACGGTGAGGGACGACTGGCGCTCCAAAGCTGGACTCCTCGCGGTGATCGAACAGCGGAGGCGTAGCCACGTGGAGGATCGAACGGTGGAGAACGTCGGTGGCTAAATCTCGCGCATCGGGCGGTCCAGATCGCCTCTCCAAGGATCTGACGGTGACGGGGCCTCCTCGGGTGGACGGTCGAGATGCGAACTAGAAGTCTGAGGCTGATCGGACGGTCGGGGAAGATGCTGGAATAACAGGTGGCCCGCGAACTTCGCCGGCCCAGTACGCTCGCTCCGAGCCTCCTCGCGGGACGCTGATGATCTGAGAAGGGTCGGCGTAGGTCTCCGCGTCCGGTGGAACTCTCCGATGACCCAACCGAGCTCTAGAGAGCTCCGGCGAGGTCGGCGGAGGTGAAGCTTCTGGACCCAATGGTCCAAGCCCTCAGATGGGCTTGGATGAACCTGCAAAATAGACCAGACAGCTCGCGGGTCGAGGGCAAACTGCCTCGACCCGGTTAGGCGGGGTGAAGGTGGTCGGAGGGTCGATGTGGGCGAGCTCCGGCGAGGGTGAGGACGGAGGAGCTCGAGCCCCAGCTCCAGTGCGAGCTGAGTTGAATGGAAATGCGGAGAATGTGCGCGGGAAGGAGGCGAAGGCTATGGCACAGCCCGATGGTCGAACGGTGGTCGGACGTGATCGGAATCGACGGTGAACGGAGGAGCAGCGAATTGGGGATAATCGAAAATCAAAGAAAAAGAAAGGACAACGGGTCTACCTGGGTGAAGGAATGGACTGGGGAAGAGCTTGCGAAGCTCTGGGTCCTCGCCTCAAGGAGCGTCGACCTCCGAGGCTCGAGCTCTCGCTCTGGGCGGAGCACGACGGTGGTACTCGCCGAATCAGTGGTATCCGGTCCCTCTCCTCGCTTCGACAGCACGGGGGGTGAGCTGTCACTCTCACTCATGCACTGGAGCTCACTGAGGGGTGGAGCGAATGGCCAAAGACGCGAATGGAGGTGGCAGAGCTGGGACTATATACGGTGGAGGGTCCGGGAAGAAGAGCGCGGGTAGGGCACTGGAGTGCGCGGATCCCGAGACGGTGGCTCCGGCGAGGGTGGCGGGTATGAGGTGATCAATTCGGATCCGGGGTTTAGGCGAGAGGGAATCGGGTTGGGGTGCAAAAAATGCGAGAAATCGGGTCGGGCACCTAACCCGTGGGAAGTGGTCCTGGGGGGCAGTTGACCGGGCGGTCAACAATCCCCAGGGCCAATGGGTGAAGGCCACGTGGCAGACATTTAGAAATTAAATAAAAAATAGAAAATGGCCGAATTAATAAAAAGTCAAAACATGGAATATTTTTGTTTTATTTTTTTCTATTTTTTAGTGATTTTTAATTAATTTTTCAAAGTAAAAATAGTGTATTTACATAGTAGGTCTATATATAGGTATATATACAATATATATATATATAGATTTTTAATTTTGATTTTTAATTTGTTATTTTTATACAATTTTATTCCCATTTTATATTTTATTTATTTATATCATAAAATTAGGAATAAAGGGGTATTTTTATTTTATTTTTATTCTTTATATACAATAGTGAAATAAATACATATGTACATATATATATACATGGTATATTTACAAAGTTATTTTTTATTTTTAATTTTGTTCTTTTTATTTTGTTCTTGTTTTAATTGTTTTTATTTTATTTATTTATATCATAAAGGATAGAATATATACAAGATTTTTGGAAATTAATTTTATTTATTTATAAAGCTAAATAAATAGGGATGAGTGGACTATATACAAGGTGACTATGTACATGAGTGATGTTTTTGTTTTCTTTTTAATTTTTCGATTTTTATCGTGATTTTATACTTATAAATATATATACAAATATTCACAATCCAATTTTAGCCTCTTTTTGGGAGGAAAATATTTTTATTTTATTTACATAAATATTTACACACATGAGCCCCTATCTCCCTCTACTTTGGTTTTTATGCGGTCAGGCCCATGCTGAGCCCTCCCTTGGGTTAGGTTGCTCAATATTTATTCTAAATATTTCCCTCTTTTTCTTTTTACTCTTTATTCTTTTGCTTTTGCACAAAAACATGCTAATTATTAAACTTTATATAATGCATGCTTTTGATAATTATTTGTATTTACATGAATATACATGCATTTGCAAAGGTTTTTGTAGCTAAAATATAAGAATAAAGAGTGATGAATGGTTATTCATCAGTCATCCATGCGCGCATGGGGTTATTTGCATTTTTACCCTCGCGGGTTTCAATAATTGCAAATATACCCCCACGCATGTGGAATATTTACAAGGAAGGTCCCGAACTTATTTTTAATTGCATTTTAGTCCTTCCCAGGGACCTGTTTGTTAGTTATCTTTCATGTTTTCTTACAGTTATGCCCTTGTCTTCTTTCATGTATATCACGAGCATCGTATCTCTGTTTCAGTTGATTTCAGATTCATTTCGAAGCTTGTTTGATGAACTTTCTAATGGCATAGTTTGTTTCCTATTTTGACACTGTTATCTTAATGTGTTATTTTAAATAGCTAAGTGTCTTTTTTGTCGTACATACAGACCTTGCCTAATTAATCAAATAAGTTACCTCATGATTCAAGTCTGAAATTAACTAAGGTTTAAAATTGCTCGTAATTATGGCCTAGGGCATGTTTGCATTGCATTTCATCGCATATATTTGCATGATTAAAAATCAAATAAAAAATGCATAAATTTCATGTTTAATTGATGCATTGTTTTGTCGTCTTGCATTGTTTGACCTATTATTCTCTAACTCAACACTTAATGAAATCATTAAAAATCTGAATATCACGAGAGAGGCTCGTGTCCCTGAGTTCGACCTTGGTTACTTACCAAGTAAAATAAAAATACATGATCATTCGATTCTATTGACTTAGCAATTAAAGGGTCTTTGACGGACCGAATCTAGCCCGACTGCGACAATCTTAAGTGCTAATTCAACACTATTAAAGGGCTGGATTTTCGGCTCATCGGCAAGTTTAAATATTTACATGACTAAAAAAATAAATGTTGGGGATATTAATGCAATTTCTCCCAAAAAGGCACGTGATCCAACGACTCCTAATTCTTTACTTGGATACATGAGTAATGCTGGATGATGGATGACGATTTGTTGGTCGACGCTTGTGACTAGAACAACTCTTAGATCTGACGACAGGTGGAGCATTTGATCTAGCGAACATTCTTCAATCTGAGGTAGAGAAGCAATCCAATGGTCACTGCTCTTCTGAAAGAACGAGGAGGAACAATGCAACTAAGCTCCTTTGATAGCTCTTCCCTCATGACTTCGATCATTTCCTTCGCTTCTCAGGTGCTCGAGAGGTTCTTGGAGATCGTTCGTAGCTACTGGGACCTGAAAGTTGATCGGGACCCATCAGAGGTGTCCTGGTTACTCGATGGAAGTCGGGTATCCTAGGAGTCGAAGCTCGAAGTACCTGGGACTCATATGGCCCTTCAAGACCTGCAAAGAAGCTAGAAAGAATGATGATGTGAAGGGGAGTAATCATGGTTATTACTGGTGGAATGTTGAGGGTAAAATGAGGGGGTGGTGAACTCTGACAGAGGGTGGCAGAAATGGACTTTGATGTCTAGATCTAGGACAAATTTGGGTGATAGGTGAAGATCAACATATGGAGAAATGGAAGGGTGAGGGAGTGGGGTGTTGTGAGGGTCGAAACACAACAAAGCATGATGACGATGGCATGAGCTTCTAAATCCCCAACATATTATGGTGAGGTTGAATCAACACGTAACGACTAGGAAAGATGGAATAAAAATGCTAAAAGGAAATGAGGGAAGTAAAATTACATAGAAAACATGGAAAAGAACCTCAACTTGGTCGGAGGACAAGGATATAGAACCGCCTGGAGAGGAGCTCCAGCGATGGTGGAACCGCCTTTGGCTGTTGGCCCTCCTCAACGCGGACGACGACGCGTCGCTCCTGCCACAAATCGCATCAATACAAAGGTTATACAAAGAGCTATGACCAGGAGAAGAAAGGTAACGAAGGGGCAAAATGCGAAGAGGGGTGGAGATATAAGGATGGTTATGGGAGAAGTTCGAGGCAAGGTCGTGTGCAAGGGATGGAAGGTAGATGATGGGAGATGGGTCAGAGAAGAAGAGGGGTGTTCATTTGGAAAGAGATGGGGTGCTCGAGGGAGATGGGGGACATGATTGATGCATGAAAAAGGGAAGAAATATGGGTGGCTCGTGGCTCTGACACAAGTCAGAAGGGGACAGTACAGTTGACCGAGGTCAACAGTTGGAGGGTTTTGGTTGGTCCACATGGACCAAGCAGAAAAAGGATGGTTGGGATTACTTATAAATTCGATAAAAGTTAATAAATTAATTAATTAGTTTCAGGATATAAAACAATAAAAATATAATTTTATGTAGTATTATATGTATTATTTATTCTTCGAGGTGATTTATCAGAAGTTGATATTTACATGTAAAATATATGTATAAATACATGTATTTTGGTATTCCATTTTTTATTTTGATATATATTTTATTATTTTATATTGGTATTTTATATATTTTTTATACACATTTATATATGTTTATTGTATTTTTATGAGTTAATATGTACATTTAATTAATTATATACTTATATATTATAGGTGTATACATATGTATTTCATCTGTATATGTGAATGTATTATATATTTTAATGGTTATTAATTTATTTTAATTGTAGATATGTGTTTTAAATAATACTTACAATTTTATAAAAAATTCAAGAATTCAAAAAATACAATGAATACATATAATGATCAAAATATACAAGTATATTGCACAATGCGGGCTCAAAACTAACTTTTGCATCTTAACTCCAAATTAAATAAAACTACCTTCATTTAGTTTATTAAACTTTATGTATATTAAAGTGATTTTGCTCCATTTTGGTAAAATATGGAGAAGATACATATTTGTGAAGTTTTTATTCTGGAATTTTATTTTATGTGTCCCATGCACACAATGTATTATTTTCTTATGAACTCAATTTTGCATTTTCCTTTATATTTTTCTACAATATTCATATTAAGGGTTTATTAATTGATGTATAAATAACAAAGAATAAAATAGGTCTCAAAAACTCTATAATTAGGCAAATAAATTAGGGTTTTTATTATTTTTTCCGGACCTTATCTCCCCCTACTTTATTCATGATCGACCAAGTCAAAGGGTTTAGGTTCATTCAATACCTTTAGTACTTCATTTATTTTTATTTTCTTCCTTTATTCTTTTATTTTGGCATTGATTACAGTATTTTATACAATAAGTAAAGTATAAATGATCAATGTTATTTTATACGAATTAGTTTTATATACATGCATTTAATTAAGAACTTAAGGTCAAAATGAAAGAATAAAGATGATGAAATGGAGATCCATCAATACCTAAAGCCCCTTATGACTGAAAGATAAGAGAGTGAAGTTAGAGGGAACTAAAAAGCAAAAAGTTGATAATAAGGATTCCAATCATGCTAGTTGTCTTAAGAAAGGAATAAAGAAACCCGACAAATAGGTCAACGACTAACAACTCTAGCATTTGAACTCCTACTCCCCAATTTACCTTTCTAAGGCAATAAGTAGGTTGGTCTTGTTGTTTGTGTACAACAACTTTTGAACCAAGTAGGTTGCGATGGAACGGAGAATGAACAAGAAGCATGAGTTGTACTTTGGAACCAAGTCAAGTTGTAAACAATTGAGAATTTGGGGTTATTCTGTCCATGCAAAAATACATATGCAAGCAAACTGGATTCTTGTTTAAGAGTGCTTCTTCATTAGGTATGTAGAGAACGGCATTGGATACATATTTTTGACCTTGAAACTTGAAAAGTATTTGTCTCTAAAGATGTAAATTTTATAAAGGAAGACTTCCTTAAGTATCAAGATAACAATGAAGCAAAGGTATTCATTGAGTCTAGTGAGACCGATGACGTTCCTATACCATAAAGTGAAGAGAAAATATAAGTCGATACACATATAACTCTTAGAAAGAGTTCATGGGTGGTAAAACCACCTGAGATGTATGAATTCCATGTATGATAAAAGTATGATGATGAGACCACTTCATATGATGAGACACTAGCATATCATGACATGGAAAGATGGATGCTATAAATGAATCCTAAGTGGACTCCATGCACAAGAATGGTGTATCGACCGTCGATGATCAACCAAAATAGGGTTAAACTCATTGGGTGTACATAGATCCTTGATATAAAGAGAGGACCTTAGGGGAAGTAGAGACCTTCAAGGCATGGCTCATAGCTAAGGGCTATACACAAAGAGGATGCATTGTCTATGATGAGATATTTTCTCTTGTGACTATCCTCAAGTCCATCGAGATATTGCTAGACATAGCTGAATAACTTGATTGCAACATCTGGCAGATGGATGTCATGGTTGCATTCCTAAATGGATACCTTGATGATACACAAATGCATGAGCGCACACGCACGCGCGCACGTACACACACACTCTCTCTCTCTCTCTCTCTCTCTCTCTCTATATATATATATATATATATATATAAGAAACCATATGGCCTCAGTAAAGATCAAGGCAAAGTGATAAAGATGAAGAAATCCATCTATGGCCTTAACAAAGATTCTCGTAGTTAGATCATTCGATTAAACAAAACTACAAAGAGTTATGGTTTTATATGAAATCTTCATGAACCATATGTATGCAAGAAGCTTACTGGGAGTGCCAATGTATTTATCATTCTTCATATAGATGAAATCATACTCATTGGGCATGATGTTTGGATGACGACCATTGTTAAGATATGGTCGTCCCATAACTTTAAAATGAAAGAACTTGGGGATGCATCTTATATCTTAGATATGACGCTATTCAGAACTAGAGAGAAGAGAGAATCATGACTATTACAATATGAATACATCAAAAAGATCTTAGAAAGATGTCATATGGATAATCCAAAAAAGAATTCCATCACTTAATACATGGTATTAACATTTCAAAGTGATGGCACCTTAAAGTGATGATGATAACAAGGCTATGGATGGATTCCTTTAGCAAAAGTTGTTGGAAGCCTAACGTATTCCATGATGTGAACAAGACCAGATATCTACCATGCATTCAGAGTGGTAATTCGTTACTAGTACTTCTATGGAGAACAATATTGGAGTGCAGTGAAAAGCAGCATCAAGTTTGTAAGAAGAACTTAAGACATTATCTTGATTTATAGAGATAGATACCTACAAGCCTTAGGATACACAGAATATAATTTATAATCTAATGTAGATGATAGAAAACCAATCGCATCGCTCATATTATTGTGGAACAGTGATGTTGCGAGATGGTGAAGAATGAACCAATACACTATGACCGATTCAATATTAGAAATCAAGTAGTGTGCCACTTCTGATGATGTTGAAGAGATTGTACGGTTATGTAAGTTCTTCGTGGAACTTTGTGTAGTTTTCTTATGTGATTTTCCCATTTCATTACCCTTTGATAACATGGGTGCCATATCACAAGCAAAGGAACCTAGGTGGCATCAAAAGAGAAAGCACGTAGAGAGGAAATATCATATAATTTTGTAGATAAACCAATATTTCCCCTCATGATAATGATGTTGATCCACCTACCAAGCCTTAGACACTAAAAGCTTTCGATTGACATGTAATGAATATGGGATTAAGAGCAATCTGTAAATGGCTTTGAGGGCAAGTGGGAGACTTTAGACATGTAAGCCCATGGAGAGATATTATGCAATAGAAGTTATTTCATATTATGTCATTCCATTATCTGGAACAAATATAATTAGGTTTTTTATGTTAAGGTCCCTTAGTACAAATATGGATGTGTACCATGCCTATCTTGATATCATATAATTGTTTATCCAAAGAGTTAGATCATAGAAGTCGTTGTAGGTTGTACCTAAAGAGTTACATCGAGGATAGAAATGGCATCGCAAAAGTTATATTCAAGCAAGATCTCAAATTTAGAAGAGATGACAATCTTCCTTAAATATTGATATCAAACTAACACTCTTGATGCAGGTGATGAATCCTCAATCCATCACCTTTAGTCGTTCATTTTGGCCTTAAATCCCTACCTAAATGCATGTATATCATTAATTGCCAAAATAAACACTATATAATTTAGTTGAAATACTATATAAAATAATGTATACTTTATGTATTAAGTTACAAAATAAAAGAGTAAAGGAAAGAAAAAAATGAAGTTTCAAAGTAACTGAGTGACCCTAGACCATGAGACCCAGTCATCATGGTGACTTGGTCGATGAGGAATAAAGTAGAGGGAGATAGGGTAGAAGAACTGGACAAAAATACATAGAAAATCACACACAAAACCCTAGTTTATTTTACCAAATAATTCTATTTGAGACCTTTTTATTTTACTATTTATAAACCTCAAATAACAAAATTCTGAATCTGGATATTGTAGATAAAAATCAAAGAAAAATGTAAATCATTGAAAAATAATGCACAGTGTGCTCAAGACACACAAAAAGCCGCAAAGGAAACTTTATAGGCATGTATATTCTCGATATTATATCAAAATTGATCAAAAATTTAATAAGTTATTTAATGAATATGGTTTCACTCAATTTGGAGTTGAGATGCAAAAGTTAAGTTTTGGACTCCCATTATGCAATATACTTGTATATAATAATCAATACATTTATTCTTTATATTTTTCCATTTCTTATATTTTATAAAATTTTAAATATTATTTAAAACACATGTCCATAATTATATTAAAATAAAAATAAAAAAATTAGTAAAATAAATAAATTATTTCAATACATAGATGAAATATACCTATATATACTTATAAAGAATATGTATATAATTACTTGACTACATAAATAAATTCATAAAAATACAACAAAAAATACCTAAATATGTAATTAAATAAATTAAAAATATGTGCATGTATATATTAACAAAATATGTAATACAAATTTAAAAAATATATGATATACATGTATATTTACCTATAATTATACATGTTAAAAGTAAATTATATCAAATGACCTCAAAAAATAAATAAAAATATGTATAAAATACTACATAAAATTATAAATATTTTTATTTTATACTATAAAATTAATTAATTCATTAACTATTTTTTATTGAATTTACAAATTATTTTTTATTCTCTTTTTCATAATTGGTTCACATGGACCAAACAGGGCTCTTCAAATGTTGACCTTGAATCAACTGTACTACCCAGCCCTAGTTACCCTGTTAAACCTTGTGAAAGGCCAACTTCTTCAATTTTCTATGTCACCACCACGTCATCCTTCACTGGGACCACCGGCCTCTGACCTCCTCACCTTCGACATCCTTTCCCATCAAAGATTCTCCACTGACCCCCTCACCATTTCATGCAACTCCACCTTGAATTCACCCAACTTTCATCCTATAAAACAGAACCTTATTCATCCTTTTATCATTTGATCCCTCTTCTTGGACTTTTACTCCCTCAGACCTCCATATTAGCATTGCTATTGGTAATAGGAGTAGCTGGGCAATGATTTCCAGTGGGGAGAAGCAGGGGGAGGAGATCTAATCACCGCCGGAGCCATCGCCGGTTGGTTCTACCTCCTTGGCCTCCGGCCATAGTTGAGGCTAGTTATTCTTGCTTTCTAGGTAAAGCATAGATTCTAGATTTGTTTATGCATTTTGATTTCACGTTTAGTCCTTAGTATTAGTTTTAATCAAAAGGCCCTAATTGACTTGGATCTTGAGATCGAGGCCAAAATTACCCTGTTCCCGATTGTATCCACGTTCCCTATTCATCCCACATCATACCCCTTCATATTCTCCGTGATTTATCTTGTTTTCCAACCCAGATCCATCATGGATTTGGGGCTCATATTTCCTCCACTGGCCTTTGTCGGAAGCCCTTCACATTCAATCATTCTGTCATGCAACAACTTCAAGGATTAACTAAGGAGCACACCCTCGAGCCCCCTATTTTTTTGGTACAGGATACAACTTCTACGAAACCCTCTGGAACCAAGGATAAACCTCGAAGTGCTCCAGGTCACCTAGAACTATTTGGAGCACCAGATCTTCATCCAAGCCACCTCTATCCTAGTAGAGAATACCAATACGTGCGGAAAGCCTCCAACGACATTTGGAATCCGTTAGATCGAAGAATAGTCATTGTAGCAAGGAGATATCGAAGATCCAAGCAACCCTGCCGGAGTTCATCCGAGTTCGTCCAGCCCCTTCCCTAGTCGTTCGATCTCGAATGTGGCTCAGATCTAATCTGGGCCGTTAGTTCCTGTTGAAGGGGCACACGACTCTAGTCGATCGATCCTCCACGTGGTGCAAAGAAGACGATCGGATTCGTTGTAGTTAAATGGTAAAAATTGCACATATACCCTACACATCTTTGTATTTTGTTAATAGTATTGTAAGTATTTAAGGTAGTGTGAAAGTTTTTGGAAATAGGTCCCCTACCATCTCAACTCACGTGACGCCCCACATGACTTTGTAAATTGCTTGTAATACCCATACGGCTTTGTATATTGTATGTTAATCTACAAACTTCATTGTATTTACATAAATGCCCCTACTAGCATGATTCAATTTTACTTTTGCTTTTTTATTGTCTAAAATTACTTTTCATGCTCCTAAAATCATAACAAATAGATGGTGGCATCTGATGACATGCTTATTTATGTTGCATATTTTATTTAGCATTTCATTGGCATTATCTATTTATTTAGAAAAAAAATAGAATAATTTCTTCTTATTTGACTTTAAAAATGTAAAAAATTATAAACCCTTTCTAAAAATTAAAAAATGACCTATTATTTATTACTTTATTTTATCACTATAGACCAAAAATCACAAAAAAATCAAAAGAAAAAACTACAAATAAAAAACCCTTTCTAACCCTAAAAAATTAAAAAAATATTTTTAAAAATATTAAAAATATAGTTTTCTGTCTCATAATTTTATATATACTATTTACTACATAGTAAAATTAGTTTTGAGAAAATTCGAACCTATTTAGTATTTTAAAATCTTAAAATAATTCAGTATATTTAATTAATCCTTGATTTGGGATATTTTTTATTCTAAAATACCCAAAATTAGAGAAAACAATACACAAAAAATCATAAAAATAGAATAAAAATATCATAAATAGAAAATATTTTATTAATAATTTTAAAATTATTTATAGCTATATTTACAAATATATTACCCTATATTTTATTATATATCTATATAAATAAGTTTATATTATTTTTAAATAATATAATTCCTATAAATATATTCATAAATTATTTAAATAAATAACTAGGACTATACTTTTTGGTGTTTATTATTTTTATAATTATTATATATATTATATGGGAAAGGGAAGTTACACTTAGGACGTGCAGCCAACTACCTACTCCCGACTATAATTCTTATTGATTTTTTTATTTTTTTAATGAAAATCAATGGGGATTTACTTAGTTTATTGAGTGGAATATGTGTTTTAAATTTATGCAAAACAAACATTCCTAACATGCCCATCTAGATAAAGTCGGTTTCAACAATTGTAAGACCACTAAAACGTGACAATCTTAATGGAGATGATAGAAGTGTCAAATTTAGTTGAATTTGGCATGAGACCTTGGTAATATATGGTGATTTAAATCCCCCTAGGTATCATTTCAAAGGGCACAAAAAAACAATGGAAAAAATGATCGGGTGCAGCTAGTTGGCTACACCCCGGGTGCAGCTTCCCCCAACCCCATATTATATTATATATTACATATATCATACATATTACGTTATATACATATATAGTGATATATACACATTTTTTATATTTAAAAAAATAAAAGAGAAATAAAACCAGAAAATTATAAAAAAATATAAAACTAAAAATATATAAATATATAAAAAATCAATATATTAATTAAAAACTCAGAAAAACATTAATTAACTGAGAGAATATTATGCATATATACATTATTATTTATTTATAAAAAATAATCCCTGCTACACCGACGTGTTCCCTATGTTTGATACTCTACTCTACTTGTCCACTATACACATTTGTTTGTAGGGTTTTATAATAAATTTTGATCCACATTTTGCTTGTATTGATTGACTATTATATTTGTTGTGAGTTGAATATGACTGAGGTCTTCGTGAACTATCATCACAACAACTGTCGGTCCTGCCTTGTTTGGACCACAAGACTGTTCGTGAGATTTCTTAGTCTTTATAGTAGGTCCTATGCATAGGAATAAATATTAAGAGGTGTCAGAAGGGTCATGTTAAAGAGCTTACTTGACAAGATCAATATCATATACTATCATGAGCATGCACGCATCCTTTGGCCAGAGATAGGTATACATCTATGTATCTGAGTGTGTATATTAACAGACTAATAGATTGATGTCCTATCAAGGTCAATATACCAGCGAGCCGGTGTGTATACAAGGGTGTGGTATGTATGACATCCTAAAGGAACCATACATGTTCATACTTATTGGATTAGAAGGCAGGAGCTAAGTCATGAGATATTGGGGTCACAAAGAATTCCATTGACGGTCATCTTATTTTAAAAATATGATAATAATTAGAGAATATTAATATATGCTTTTAGAAAGCATAAGATTGACATTGTCACCCAATAATCGATTGAGAAATTTATTTGTGAACCTTAAAGGATATAACCAAATATGGTATTGAACTTTGGGTTACTCAAATTCTTTCAATATGTAGGATGCACAAATATTGAGAATGCTTGAGGTTTATTCCATCATAATAGATTGTATACCATGATGCTTCCTTTCTATGGGAATGATGAAATTACATGTCTTTTACTCCACTTAAAAGTGAAATGAATGTAAATTAATTGGTTTAATTCTCATTTCATATAATCGCATTCAAGATCCAAAAATATAGACGTTGATGTGAAAGTGTTCCAAGTCAATTGGGGTATGGATTCAATACACAAATTAATCACATAACATTAAGTGGTCTGAATCTTGGTTTTAGATGTAATATAAATATCAAGTCACTTGATGTGATCTATATAATCTCCATGGCATCATCTCAAGTGTTCACGAGTGTAGTAAATGAATCTTAATTAGATTAGGAGTCATACATATGGCAAATTATTAGCCAAGATTATTATTGTTGATGATTAATGCATGGGAATATGTGAATATGATATACATAGTTGGCATTAATTAATGTGAATATAGATCAACGGTACTTAAAACTAATGTGAACGTGACTGATGAATCCTGATTCATCATTCTTTATTCTATCATTTTGGCCTTAAAAACCCCAGCAAATGCATGTAAATAACATCAATTCGTACATACTAGTATTAATTATTTATTGTATTTATTGTACATAAAATAAGGTTTTTAATGCCAAAATTATAGAATAAAGAGAAGAAAAGAAAAAGGAATAAAATATTGCAAATATTTTATGACCCGAATCCCGAGACCAAGGCCAGCATGGATTTGGTTGACAAGGAATAAAGTAGGGGGAGATAAGGGCCAACAGTACAATAAATACCTCATTTATTTATTCATTTATTTATGCATTTTTGACACCTATTTTGTACATAGTTATTCATTCATTAAATAAAGAAACTTTGTACATGAAAGTTGTAGATAATAATGTAAATAAAAATATAAAATTGAGTTTGTGTAAAAATAATATACAGTGTACATTTTATACACAGAATAAAAAGCCAAAATCTCAACTTCACAGACCCATATCTTGTAAATAAAAACTCAAAATCACCAAACTCACCTTTAATTGTATATAGCTTTCCAAGAATTATTTAATAAAATTGGTCTCATAATTTTTGGAGTCCATTTGTGAAAGTTAGGTTTTTGGCCCCCATTGTACAATCTACCCGAATAAAATGTTCAATTTATTCTTCATTCATTATTTCTATAAACTTATATTTTTAGAATTTTGTAAATAATGATTACAATACATGTACATATTGAAATTAAAAGAAAACCAAAAAGAATTTGTAAAATAAAATAAGTTTATGTAATACATAGGCAAAATACCTATGTTGAGTATGTACATAAATAAAAGGGGATTTAATTATTTTATTCTTTATTCATTTATATTTTTAGAACATTGTAAATATTAAATATAATTTATTAAAAATATAAATCCAAAATAAAAACCAAAAAATACATTAAATAAATAAAGTATGTATATAATATAGGTAAAATACCTATAAGTATAACTACATATACATATACCTATTGATTTTAAAATGTAAATAAACTCATAAAAATTAAATAAAAATATATTTATACTCATAAAAATAAGTTATAAATTTAGAAAATAAGAAAATACAAATAATAAAATACAAATAAACAAAATAAAAATAAATACATATAATTATACTTATAAATACATTATTACAATAAACCCGTCATAAAATTCATTAAAAAATGAAATAAAAATCATAAATAAATACTACATTAATTAATAAACATTTTTTATTTTATAAATAAAATCTAATTAAATCATTTATTATGTTTAAAAAAAGTCAAATTCTGGTCGATGTGGTCCAATCAGAGGCCAGGGAATGTTGACCTCCGGTCAACTCCCCCCTGCGCCTCTAACTCCCGTCAGACCTGTCCAGTCCCCCTTTTTCCTCCATTTTTCCCGCTCGATCTGATGCTCCATCACCTTCGATCTCTTCACGGAATTTTCTCCTAAAAGCATCATGATCCTCGTCGTTCACTGAGATTGCGTGTACATAACCGAGATTATCCGATATTTGCTGATCAATAAGGGCGCCCCATCCTATTTATAAATAACCCCATCTTCTTCTTCCGAGTTTTTTGGCCATTTTCCCGAGCCCTAGAGCCGACGCCTTCCGCCTAGCATGCATCCACGTGACAGTTGGAGGTCCCATGGAGGTTGTGGAGGCTCGCGGAGGAAGGAGATGCGCCACAGCGACGCTCCGGCAGTCGTCCTGCTCCCTGGAGTTTCTCCAGGTATAAGAGCTGCGCACTTATTTTCTTAGGTAGATTTTTATCCCCGCTTTTCATTCCTGTCTTTTATTTTGCATTTAGATCATTAGAATAGCCTAGTTTAGCTAATTCGAAGTTCGTCGGAGCTCTGCTCCGACGACTTCTCTACCGTACCCCCCCCTGTTTTTCGACTCGTTTTCACCGTCATTTTGTCCCCCTCCGCTCTCTCCACCTCCAGACCACTCAAATCCAACCGGATCCCTTCTGGATTCGCGAACCAAAGCTTCAACTCCGCCGCTCGCCGGAAGCTTCGCCACCTCACCCATTTTCGTGCTAACAGCTTCAAATCCAGGTCGAGGATGAAGCCCTCGAGCCATGTGGTCTTTCTGTGTAGGTTTAGTGCGCCAAGAAGCGCCAGGAGACGAAGTACACGCTGGCGGAGGTACCTGGAGCACCTTGCCTTCTCCGACCTCGCAAGGGCGCTTCGGTCGTCCTCTGTCCGATCTGAAGCCTCCAGCAGATAGAGTGGAGCACCTGCGATGTGTGGGGACCTTCAGGAGCGGCAAAGACCGGCGGAGCAGCGAGATCTCACCGGAAGAAGCTCGCCCAAGCGAGCGTTCTTCCCTGTTCTTCCAGATGTCCTCCTCGCCGTTGGATGAAGATCAAGGCCCCAGTTCGAGCGCCAGCCGTCCGATGGAGCAGTGTCCAGACCGTCGGATCACCTCGGGTGATCTAATCCTCACCACCCATCGTCGAAGCGACATCGGCAGACGTGGAGGCGACGCGTGTCAAGTGGACGAAGATCAGCCGTTGGATCGCGCGCCTTTGGGGGTAAATTTCAGATATATCCCCCGCCTTTTTGTATTTATATTTTAATGCCATAAATAAAACTTCACGTTGTAAATAAATTGTATTTTTTACAGTAGGCCCCCTGTAGTTTCTGTAATTGCAATTTGGTCCCTTCGCGCCTCACGTGCAGTCCCATGTGAGGCGCGTGATTTTTGCACCAAAGCCCTGGCGGTTTTTGTAAATTGTAAATTAGCCCCAAAAATAAAAATAAATGTTTATTTCTGTAGTGATTTTTGCACTGATTCCCCTGAGAATTATTTTATTTGCAAAAATGCCCCTACCAGTCTTTATTATTTTTGTGTCTTGTATGTATTTATTAAAAATTCCTATGTTTCTCCTAAAATTCCACAAAAATATTAGGTTAGATGTTTCATGCCCCTTACTTTCACGCCCACATTTTATTTTGCATTTTTTGCATTTATCCTAATTATGTAAAATGAAAAAGGAGCTAATTTTGCACTGTTTACTTGAGAAAATACAAAAAAATTTTAAAAACATTTTGGAAAATTCCAAAAAAAATATATATGGTACATTTATATATATTGAGTCCAGAAAATGAAAAACCCTAAAAATAGAAAAAGAAAATATAAAATTTCAAGAAGCTCCAAAATCCTAAAAAAAAGAGAAAACCCTTCAAAAATACAAAAAAAAATTGTTTTCCTATTTTATAATTATCTATATATTATTATTAATGTATTAAAAGTATTTTGGGTAATTTTGGGAATTATTTTATATTTTTAGAACCCAAATTATGTTCGGCCTATTTAATTGGGCCATATTGTGGACATTTTTGGAGTTAAAAATACATAAAAATTATAAATATTCCAGAAAAAAAAGAACAAAAAAAATTAGAAAAATATCAAAAGCAAAAAAATATATATATATCTATATATTTTTAGCATTTATATCTATATATATCCATATATTATACTACATTTCTCTCTCTTCTCTTATACATATCTATATATCTATACATATATATATATATATCCATATTATATAATTAAAAATATAAAAAGAAAATAAAAAATACGAAATATAAAAACTAAATAAAAATCATAAAAACCAAAAATAAAAAAATATATATATAATTAAAAACACACAAAACAATAAAAAAATTGGACATGAACAATGAATTGAATAATTGTACAACAAATTCCACCATACAACCTTTCGTCTCCCAGTGTTCGACCTCTACTTGTGCTTACACCTATACACATTTGCATGTTGAGTTATAATAAATTTTAACTCCACATTTTTGGATATTCATTGCATACATTTATTGTGGGTTAATTGTTGATTGATTTGGGATTTATTGAGCGGTCACCGCATCGAGTGGATGTCTCGCCTTGTGAGATATCTAGACCCTCGATTTTTCCCTTTTCATCAAATGGCGCCGTTGCCGGGGAGGCAACGGATTTTGTATGGTTGTTTTTTTATTTATTTAATTATGTGTTCATGTCCTCTATTCAATTATTTATTTGATTATTGATTGATATTGTTGTGACTGTTCTGACCCTCTCTCCTTATTTGCCTTTGATGCGAGGGACCGCCAAGCGAAGGAGGAATTCCTAGGAAGTCCTATGCACCCGAGTGAGGCGGAGTTGACTTTTCTACACCAGCTAACAGGAGAGAGCATCAAAGGCAGATGGAGGAGATTTTGGATGGCAGTCTCATTTTTGCATTATTTAGTTTAGTATGTATATTTACGTGAGAGAGTTACACTTGACATGTAATAATTCAGAACTCTCAGGCACTCCGACTCCCGAGGTCCATTGCCCGAGGGATTGTTCCCTTGGGGGCCTCGACGGTTTTTTGACGCTTTTTCTTTTTATTTTTATTTTTATTACTTTGTGTGAATGAGCCCTAGCTTAGGAATTGCTTTATCGAGTAGATTAGGTCCAAAAACCCTAATATATTTGCATGTACCTATAGTGTGTTTTGGACCTAGTCAAATTTTAAACAGTCTGTTTATCTCTTAACCCGTGTACCGTGAGCGAGCCCCATCAAGCGCTACTCCTGAACTCGAGTGTGTCGAGAAGAGGAGGGGTAAGCCAAGACCGGACTCTTAGGTTAAGGATAAGTGACCGACTTGTGGTGCTTCACTATAATAGCAGTTACTATCCTAGAGTGATTTCTTCGGCTTGCATTTGCATTTAGCATAGGTTTCAATTTTGTTCCGCATCCCGCATGGAGAGAGCTGGAAAGAGCTTTAAGTCTTCTTACTTAGCATGTATCATCGATTTCTGACTTGCATGGCTTTTCCGACCTTCTCCCTCTGTTTTTGCCACTTAGGATGCTTGATGGAAATTGGAACCTCGATAGGCACGTGCATTGAAAATACCCAAAAAAGTGATAACCTAAATAAAATTGGGACTGCTAACTCTATTGGACCTAAAAATAAAACATAATGGACTTCCTTGTCTTGGGGAGGGCAACCCCCTCATTGGATGTGTTTTAAGTGCTCACGTACACACTAAGGAGTAGAGCCCCAAATCCTATCAAGCCTCCTAAGTGTTTTGTACAACTCTGTGATTCTCACCTAACTCTAAAATTGAAAAGATAAATGACTGTCATCTGGCGGTCTTCACTGTATCGAGTAGGTGAATCGGGGTTTGCCTTGTGTATTGAATGTGACTTGGAGTCCGTTGCATTCTTCATTCACTATTTGAGTAGCCGGTCCCCATCGTGTGAGTCATGCATTTTTCATCTTTGAGTCTCTCTACCTCTCTTATGTATATATCTCCTCATATGCATTGAGTCGTGATATTGGCACTTGAGCTCAATCATTTCTTCGCCAAGTCCTTTGTTTCCCTCTTCTCCACCACCTTCCTCGTATCCACCGTACCATCCCCATCTTCTCCGGTTCAAGGAGAGCATGCTCTTCGAACCACCATTTTGACGGTGATCCCGCCTTGCGTGGAACACCCAATTTTGTCTATGACCCGATCTTCTCACCCACCCTCCTCGTCCCCTCTGTATCATTCTTCTACCACCCGTGATATTGGCACATCGCTTAATCAGCTTCTCCACTCCATGGTGTTACCCTTCTTCTCCACCTTCCTTGTGTCCCCCGTATCACCTTTCTATTACCCGGGAATGTTGTGCACATCGATAAGGCCCCCATCGAGGATTTTGACTTTGCATGGATCATTGGTGTAAGTCGGGGCATGATGTTGAGGATGCTGATATTACTACTCTTGGTAGATCTAGAGACTTGTGCCTCAGAGCTTATTGAGGAATTCTTCTATGATGCACGATGACTAGGTGTGATTCTGTATTGTGGATTTAGATCTCGCACACCGGATTGAGGATGTGATGTTCTACAGGGATTTGAGGATGATATCATGATGTTTCTACTGATCTATCTATTTTGAGGTTTCAGCCCGTCTTGATTTGGATTTTGGATGGACTATCTTGATATATGCTTCATGACGACGATGATGGGAACCCACATGATCTCTCTTCTTCGTGATTGACCCATCCCCGATCTCCTGATTCTCTTATCCACCTATGGCACTTTGAGGATTCATGATTTTCTTTTGTACCATCTCAGCTGATTGGATTGACTTCGAGGGATTGCATTATGATTGATGAGTTGCTCTTTTGTCCCTCCACTGAATCTTATGCCCTCCGGATAATTGAATGATTAAATGCTTTTGAGGACCTGAGATTTTATGCCAGCATTCCCATGGCCTACATTAATCTAGCTCGCACTACTTCCCGAGGATCATCTGCTGGAGAATGCGACAATCTCTAGGACTACAGTTTCATTCACTGTTTGGGTCGCCATTTTGATGGGACCCGGAACCGAGTCAGATGATATGCTTGATTGGCCTCCCTTTATGATTGTCTGCCCGATCTGTCGGCACATGGGGCCAACTGTCTGATGGCTCTCCTTGACGGTCCTCGCAAGGACGAGCCTTGATATTCCATTTGCTCACTGCCTAGTTCATAGCTCTCCGAGGGTTATTTGCGAGAGGCTATGACACATTATAGCCCACTCTGGTCTCTTCCGTTGATAGATGGTCTGCCGTCTGTCTAGACCAGACTCTCTGTGGATCCGTCTGATGGATCCGGCTCCTTTGAGCCTTTTCTCTCCTTGACGACCTTCGTAAGGACGAGATGTACTCTGATTATTCACTGTGTAGCTCACATCACTTCCCGAGGACTATTTGCGGAAGGATGTGACACTTTCTTTATGATCGGCTTCCCTCATTTCTGGTGCCTCCTATCTGTTGGAACACGAAGCCGATTCGTCTGATTTGTGCACTCGGTCTCCCCTTTCTGATTATGCGCCTAATCTGTTGGGGCATGAGACCGACTTGCTCAGACTCCTTTGAGTCCGCTCTCCTTGACGGTCCTCGCAAGGATGAGATCTTTTCTGATTATTCCATGACTAGATCGTAGCTCCCCGAGGGTTATCTGCGGGAGACTACGACACATTTCCGATCTGATTGGTCTCCTCTATTGGTAGCCGATGTGTCGTCTACTGAGGCCACTATGTGGGCCCGTTTGACGGTTCCGGCTCCTTTGAGCCTTCTCTCTCCTTGACGACCCTCGCAAGGTAGAGACACGGTCTAAGACTTCACTGCTTAGATTGCATTACTCCCTGAGGACTATCTGCGGGAGAATGCGACACTCTCTTTACGCTCGATTCCCCTTGCTGACTGTGTTTCCGATCTGCAGAACACGGAATCGAGTCATCTGATATATATGGTTTTGGTCCCATCCTGAGTTGCACATCCGATCTATTTATGGGACCCATCTGTTTAGACTCCTTTGAGTCCGCTCGCCTTGACGGTCCTCGCAAGGTTGAGCTCCTGATATCTGATCTTTCCATGCATAGCTGGCAGCACGTTCCCCGAGGGTTGTCTGTGGGACGCTGCCACATTCTTTAGATTATCCGGTCTCTTCTGCTGGTATCCGATATGTTGCCTACCGAGACTGATACTGATGATCCGTCTGATGGATCACCGACGCCTTTGCGTCCGCTCACCTTGACGACACTTGCGAGGTCGAGTCTTTTTCTGATTATTCACTGACTAGCGTGTACTACTCCCCGAGGGTTATCTGCGGGAGGGTACATCATTTTCCAGGTACTCGGTTTCATTTCTGGTGTCTCCTGTCTGTTGGAGCACAAAGTCGAGTCTTCTTAGTTGTGTACTTGGTCCCCTCTCTGATTGTGTCTCTGATCTGCGGATCACGGGACCAAGTCTTCTGATTGGTCTAAATATCTGGCTCCTTTGAGCCTGCTCACCTTGACGACCCTCGCAGGGTTGAGACATGACTTGCGGTATTCGGTGTATCTCCTGTGATCTTCCGACCTCATGACCACCGAATGCCATGATGTCTCTTGTTCCTTACCTTTCCATATCTTATGGAAACTCTGATTGACCGGAGGACTCTGTACTGTTCCTTCTTCCTCCCGGTCTTACTGTATCGGCTTTGTTCCCTCATGCTGACCCTATGAGCCGATTGACTGCTTCATGCTATCGCATCCGATATCTTTACTTTCTGATCTATTTGTCTCCAGTAGCCGACACCCACCTGACTGCATATCCGAGTGTCTTTTCACCTTCTAACTGCGTCCTCGTTCTCACAGGGAGACTAAGACACGAGTACGGTATCCACTTGTCAGATACCGTCCTGTACTCCACCAGTTCTTCACCACTTGTATATATGTGTGCCTTGTTCATTCTTTCTCCCGCATGTTATGTGTGCCCTGGATCTATCGTCATATCTTTGTGTCTACACTTAGGACATACTTTGTCCTAAGTATAGGGGGGTACACACCGCATTGTTCTTTCGTTGTTCAGTTTCGTCACTCCTGTTGTTGCCTATACTTAGGGATATCTCACCCTAAGTATAGGGGGAGTGATGCGTATATTCTCGACGATCTTCTCATCTATCTGTATATATATATATATATCTTTTCTTCTTTTCTTCTTTTCCTTTTCTATCTTCTGTATCTAAATAAAAGGTGTCGCCCCTTGTAGACAGCTTTCTGTACTTAGGACGTACTATGTCCTAAGTATGGGGGGGTGCACCCCTGATTTGTTAATTCTTTCATCTGTTTATTCCCACCCCTGACCCTCCCTGCTTTGTGTACAGTCTGCTATACTTAGGATTACTTGATCCTAAGTATAGGGGGGACAGTCAACTTCTACTTCCTTCATCTCTTCTTCGTATATTCTTTAGACTTTTCTATACTCAGTACGAGTAATGTCTTCTCTTTGTTTCTCTGACCTATGAGGACATAGCTCATGCTAAGTATAGGGGGGTCGTATATACTTTGTATATACTTTAGCCATAACTCGTACTTTCATATAATTATTAGATAAATATGGCTAAAAGTATGATATAATTCACTAAGTAGTAATGCTTCTTATTCCTCAGACTCTTTTTGTATATACGGATTAATAAATCAGGTTAAAAATAGTTTTGCAAAGTGATATGAAGAATGGTGTGAACTATTTGGAAAACCTTTTGTGAAATATTTTCAATCTTTTGAAAAACATTTTGATTGCAAAAATTCTTTTATTTGTGTGAAATAAAGGATTTGGAAACCTATTTTCAAATGATTTTGAAAATATTTGTAAAAATATTTTGAAAATATTTGTAAAAATATTTTGAAAATATTTGTAAAAATATTTTGAAAAATGTATATATAGTATTTGCAAAATCTTTGCAAAATGGCTTTCAAATGTGTGTAAATATTTGCAAAAATTATTTTGTACTAAAGTTTTCAAAATGATTTTTCAAATAAATTTGAGGAATAAAAGCATCATAATAAATAAATGAAATAAAATAAATGAAAAAAATATAAAAAAATAAAATACATAAAATTCTTTATCAATTGTATATACACCTAAATAAATCACTTTGTTACAACCTATAAATCCTTCATTCTTTGTAAATGAAGCGGCACGCCCGTGTAAATTGTTGTACATATTTTATACTTTGAGTGCCAATATTATTTGTAAATTCTTTGTGTAAAAATTCCTCTCTTTGTTTTCAAATTCTTTGAAAAATTCCATTATTCTTTGCATATTTGTAAATAGCATTTGCATAGCATTCATATTCTTTGATTGAGCTTGATGATTAAACTAGTCCAATAAAGTCGAAGATTGGAGCTTGGTTGGACCTTACTGCACCTAATTGCATTGGAACC
This sequence comes from Ottelia alismoides, assembly GCA_037367405.1. NCBI lineage: Eukaryota > Viridiplantae > Streptophyta > Magnoliopsida > Alismatales > Hydrocharitaceae > Ottelia > Ottelia alismoides. The sequence goes on along the minus strand of JAZKJV010005915.1, from coordinate 56,270 downwards.
TTATGGGAACTAGGTTTAAGGCACTTCAAGTCTATTCAGACTTAATTCTTTGAGAAATCAGGGCTGGGTTCAAGTCACCTCAGCAGACTAACTAGAACTTTTTGAAACACACGTATGACTCTTGTCGGTCGTGACCTAACTTGGACACTTGCACCTTTCACTTGGCTCAACTCAGTTGGAGTGGTGAAGGGGGTTGGATTTTCCAGTATGAGACATACACGAGTGGAAACATTCGTCCTCGTCTAGGGAGGGAAGTGCACCCTAACCGGGTCCAGTTTCAATGAAGTCGGATGACAGGAGAATGTGGGTTGCAATAAAGCTTCTAAAGAGGGATAGTCTTCTGGCTCAAGAGGAAAAAGTCCTTATGTAAATGCTGTTGTAAATAGTATGTTGACAAAAAAAGTGGACAGGCTTGTAAATAAATAAAAATAAAAGTGCATGTCGGAGTATGTATATATGTTGTATAGAAAATAAGCAAGCTTGAGCATCAAAGTTATATCATGTGAGCCTGCAGCTGATGACTTGACAGCTTGAGCATCAAAGTTATATCATGTGAGCCTGCAGCTGGAATGACTTGACTACACTAGTCTTGCATCCCAGGATAGGTAGCTACACTGGCTACCAATCCATTCTCTTCTTCACCTCCTCCCTCTTGAGTTGGATGCCACTTGAACTTAGAAGGGAAATACCCCGCTCCTCGACGGTAGAGGGCTGGATTGGGGAATCATTGGGTTGTCATTCTGGAGAAGTCAGTTCCTTTATCATTTCAGTTGGGGAGAGCCACTATCACTTACACTGTACAAGTCAGCTTCATAGTCATAAGGGTTTTGGCGTATGACGTAGGCTAGTTCTGACCTGGCTATTAAGGTGATTTGAACCGAGTTCTGTGACTCTCGAAGGCTGTTGTGTTTAAATTTTGGTTCCCTACAAGGTTTCCCGGACACATTTCACACAAAGGTCTAATCTGAGCTCCAAACTTTGATTCTTGTACAGATAAGTTTTAATAATCATGATCAATTCAATTTATTCTTGATTCTTTATTTTTGCTTTTTCTTTTCTTCTTATTCTTTTATCTTTTTGTACTTATTGCATAAGTATTTGCTAGGGACTAGCAAAGGCAAGTATAGGGGGATGATGAATCCCGATTCATCATTCTTTATTCTATCATTTTGGCCATAAAAACCCCAGCAAATGCATGTTAAATAACATCAATTCGTACATATTAGCATTCATTATTTTATTGTAATATTGTACATAAAATAAGGTTTTTAATGCCAAAAATTATAGAATAAAGAGAAGAAAAGAAAAAAGGAATAAAAATATTGCAAAATATTTTATGACCCGAACCCCCGAGACCAAGGCCAGCATGGAATTGGTCGACAAAGGAATAAAGTAAGGGGAGATAAGGGCCAACAGTACAATAAATACCTCATTTATTTATTCATTTATTTATGCATTTTTGACACCTATTCGTACATAGTTATTCATTCATCAAATAAAGAAAACCTTCGTACATGAAAGTTGTAGATAATAATGAAAATAAAAACATAAAATTGAGTTTGTGTAAAAATAATATACAGTGTACATTTTATACACAGAATAAAAAGCCAAAATCTCAACTTCACAGACCCATATCTTGTAAATAAAAACTCAAAATCACCCAAACTCCACCTTTAATTGTATATAGCTTTCCAAAGAATTATTTAATAAAATTGGGTTTCATAATTTTTGGAGTCCATTTGTGAAAGTTAGGTTTTTTGGCCCCCATTGTACAATCTACCCAAAATAAAATGTTCAATTTATTCTTCATTCATTATTTCTATAAACCTTATATTTTTAGAATTTTGTAAATAATGTATACAATACATGTACATATTGAAATTAAAAGAAAAACCAAAAAGAATTTGTAAAATAAAATAAGTTTATGTAATACATAGGCAAAATACCTATGTTGAGTATGTACATAAATAAAAGGGGATCTAATTATTTTATTCTTTATCAATCTATATATTCAGATCATTGTAAATATTACATATAATTTATTAAAAATATAAATCCAAAATAAAAACCAAAAAATACATTAAATAAATAAAGTATGTATATAATATAGGTAAAATACCTATAAGTATAACTACATATACATATACCTATTGATTTAAAAATTGTAAAATAAACTCATAAAAATTAAATAAAAAATATATTTATACTCATAAAAATAAGTAATAAATTTAGAAAATAAGAAAATAATAAAATACAAATAAACAAAATAAAAATAAATATATATAAATATACTTATAAATACATTATTACAATAAACCCTTAATAAAATTCATCAAAAAAATTAAAATAAAAATCATAAAATAAATACTACATTAATTAATAAAACATTTTTATTTTATAAATAAAAAATCTAATTAAATCATTTATTATGTTTAAAAAATAAGTCAAATTCTGGTCGATGTGGACCAATCAGAGGCCAGGGAATGTTGACCTCCGGTCAACTCCCCCCTGCGCCTCTAACTCCCGTCAGACCTGTCCAGTCCCCCTTTTTCCTCCATTTTTCCCGCTCGATCTGATGCTCCATCACCTTCGATCTCTTCACGGAATTTTCTCCTAAAAGCATCATGATCCCTCGTCGTTCACTAAGATTGCGTGTACATAACCGAGATTATCCGATATTTGCTGATCAATAAGGGCGCCCCCTCCTATTTATAAATAACCCCATCTTCTTCTTCCGAGTTTTTTGGCCATTTTCCCGAGCCCTAGAGCCCATGCCCTTTAGCCAAGCATGCATCCACGTGACAGTTGGAGGTCCCCTGGAGGTTGTGGAGGCTCGCAGAGGAAGGAGATGCGCCCACGGCGGCGCTCCGGCAGTCGTCCTGCTCCCTGGAGGTTTCTCCAGGTATAAGAGCTGCGCACTTATTTTCTTAGGTAGATTTTTATCCCCGCTTTTCATTTCCTGTCTTTTATTTTTGCATTTAGATCATTAGAATAGCCTAGTTTAGCTAATTCGAAGTTCGTCGGAGCTCTGCTCCGACGACTTCTCCACCGTACCCCCGGCCCCTGTTTTTATTCACCGTCATTCTGTCCCCCTCCGCTCTCTCCACCTCCAGACCACTCAAATCCAACTGGATCCCTTCTGGATTCGCGAACCGAAGCTTCAACTCCGCCGCTCACCGGAAGCTTCGCCACCTCGCCCATTTTTGTGCTAACAGCTTCAAATCCAGGTCGAGGGTGAAGCCCTCGAGCCATGTGGTCTTTCTGTGCAGGTTTAGTGCGCCAAGAAGCGCCAGGAGACGAAGTACACGCCGACGGAGGTACCTGGAGCACCTTTCCTTCTCCGACCTCGCAAGGGCGCTCTGATCGTCCTCTGTCCGATCTGAAGCCTCCAGCAGATAGAGTGGAGCAACTGCAACGTGTGGGGATCTTCAGGAGCGGCAAAGACCGGCAGAGCAGCGAGATCTCACCGGAAGAAGCTCGCACAGGCGAGCGTTCTTCCCTGTTCTTCCAGATGTCCTCCTCGCCGTCGGATGAAGATCAAGGCCCCAGTTCGAGCGCCAGCCGTCCGATGGAGCCATGTCCAGACCGTCGGATCACCTCAAATGATCTAATCCTCACCGCCCATCGTCGAAGCGGCATCGGCAGACGTGGAGGCGATGTGTGTCAAGTGGACGAAGATCAACCGTTGGATCGTGCGCCTTTGGGGGTAAATTTCAGATATATCCCCCGCCTTTTTGTATTTATATTTTAATGCCATAAATAAAACTTCACATTGTAAATAAATTGTAATTTTTGCAGTAGGCCCCTTGTAGTTTCTATAATTGCAATTTGGTCCCTCCGCGCCTCACGTGCAGTCCCACGTGAGGCGCGTGATTTTTGCACCAAAGCCCTGGCGGTTTTTGTAAATTGTAAATTAGCCCCAAAAATAAAATTAAATGTTTATTTCTGTAGTGATTTTTGCACTGATGCCCCTGAGAATTATTTTATTTGCAAAAATGCCCCTACCAAGCTTTATTATTTTTGTGTCTTGTATGTATTTATTAAAAATTCCTATGTTGCTCCTAAAATTCCACAAAAATTAGGTTAGATGTTTCATGCCCCTTACTTTCGCACCAACATTTTATTTTGCATTTTTTTGCATTTATCCTAATTATGTAAAATGAAAAAGGAGCTAATTTTGCACTGTTTACTTGAGAAAATACAAAAAAATTATAAAAACATTTTGAAAAATTCCAAAAAAGTATATATATGGTACATTTATATATATATATATATTGAGTCCAGAAAATGAAAAACCCTTAAAATAGAAAAAGAAAATATAAAAATTTCAAGAAGCTCCAAAATCCTAAAAAAAGAGAAAAACCCTTCAAAAATACAAAAAAATATGTTTTCCTATTTTATAATTATCTATATATTATTATTAATGTATTAAAAGTAATTTGGGTAATTTTGGGAATTATTTTATATTTTTAGAACCCAAATTATGTTTGGCCTATTTAATTGGGCCATATTGTGGACATTTTTGGAGTTAAAATACATAAAAATTAGAAATATTCCAGAAAAAGAACAAAAAAATTAGAAAAATATCAAAAGCAAAAATATATATATATATGTTTAGCATATATATCTATATATATATATCCATATATTATAATACATTTCTCTCTCTTCTCTTATACATATCTATATATCTATACATATATATATATATCCATATTATATAATTAAAAATATAAAAAGAAAATAAAAAAAATACAAAATATAAAAACTAAATAAAAATCATAAAAACCAAAAATAAAAAAATATATAAAATTAAAAACCCACAAAACAATAAAAGAATTGGACATGAACAATGAATTGAATAATTGTACAACAAATTCCACCATACAACCTTTCGCCTCCCAGTGTTTGACCTCTACTTGTGCTTACACCTATACACATTTGAATGTAGAGTTATAATAAATTTAAACTCCACATTTTTGGATATTCATTGCATACATTTATTGTGGATTAATTGTTGATTGATTTGGGATTTATTGAGCTGTCACCGCATCGACTGGATGTCTCGCCTTGTGAGATATCTAGACCCTCGATTTTTCCCTTTTCATCAGTGACTCGCATTTATGCTAAGAACTTATGTGAATATGAGTAAATAATAAATTAATGCTAATGTGAATTAGATTCACATTCTTTGTTAAATAAATGTAGGACGTATTTACATTTTTTATTTTAGACCAATGGATGGTATTATATAATTAAAATGATATTTGTTAATTGTCCCAAGATAATTGGTGATGATTATTAAGATATATAGCTCCATAACTATAAAAAAACAAGTCCATAAAGTATTTGAATTAATACATAATTTTTTATGATGATGTACCCCACCAAAATATTCATGGTGGATGTCCATCCTTAGGCTATAAAAAGGGGTTTTGCCTCTTATTTTCATTCATTCAATTCAAATGTCATTAGTCCAGTTTCTAAGAGGAGAAAAATAAGAGAAGAGAATTCGACCTCTCTACTTCTCTACTTCTCTCTTTCTCTCTTGATCATTCATCATTTCCTCTCCTCACATATTGTGATCGTTCACCCCACCTTATATCCAACAACTCTTGCCTTAGGTGTACCAAATTACGAGAGGAGTCATTTTAGATGAAATCAAGAGAAAGGTGTCATATCTCGATTATCATTTATGTGGACAATCGAAAGAGAGAATCGTCTCTCAAATTCACAGGAGGCTTATGAATGATCATCATATTGTTTTAGTGTCACAAAGAATTCCATTGATGGTCATCTTATTTTTAAAATATGATAATAATTGGAGAATATTAATATATGCTTTTAGAAAGTATAAGATTGACATTGTCACCCAATAATCGATTGAGAGATTTATTTATAAACCTTGAAGGATATAACCAAATATGGTATTGAACTTTGGGTTATTCAAATTCTTTCAATGTGTAGGATGCACAGATATTGAGAATGCTCGAGGTTTATTCCATTGTAATAGATTGTATACCATGATTATTCCTTTTTATGGGAATGATGAAATTACATGTCTTTTACTTCACTTAAAAGTCAAATGAATGTCAATTAAATGGTTTAATTCTCATTTCATATAATCGCATTCAATATTCAAAAAGATGGACATTGATGTGAAAGTGTTCCAAGTTAATTGGGGTATCGATTCGATACACAAATTAATCACATAACTTTAAGTGGTTTGAATCTTGGTATTAGATGTAATATAAATATCAAGTCACTTTATGTAATCTATATAATCTCCATGGCATCATCAAAAGTGTTCACGAGTGTAGTAAACGAATCTTAGTTAGATTAGGAGCCATGCATATGGCAAATTAAAAGCCAAGATTATTATTGTTGATGATTAATGCATGGGAATATGTGAATATGATTCACATAGTTGGCATTAATTAATGTGAATATCGATCCATGGTAATTAAAACTAATGTGAATGTGACTCACATTTATGCTAAGAACTTATGTGAATATGAGTAAATAATAAATTAATACAAATGTGAAGTAGATTCACATTCTTTGTTAAAGATTTGTATTCTTTGTTAAATAAATGTAGGATGTATTTACATTTTTTATTTTCGACCAATCGATCGTATTAATTAACTAAAATGATATTTGTTTATTGTCCCAATATAATTGATGGTAATTATTAAGATAGATAGCTCCTTAACTATCAAAAAAACAAGTCCATAAAGTATTTGAATTAATATACAATTTCTGATGATGATATACCCCACCAAAATATTCATGGTGGATGTCAATCCTTAGGCTATAAAAGGGGGTCTTGCCTCCTATTTTCATTCATTCAATTCAAGAGTCTTTAGTTCACTTTCTAAGAGGAGAAAAATAAGAGAAGAGAATTTGACCTCTCTACTTCTCTCTTTCTCTCTTGATCATTCACCATTTCCTCTCCTCACATATTGTGATCGTTCACCCCACCCTATATTCCCCAACTCATGCCTTAGGTGTACCCAATTATGAGAGGAGTCATTTTAGATGAAATCAAGAGAAAGGTTTTATATCTAGATTATCTTTGATGTGGACAATCGGAAGAGAGAATCGTCTCTCAAATTCACAGGAGGCTTATGAATCATCGTTATATTTTTTTTAGTGTCACAAAGAATTCCATTGATGGTCATCTTATTTTTAAAATATGATAATAATAGGAGAATATTAATATATGCTTTTAGAAAGCATAAGATTGACATTGTCACCCAATAATCGACTGAGAAATTTTATAAACCTTGAAGGATACAACCAAATATGGTATTGAACTTTGGGTTATTCAAATTCTTGCAATATGTAGGATGCAAAAATATTGAGAATGCTCGAGGTTTATTCCATCGTAATATATTGTATACCACGAAGCTTCCTTTTTATGGGAATGATGAAATTACATGTCTTTTACTCCACTTAAAAGTCAAATGAATGTCAATTAGTTGGTTTAATTCTCATTTCATATAATGGCATTCAAGATCCAAAAAGATGAACATTGATGTGAAAGTTTTCGAAGTCAATAGGGGTATCGATTTAGTACACAAATTAATCACGTAACTTTAAGTGGTTTGAATCTTGGTATTAGATGTAATATAAATATCAAGTCACTTTATGTGATCTATATAATCACCATGGCGTCATCTCAAGTGTTCACGAGTGTAGGAAACGAATCTTACTTAGATTAGGAGTCAAACATATGGCAAATTAATAGCCAAGATTGTTATTGTTGATGATTAATGCATGGGAATATGTGAATATGATTCACATAGTTGGCATTAAATAATGTGAATATAGATCCATGGTAATTAAAAATAATGTGAATGTGACTCACATTTATGCTAAGAACTTATGTGAATATGAGTAAATAATAAATTAATGTTAATGTGACATTCTTTGTTAAAGATTCACATTCTTTGTTAAATAAATGTAGGACGTATTTACATTTTTTTATTTTGGACCAATGGATCATATTAATTAATTAAAATGATATTTGTTAATTGTCCCAAGATAATTGGTGATAATTATTAAGATAGATAGCTCCATAACTATCAAAAAAACAAGTCCATAAAGTATTTGAATTAATATACAATTTTTGATGATGATATACCCCACCAAAATATTCATGGTGGATGTCAGTCCATAGGCTATAAAAGGGGGTCTTGCCTCCTATTTTCATTCGTTCAATTCAAGTGTCTTTAGTCCACTTTCTAAGAGGAGAAAAATAAGAGAAGAGAATTTGACCTCTCTACTTCTCTCTTTCTCTCTTGATCATTCACCATTTCCTCTCCTCACATATTGTGATTGTTCACCCCACCCTATATCCCCCAACTCTTGCCTTATGTGTACCCAATTACGAGAGGAGTCATTTTAGATGAAATCAAGAGAAAGGTTTTATGTCTAGATTATCTTTGATTTGGACAATCGGAAGAGAGAATCGTATCTCAAATTCACAGGAGGCTTATGAATCATCGTCATATTTTTTTTTAGTGTCACAAAGAATTCCTTGATGGTCATCTTATTTATAAAATATGATAATAATTAGAGAATATTAATATATGCTTTTAGAAAGCATAAGATTGACATTGTCACCCAATAATCAATTGATAAATTTATTTATAAACCTTGAAGGGTATAACCAAATATGGTATTGATCAATGGGTTATTCAAATTCTTCAATATGTAGGATGCACAAATATTGAGAATGCTCGAGGTTTATTCCATCGTAATAGATTGTATACCATGCTTCCTTTCTATGGGAATGATGAAATTACATGTCTTATACTCCACTTAAAAGTCAAATGAATGTCAATTTATTGGTTTAATTCTCATTTCATATAATCGCATTCGAGATCCAAAAAGATGAGCATTGATGTGAATATGCTCCAAGTCAATTGGGGTATCGATGTAATACACAAATTAATCACATAACTTTAAGTGGTTTGAATCTTGGTATTAGATGTAATATAAATATCAAGTCACTTTATGTGATCTAGATAATCTCCATGGCATCATCTCAAGTGTTCACGAGTGTAGTAAACGAATCTTAATTAGATTAGGAGTCATACATATGGCAAATTAATAGCCAAGATTATTATTGTTGATGATTAATGCATGAGAATATGTGAATCTGATTCACGTAGTTGGAATTAATTAATGTTAATATAGATCCACGGTAATTAAAACTAACTAGTGGGGACCCCGTGCTTTGCACGGTAAGGTTTCTTACCCTTCTGTATTTTTCATTTTATGAAACAAACAATTCATTTAGATGCAGATATTTTCGGAGATTTCGGCTGAAATGAACATGCCCTACAACTAACGATATAATTCTCCCAAGCCAAATCTTGACAGAATAATAGTACGTAAGATAAAAAAAATACAACATTAAACAACAGAAAAATCTTAATTACATCTTGCAATAGAAAGAGTCATAAATACATTATCATCTTTCATTTACAACTATATCATTTTTTGAATAATCACTTTTACTCGCATCTCTTGACTCACTTCATTAGATAACTTTATTACAATAAACATTAAATCATTGCCTTTTTAACAAAGATTTGAAGGTCGTAAACACTACATTAGATCAAGCATCACCATCAGGACCAGTCTTTGCCCAAGCTCTCACCATTTTTTCAAGCAACAATGGACAACAATCTTTGTGTTATACTGGACACAATGTTGCTCCAGTTCTCAGTAATCCCATTTCCATTATAATCTCCGTCTGCTGTAGGAGCCAACAATCAAACATGACCTCCTCTTGGTAGTTTCAACGATGTCACTGCATTCATTTGCATGGCCAACCTAACAATGTCATCTCATTTCAGCCACCACCTTGAGGAAAAAATCATATCTTTCACGACACCATTGTCACCCAGCATCAAGCCTAGGCCTATCCCAAACTCTTCACCGTGTGAAGAGAATGTGCCCCTCCACACTTTCATCCACTCTTCTTTCCACTCACCTTGATATTTTGATAATTATTGTCAAAATACAAGATGGATTTTCTATTACATAACTCTGTTCATAAGACGGATATTCATATATGATAAAGGAATATGGTTTTGAAAAGATTTTGCACCCACTAATACCAAACTAAGGAAATTTCAATGTAGAGAATGCATGACGATTATGTCATTCCCATAATTTCTGAGAGAAAAATTCAAATAAGATTGTACCTGCATTTGCACACGGCCCACATCGCAAGCTTCTAATCTTCCGGTGGAGCCTTCTCCTCTTTTATGTGTGCTCCTTCTTTCCAGTCATATTGTTGTTGCACATTGAACATAAGAAAATATACCTAAAAAACAGTAATAAGACATGATAGAAGGTTCATAAATGTCACATTTTGATTGGATAGAATTTTAATAGTTTTTTGAGAAACTTCCCTCCTTCATTCCACGGTTTGAGCGTATTATTAGTGAGATGATCATACATTAAACTAAATTCAGCGAGTGCTTTATTCACAGTAGGTTAAACAATGCTGCACTGACAAACAAAAATATTGAATCTATAACATAAAAAGCATCGTATGTGACATTGAGAAAATGATTAAAAAACAATATTTATATAAAAATCATTCTGATTTTTTTCTTCATTCTTCCTCAACATAAATATAGTATATTTCACAAGATTTTGGCATCTCATTGTCAACTTGGAGATACCAACGTTAAAGAAACAATGCCAATATGATTGCATTGTGTGTAGGTGAAAGACAAAATGTATCTTCAGCATCTGGGAAATTTCTTTGGCAATAAACTAAATATCACAGCTTCTTGCATATCAAAAATGGAAGGATACATCCTTATCCGAGTATCAACTTATCTACATATCAGAGTTATTTGAATATCAATTTACTTGCAAACTACAAATTACTTGCATATCAATTTACCTGCATATCACAGTTACCTGTATATCAACTTACCAACTTACCTACATATGACAAGTTAACATATCAGCTTATTAGTAATAATTAGATGTTAATATATAATACAACTCAATTACGAACATATGTCAAGTCAATATATCAACTTATCAGATAGATAATTAAATGTTAATATATGATATAGCTCAACTAACAGGGTTGCTCGATAATAATACACAGTAAATAGATACATAAAAGTTAATATACAATAATGTATATTTACCTACTAAATAATATTATTAGAAGTTTATATATAATACATGCATATGACCAATTAAAAGAGCAATAAAATAACAAATCAAGCTAGTAAGAGTTGGAGTGAGTTAAAAGTACGATGACATTCTGAGGGTACAATAAGAAAAAGTAACTGCATGTATATTGATAGAAATATCTACTCTCCAATCTGGATGTTGGGATATATTTTCATAAATAAGTAATGAAAATATAAAAGGTGTCATAAAAATAAAGTAGAAATCAGACATTTTATCTAACAACAAAAAAAGTAACAGGTAAGGCGTAAATATTCTTATAAAGGCAATGTTTATGTTAGATTATTAGCATACGTCATAGAGGCTCTACAACATATATAGGGAATAAGCATATAGGAACATGCAGTAAATGGCACCTTGTTGTTGTATCAGAGGAAGGATGATGTGGTGAATTCTGATAAAAATTCTCCATAAAGATGTACTTGAATTATCAAATAAGGAAAGAACTCAAAAGAACGAAAAATTTAGATTCAACCTAGATATAAACATAAAAACATTACACCTTCAGCTTAAATGTATCCATGTTTCCAAGACAGAAAATGAAGGGGAAAATAACAAATATAATGGATGTATCGTTTTAACCTCCGTTTAAAACCCAAGAAGAACATGAATATTACCCAAAAAGGGAAGGAAGGGAGAAAATAACATATATATATATATATATATATATGCATATACATATACGATGCACCATACCTTCAGATGTAAGTAAGACAGTGCCATTTTTCGAAAGATATCGTGCGTACAGAGCTAGAGAACGATAAAGAGGTGGAAGCGACTCAGGAAAAGGACATTCGGAGCTGATGGATGAAGCGAGGGAAGAAGTGGACGAGAGAATGGAGGGAGGCGAATCGTCCTCGACGGAGTTTTCTAAGGAAACAACCGCTTCACAAGCCTTCAACGATGTGTAGCCTTCGACACATGCCACACATCGAATTGAGAATATCAGTCCCGCTCCTAAACGACCACGGGGCTAATTACGTGTAACTATGCAAAGACGTAATCCATGTCCTTATATCCACGCAGCCAAATTTACTAATTATAGTGCCAGCTATTACGGTGACCCCATAGCGTACCAATTAATTTAAATACAAATTTCCCTCTCATCAATCCACTGATAATTATTTATGATAAAATTAAATTATTTCCAATTTGGTGAACAGTAACTACTCCACGGGTAATAATATATAGTATGTGAATGCGACTCACATTTATGCTAAGAACTTATGTGAATATGAGTAAATAATACATTAATGTTAATGTGAATTAGATTCACATTCTTTGTTAAAGATTCACATTCTTTGTTAAATAAATGTAGGACGTATTTACATTTTTTTATTTTGGACCAATGGATTGTATTAATTAATTAAAATGTAATTGTCCCAAGATAATTGGTGGTAATTATTAAGATAGATAGCTCCATAACTATCAAAAAAACAAGTCCATAAAGTATTTGAATTAATATACAAGTTTTGATGATGATACACCCCACCAAAATATTCATGGTGGATGTCAATCCTTAGGCTATAAAAGGGGATCTTGCCTCCTATTTTCATTCATTCAATTCAAGTGTCTTTAGTCCACTTTCTAAGAGAAGAAAATTAAGAGAAGAGAATTTGACCTCTCTTCTTCTCTCTTTCTCTCTTGATTATTCATCATTTCCTCTCCTCACATATTGTGATCGTTCACCCCACCCTATATCTCCTAACTCTTGCCTTAGGTGTACCCACTTACGAGAGGAGTCATTTTAGATGAAATCAAGAGAAAGCTTTTATATCTAGATTATCTTTGATGTGGACAATCGGAAGAGAGAATCTTCTCTCAAATTCACAAGAGGCTTATAAATCATCGTCATATTTTTTGTGTAGTAGTCATCAAATCAAACTTGAATAAGTAAGTTTCTTCCATCATAGACTACATCCATCAAATGTATAATTCCTTTACTAATGTGGTTCATAAAACAATGCGGAAATAATTTCCTTACTGCAGTACAATCAAAATTTATGTTCTTTGATTGCTATATCGCTCATATGATGGCCATGTATTTGTCAAATTTAATTCATACATTTATACATTTTCGTGATGTGAGGTCAAACCTCCCTTTAGTTATATGCAGAAAGTACACATTTTGTGGCATTTTATAATTATAAATAGTTGCTTTTTTGTACAATAAATATATTATTTCTCTCTTAATAATATATAATAAAATATTTTTTTATAAAGAACTAATATATTATTTACATATAAATCTATTTTGCTTAATTTTATATTTAATAAAAGTGAGGATAGAATAGGACAACGTCTTATGTACATACTAATAGGTTAATATATACACTTTTCTTTTATTATTTCCTTCTTTTTTATTTTGTTGATTTTTGTAAACTCTAGATCTATAATTAAAGATGTAAATGAATATGAATATATATGTATATGTATCAACTGTAACAATATCTGCATCATACATATATTGTCATATGTATCGTTTAATATAAATACGGATATGGATATCACTTTTACATCATAAATATTGATACTTGTCTGTATATCTATTTTCATATATAAATATAGCTCTAGATTTAATTTATTTATAAGTTACATAATTTTAAACAAATTTTCACCATATTTGATATTATTGTTGGAAAATAAATGCGTGTAGTGTACTTACAATATTATAAATTATCCAATACATCTATATATGTGCTAATCTTGAAGAATTTCAACTATTATCCCTACAATCCATATTTGTTTTTTTAAGGATATGGTATCAAAAAGGCCGGTTTTTGTGTCCGTGGGCTTGTTTTGGGGCCGTCAACTCTAAAGTGAGTTTTCTCAGTGCAAAAGAGTTTCAATTGTCTTCTTGGATAGTTAGGACTTTTTTCGAATTCCCAAGGTAAAGATAATTTTCACATCCATTAACATGCACAATAATAGGTCACTGCAAGGAATACATTCATATCCAATTGTTTCCATCCTACCTACTTATCAATCCGCATCTCAGTTTCGAGTTGTCTCGGGCAAAGATTATTCGAAGCACGGTCACTCGGGCAGACACCGAAACCACATTCTAACAGAATTATACCGTTCAATGTGCATCACCGACAGCTGATGAAGACCACCAGATTCAATCTCCAACGGTAATCATTATCGGTCCTGTTTAATTTATTTAGTAGAAGCTTCCGTCCATTCGAAGCGCGCACTGCCGGAGTACCACTTGTCTGAATAAATTCAAGTCTATATATTTCTCCAACAGAGGGTTGGGCTCAAATTTGCTGGTACACGAACATGAGGATATGATGATCATGAGAAGGCTGTGTCGGCAATCGCCACCGCGTAGCCCCACCGCAACCCCTATCCTTGAGTGGAAACCTCCACCAGCCGGTGGTAATTGCAATCTTCTGCCATGCCAACCCATCTCTAATTGACACTTGTCAGTATTTAAAAGAAACCAAAGAAACCTGTTCGAGGCTATCTCTAACCTCCATACACGCCCTCTGCTTTCCCCTGTACATTCCTTCCCTCACTTCCTGGTGACGCCAAGGCAAGATGCTGATCCCCCGGTCAGACGTGCCGTTGACGACTCCAATCTCCAGTCATCCCCGCGCATGTCTCGTCGTGGCCATTCTTTCTTTCCAGCTCTTTCTTCTGTTCTCCTCCCGCCTCCTCCCCATTTCCAACCCTCTTTCGTCTACAGCACGCCAAGGACAACCTACAGGTATGGCCACTGGAAACAGCACGCTCTGTCCATTGGGTCTAATTTATGTATACGAACTCCCACCTCAGTTCAATCGGGCTCTCATCGACTCCTGCGATGACCTCAACCCCTGGAACTCACGCTGTGAGGCCTTATCTAACTCCGGATTCGGCGCCGCTTCCGTAGATCTCGCCGGTTTAATTCCAGCCGAACTCCTTCCCTCGTGGTTCGCCACCGACCAGTTCGCTGGGGAGCTGATCTTCCACCACCGTATTCTCGGCCACCGCTGCCGCTCCATGAAACCATCGACAGCCTCGGCCTTCTACGTCCCTTTCTACGCTGGTTTTGCGGTGGGGAAGTACCTCTGGTCTTCTGTACCCAACCACACCTACACTTACGAGGATCGTGACCGGCTCTGCTGGCAACTTTTGAGTTGGATTGCCAATCAACCTTACTGGAAGAGATCCGGTGGGAGGGATCATTTCTTGATGCTAGGACGCATCAGCTGGGACTTCCGGCGATCCAAGAAGGAGGACTGGGGAGGGAGTTTGCTCTACATGCCGGCAATGTCCAACGTAACTCGCCTAGTCATCGAGCGGAATCCATGGGACGAGCTCGATGTAGGTGTGCCGTACCCGACGGGGTTCCACCCGCGAACACCGTCGGAAGTGAGGATCTGGCAGGAACACGTCCTCAGCCGCAACCGCTCGACACTCTTCTGCTTCGCGGGGGCTGCGAGGAAGAACTTCAGGAATGATTTCCGATCACTCCTCCTTTCGCAGTGTGCGGAGGAGGCACCAGGGAGATGCCGCTCTCTCAACTGCTCGGGGCGGAGATGCGCCAACAGAACCCGGGAAACGCTTGGCCTCTTCTTGGAATCGGAGTTCTGCCTGCAGCCGAGAGGGGACAGCTTCACCCGAAGGTCCATATTTGATTGCATGATTGCGGGGGGCATACCGGTGTTCTTCTGGAGGCGTAGCGCGGCCCGCCAATATGAGTGGTACCTGCCAGAAGACCTGTCCGAATACTCCGTGATGATAGACAGAGAGAAGGTGAGGAATGGGAGCGTGACAGTAAGAAGGGTCCTGGAAGGGATCAGTGAGGAGACGAGGAAGAGGATGAGGGAGAAGGTCGTAGAGTTGATACCCAACTTAGTGTACGCGCAGCCGGAAGAGGGTTTGGGGCCGGAGGCGAGGGACGCATTCGACGTGGCGGTGGAAGGGGTTCTGAGGAGGTTCCGCGAATGGCAGAGAATCGCGTGAGCTCGCGTGTTGACTGAGATGGCAAAACTTTCCTCAGATTTTTGTCCTATCAATTTGTGTTTAAATCATTAGAAAAGTTCATTTGTACAAAAATTTTGTAATGTGATGGGAGGGATCCGATTTTATGTATAATAAAGCCAAGAGACTTAATTGTCCCTTTTTTATGGTTAAAGTGACCGGCATCTTGGTGCATGTCTTGTGAATTTGCATTTCCCATGCCATCCATGATAACTGTTGAGTTGCAGTGGTCGCTTGAATTTGCAAGCGTTCGTTATGAGTTACTTTGTGTATAAAAATGCCCAAAGGTTGGTGGGAATGAAAACGCTCGGACATCGTCGTCGGTTCGTGACCGTGCGCAAACCGCGGCCCAACTCGGTCCCGAGTTACCGAGTTGCCTTCCGCCTCCATTCGCGATCCAGCTTCTCGTGTTCCTTTCCTGCTCCGTGCGCAATTTCGACTTTGTATCGCAGTCTGTGTATCGAGACGTACTTGCATCTACCATCTCGCCACCTTTCAACGAGAACACACTTCCCCTCTCATCTCTTTTATTTGAAACAAGTATGTGTATTATTGGAAATTTTGTAAGCGCTGGATCTAACTAATATAAATGTTTGTTTCTTAAATATTATCCATACAATCTGAGCACTTAATCTTAGTCTAATAGATTAAGGGGAAAAGTACAAAAAGGAATGGGGGTAGTCTTTGTTTTAGCATGCCCCCATGTGCATTGTTTTGTCACTTTAAAATTTTCTTGCAACTTGTAATCTTCCTTTCCTTAATAATATGTGAAAATTGCATACTTTATCTCTGCTAACATTCCACCGTTTTATTTTAGATAAATTTAGTTGGTCTACATTCTAACCACTTATTTCTTCTTTTAGTTACATCTATATCGTTACTAGGTTGATTTGAGTTTTAAATATTCCAAACAAAGTTGAAAAGCTCGTAAAAATATAGTGGACGATTGGAATCAAATTGTGAGTAAAAAATACCCAAAAATTAAATTGCAAACTTGCTCAGTCTCTTTGAATTGAAATATTTACTTGTCATATCACTCTTTGGATTTCAACATCTACTTGTCATATGATATGCATGTTGTATGTTCTCATTATGTCACTAGTTGTACTTTATTTGTTTGATCTTGATTATTCGTTGAAGGAAAATGACTTAATAATATCAGCTTTTTAAACCATGAAAAATCTTGTCAATCTTTGATTGTCATTGCCGGAGATTTGGTGATGTTGGTTGAGCAACATTTGCAATTTCTCCTTTCTTTTTTTACTAATTTTTGATATTATAATATGCTTCATTTTTATTGTAAAGAACTTAAATTTTGAAAGCACAAAAAGAAGCTTGATTTGTCTTCCATTCTCTCTAGTAACTAGTGAACTTGTATTCTTAAGTAGAGAGTTTGTAATTTATCTTCTCTCTTATTTCTTATGTTTTACACCATTAAGAGGATGAAACATTATGAATAGTGTTCGGTAGTGCATGCATTTTGAGCACCCTCATTACTTAGACATTTTAAAATTTAATTTTCTTGCATTTCTTTGCGCTTCACGTTTAAACTAAAAAAGAGTTTTAAATTGTACTATCTATGCGGTATTCCCCCTTTGTTATAGCCTAATTCAAATACTATCAAAATCGGATTTGATCACAAAGAAATAAGCTTGAAAGATTACCACAATGGCTGAAAAATAAACCAACTTGATAGTTCTAAAAGAAGAAACTATCTTCGATGTGTTGCTTGGTTGAAATTCACAGAAAAATATTTTATTTTTATTTATACTCCTAAACTAATGTTTATAACAATACGTACATGAGTATCGAACTTAGGGAGGAAAACTATATAAATTAAGATAAAAGGTAGAGTATCTAAGGTTAATGGATTTTCTGATTTTTTATTTATTTTAGGGATTTTTTCTAGATTTTTATTTGATTTTATGAATTTTGTATTTTTTTTATAATTTTATATACTTATAAGTAGATAAATATATGTATTATGTTTTATATATTTTATTTTTTTATTTTGTCATTTTTATGTTTTTAATTTTATTTTTTTGTGATTTTTTAGAGGTTTTTAAGATTTTTATGGATTTTGGATTATTAAAGTTGAAAACTAGTTTTTTATTTAAAACATGGATTTATTTTAAATTTTTAAAATAGAAAATAGAAAGAAAATATTTTTATTTTATTTTTATTGGAAAGTATACGAAATTATCTTTCCAATGTGTATTGTACGTATTTTTATGATTTATCTTGACTTAGTTATGTATTTTTTATTTTTTATGTATTTTTAATTTTTACTTATCATAATATCCAATTTTTAATTTGTTTTTATTTTATATGTTAAATATAGTAAATATACTACATAGATTTTTAGGGTACTTTTAGAAATATTTTTCTATTTTTTTATATATTTTTAATATTTTGTATTTTAGGATTTATTAAAGTTGCAAAATATTTTTAATTTTTTGAAACTGAATTAATATGGGATATAGTATAACATTAAGTATTTATACATAATTTTATTATATTTTTATATTACATATTTTGTTTAATATGCATATAATATGTATAGTAGTTATATACAATATATAGGGGTTTATTGGTAATTAGAATGTGGATCTATGCGTGAATAGAAGAATTTACAGGGTATTTTGCGTAAAAATCCCAAGTACCACGTGTATCTTCATGTGCCCTCAGACAGCTTGGCCTTGGTCAGAAATGTAGAAAGTTCAAGGGGCATCGTGTGCAAAATCACCATAATCCACGTGCTCGTTCACGTAAGGACAACTTGACTTGGACTTATATGAAAATTTAATAATGTTCGAGGGTCTCACGCACAAAATCACTAGAAAGCATGTGTGCACACACGTTATTACAACACTGTAGGGACTTGTTCGTTGTTCACGATTTCGGGGACGTTTACGCAGACAAAATATCTCCCCACCACATGCGGTTCATACGAGAGATAGGCGGTGGGATGATGACCTGTCTGGACCGTCGATCCTTAGATGATCAGATAGATCTGGAATCGAGGGGTGTTCTTCCCCAGTCTCTTAAATCAGTGGTGGACACAGTAGCTTTGATCGAATCACTGCTCTCATATCTTCATTCACTACCCTACAACGATGCTCGAAAGACATAAAACTCGATCGAATCTTCAGAAACTTCTCGAGTCAGCAGTAAACCAGAAGATATAATGCTCCGTTGTGGTGGTCTAAATCATTCTCCGGATGGTGGAGTGAATGTGCAAACGATTGTATTCGTCGTGATGCTTTGATATTGATGATGATGTTTCGATAGCCTTTATTTTTTACGATGCTCAAAGAAGAAGGGTTGGTGGCGATGACTTGATCAATTGTAGGTGTTCTAGGTGGTATTTTATCTCATCAAATCAATTATGTTGATGATCGATGCAGGTTCTTTCCTTCAAGTAATGTGCCTGCAAGTGTAATGAGACTCGAGGAACGAATTCATCGGTTGTCTGGTATGCAAAAAAGTAGATGGACTTGGGTGGATGGTCCTCTTCATGTGGGGGATGAGGATCGAAATGCTTAGATCTGCGAGGATATAAGATGAACAAGGATGAACGAACATGGAGACGCGGAAGTTAATCGGAATGAGGTGATGATCGGATGGTTTTGGGTTTCAAAATTGATAAAATTATAGATGAAAAGAGGGAATTGAGAAGAGAAATCAGAGAGAGAAAGAGGAGGAGGAGGAATAGATCTATGCTAACTTCAAGAATATGGAAATGGAGGATCGTCTGTGGATGGAGATTGGTGGAGTTTTGTGATCGTTGCCTCAACCAACAGTGGACGTGGAAGGTTGTGCACAACTGAGACAATCCTTGAAGTCGACGGTGATCACACCGGACTTCTCTTCCTCTCTTGCTTAATGGCGAACGGAATTGGAGGCTGTCACCACTTCGAACTCTCTCTCGCTCTCTCTCTCTCTCTCTCTCTCTGAATCTCAGATGGTAGGAGATTCTAATGGTGGATCTGCATGAGATGGAGGGAGTGCATGGGCTTAAGAGAAGATGATGGAGAAGAGGGAGGCCGGTGGAATTTGGCTGGGTGAATGGCCCAACGACAAAGCTGTTCGATTGGTTGGAGGAGGAAGATAAGGAGAGGCGAAGGAGAAGGGAGAAGGGGGTGTAGAAGAAGGACAACGAGTGAATTGAGGAACGAGGAGGAGAGAAAAAGGATGAAAATTAACTAATTAATTAATAATTAATAATAATACTTAATTAAATTTAATTACTAAATTATAAATAATTTAGAATAAAAAATATCATTTAATTAGTTAAATAAATAGATATCAAAATAATAAATATATTATACATATATAATTAATTTAATTAATTATTTAAATAATTTTGTTTTTTAATAAATTTTATTTTATTTTATATAAATTTAATAAAGCATAAATGAAATATAAAAATAATAAGAAATATCAAAAATCAAATATAATAAAATTAAGATACAATGTACAATTTATACCAATATGGTCCCAAAAATTACTTTTTACATATTAACTCACATTTTAGCGAAATCATTTTATGTAATAGATAATTTCATAAATTGAACTTTAAAAGTGAGTACGTCCAATTCGAAGTCCATATGACCAAGTGTACGTCCAATTCGAAGTCCATATGACCAAGTTATGAGGTTCAGAAGTTTTTTAAGGATTTTTAGTTTTGGGATTTATTTATATTTATTGAAAATTAATTCTAAGTTATATTTTTATATTTTTCGACTGATTTTCATAAAAATTAGAAAAAGAATCAAGTTAAACAAAATTAAGAACAATTACATAGAAAATGGAGAATATTTATATACATATAGTACATATATACAAAGGGGTCCAAACACCAAAACTCATACAATTATTCTAATATTTTTAATAAATATTATTAGTTATAAAACAAAGTTTAAACGTGAGTTTTGTCTATTTGGAGTTTTCTATAAATACTTATGAATCTGAAAATTCGGGTTCTAGATTTTTTCGATTCATCGTAATTATTTATTTATATATTAGATAATTTTTATGATATTTTATAAATTAGTATATATTATTATAAACAATTTTGTGAAGAAAATATTGTTGTTTGAAATTTTCTAAATGATAAATAAAATAGGTAAACATATGTAGAATGTGAAAATTGTGTTTATGTACATTGCTGATCTTTATTTTCTGATAATTTTATAAAGTAGGATCCTTATCTCCCCTACTTATTTATTTTGTCGACTAAGTCGATAATGACCTGATCTTGGGATTAGGATCAGTCTTTATATTTGATATGTACTTCCTTCTTTCTTTTCTTTTTTTCTATTTAATTTTTTATTTTCAATAAAATAGGTGCTAATATTAACAAATGAGGTTAGGATGTTAATTAATGAGAACTAATGAATATTTACATGTATTTTACAAAGGATTTTAGCCAAGATGAAGAATAAAGGTGATGAATCATGGATTCATCAGTGGCTCGAGCAAAAGCATATGAAATTAAGTGATAGATCTATTACACCATAATTATTGTATATTCACTACACAAAGAGTCACAGTGTAGAGACAAAAAATCCTTGATGTTACATGGTATTGCGAAGAAAAATTGTAATTTCTTAACGTATTGTGCATGTGTTTTTGAGGGAAAAGCATATCACATGTGACTTTAGTATGCGACCTAGAGTCCCCAACAACATGAGAATGCCAAATTTTCAAAATCAAACACAACCACCTCTCTCAATTTTTGGGTCATTAATTTTTTTAAAACATTTATTTAGTAATTAAAACTGAAAAGACAATCGCATCTGTGGCAACTAGTATGCAGTTGTGAATCCACAATTTCTTTGTGTTTGCATTGTGTATGCTCGTTCATTTCTAAAAAAAATCCATTACGAGAACAACTTGATTACGACCCGATTTAACTATCAAAACCCCACCCATCCCGACATTGTTTTGAGTCTGATTCTGAGTCTAACCTAAAAGGTTTGGGGGAAGAGAACCACCCCAAATCAATTAAGATGCAATAAGTTTAGTTGGCGAGAGAAGAAATGATATGATTAGTCAGACACTTTCTCAATTAATCTAACTAACACCTATTAGTGCAAATTGCATGCAATTGAGGGTGTGGTTCATTGTGTTTATATACCACAAGCCATTGCAAATTTTGGACTAAAATCATATACCATTTCTTTAATACTGAAATTTCATGGGAATAAGAACGAGGACCTATTTCCGCATATTCAAGACTTCTTGTCTACTTGTGATATTGTTAGCATTATTGGGGTAGAAAAGAACATATAGATATATGAAAGACTCGCCATTATCTCTTAAAGAATGAAAGAACTGATATCTCACAAACTACGAGACATTGGTCACCATATAGGATGTCCTGAGATAATCCTTTTTAAATAGTACTTTCCCGTATGAAAAATAATGCCATGAGACAAGCTATCTCGTCATTCACTCACAAGATCAAGAAAACTTCAAAGAACTACTCAAGAAATTGATGAATGTGTTTTCGCCTATTTTAATAATAAATTATTATCTTTGTACATGAGGTAAAAATGGATTGTACAGAACCACCCTTTTGAATAGGTGGAGAATTTGTACTTGGTAAGTGTACCAAGATCGAACAAAGGTACGTGAGTTACCTAAGTGATTAATCAAAGATTAGTATTTAATTAAGTGATAAGTCATCTACCTAGGTCAAATGCACAAACAAGACATAAAGTCATGCAAACCTTAACATTATAATGCATAACAATGAAGGTACAAGATATGATGCAATGCAAAACAATAATGAGACAAAATCATGCAACCTACAATGCATAACATAATGTAATGTTATTTTATTTTATGCAATTAAAAGGATGGAACAATGCTATAGAATATATGCAATGCAGACATTTAAATATTTACAAATGTTCCCCTAATTTAATCAGATAATTTATCCATCAAGGTTTATTCAATTTCAAGATCAATTGTAGATTCACATAAAGATATATGACATTTTAAATCGATGATGAAGAGACACTCTATATCTCAAACTAATCAGTCTATTCTATGTGTTAAAATAAGAAATAACTAATATCATTAGGTAAAGAATTAAATAAGAAACAAAATGAAACTGATATCATTGGAATTGGAGTCCATATGCTCAAGCTACAAGCAAAAAGGTCCAGTGGTATAAAAACAAATAAAATATATGGAAATAAATAGAGAAAACTTCACAAATAATCCCTAAGGGCAATTTTGAAATATTTGGAAGCCTGAGGGGCTTCCCTGTAATTTTTGTGTGCGCGGGGACTGATTTGCAATTTCCAGAACTCAGCAGGACCCCTGTGCAAATTACACAGGCGCATCACATGAGGCACATGTGCCTAGACCCATTTATGAATCTAGAGAAGTTGGTGGGTGATGAATCTCCATTTCATCACCTTTATTCTTTCATTTTGTCCTAAAAAACCTATCTAAATGCATGTATATACCATTATTTTGTATAATATAACTTCTCTTATTTACATTGTAAATCTCATATAAAATGTTGTATTTAAAGATAAAATAAAAGAATAAAGAAAAGAAAAGAAAAAGAAATGGAATACCATAAGGATTGAATAATCCTAAACTTCAAGACCTAGGCATCATGATAACTGGATCGATAAGGAATAAAGTAGGGGGAAATAAGGGCCAAAATTACAATAAAACTAATATTTTTTAATTCCTTGATAATTCAATTCGGGACCTATTTTATTCTTTATTATTTATAACTCAAATCAATAAACTTTGTCCATGAAAGTTGTAGATAAAAATAAATAGAAAAATACAAATTGATTTATACAAAAATAATGCACAATGTGCCCTATACAATCATAATAAAAAGCCAAAATCCAAACTTCACAACCTGTATCTTCTCAATATGAACTCAAAATTCATCAAATTCACCTTTAATTGTATATAAAATTTAATAAACTATTTATTGAAGGTGGTTTCATTAATTTAGAGTTAAGATGCAAAAGTTAGGTTTTGGACCCCTATTGTACATTATACCTGCATAAAATAATCATTTTATTTATTCTTTATATTTTCACTATTTTATATTCGTATAATTTTGCAAACAATATTTATAACATATGTACATAAATAAAATAAATTAAAACAATTAAAAATATTATAAAATAAATTAGTCTACTAAAATGTCTAGATGAATTATACATACACATACATATATAATAAATACACCTTTTTATTTATGTACATAAAACTTCATAAAAATACAGTAAAATATATTTTTGTGTATTTAAATAACTTATAAATATATAAAATAAGTTTATAAAATAATAAAATCGAAAATAGAAAATAAAATACATACTATTTAGGTAAATATACCTATATTTATACTTGTGAAAAATAACATACAATAAATTAACTTGTAAAAATAAATAAAAATAACCATAATATACTACATAAAATAATAAATATTTTTTATGTTTTAATAAAAATTTAACACAATCATTTATTATTTTAATTTGAATTAATAAAGTATTTATCTTCTATTTTTTTCGTCTTGCAAGATAATGTGGTCCAATGAGAGATCGTTATGAGTTGACCTTGGTCAACTCTCTATCCTCCATAGTTCTACTTTATCATAACGTTAGGTTGCCTACTTCCTCAATTTATTCCCATCGATTCTCTTCATTTTTGGGATGATTCCTTCGTAGCTTTTCTTACTCAATCATTGATCTATTACACGTACTTCACTTCTCGATTACTGGAGGTCTGTATCGAACATTCTTCCCGAGCCAAGACCCCCTATATATAAGCATCTCATTGGGCTCATTTTGAAATTTGATCCGTTCCTACTTATTGTACCCCTCAGATCGATCCACCCTTGAGTCAAGGAAGGTGAAAACATCTCCCCAAGTAATTTTGTATCGTGCACGCAATGAGTTAGGACGTAGTCCGGGCTCACTGGAGTTCTTCCTGGCTGAGTTCAATCATCTCCCGCTTTGGCTAGTAGAGCCATAGTGTAAGATTAGATTTTCATAGCTCTTAGTTTTAATTCCCAACCTTTATTTTACACTTTTATTCACTACACTAGCGTAGATTTTTAGATACATTCCAAGTACCCCTCAAATCGATCCACCCTCGAGTCCAGTAAGGTAACAACATATCCCCGAGCAATTTTGCAATGTGTACATGACAAGTTAGGACATGAGCTAGGTTCACCGGAGTTCCTCCTGGCTGAGGTTCATCGGCTCCCTCTTCTGCTGGTTGAGCCATAGTGTAAGCTTAGATTTTCATAGCCCTTAGTTATAGTTTTAATTCCCATCCTTTATTTTGCACTTTCACGCATTTTTGTAGTGTATATTTTTGGATCCGTAGTTTGTTCGAGCTCTACTCCGACCACTGTTTCACAGTCCCTCAACTGTTCTCCAAACCATCTTCCACTGCTATTTCACTCCTCATCACTTCTCCTACGCTCCAATCACTTCATTCATCCTGATTTGCCCTCGATCAGGAGATTAGGTCTCCTTCCACCTCCCTTCATCTAAGAACTTTGCCCTGCATCATTCCTCCCCATTCCACCTAATAAGACCCCCAAAAGAACTCTTTTCATTGTCCTTAGTGTTCCTTGTAGGTACTGGAGATCCAAGGTCTCATTTGAAGACATAACACATGGATAAGTGAAGCTATCATCACCATCCATCGACGCGTGTAGGGTCATTTTACACTGTCACCCCCGTCTTTTTTGTATTTTTCTTTTTAGTATAAAATCTCCCCACTGTAGTTACATATTTTTTTAAAAATTTGTAAATATATCACCAGACTTCTATTATTTGCACTCAGGTCCCTCGCCACGTCACCTCTTGTGCATGTGCGCATGAGGGCGCAGACATTTTATAGAGGGACCCTTGGGTTTCTGGTATTTCCTTTTGGTCCAATGTAATATTTTTGGTTAAATTGCAAGTTGGAATATGCATTTATACCCCAACTAGCATTTTTAATTGAATATATATGGGCATCTTGCATTATTAGCCATAGAGTTCTTTAAGGGGTTTAGAAATTGAAGAACACTTCTAGGAAATTACAAATAAGACCATGTTAGTATTGAATTTTCGTTTTGTTATTTTATTTTTTATTAAATGTCTTTTATGCTCTAAAAACTTTAGAAAAATTAAGTTAGATGCCTTACATTTTGTTCTACTACATATATTTTTTTGAGGTATTTTATTTTATTTTTCTATTTATTAAAAATTGGAAATAGAGCATTTAGTCCATGTTTGCAATTAGAAATATAAAAAACTATAAATCTATCTCTAAAATTCCAAAAATAGATATTATTTATTATTTATTTCTAATGTAGACCAAAAATCTCTAAAAATAGCAAAAGAAAATCACTAAAAATAAAAACCTCCAAAATCGTTATAAAATTATAAAAAATCTACAAAAATCCAATTTTTGTTTCTATATTTTATCTACAATGTATATTATATACTAAAAATAGTTTTTAGAAATCTTTGAGCTATTCAGTTTTTTTTTAAATTTCAAAACGACACACCCTATTACTATAAGTCATTATTGTGATTTTGTTATTCAATTAAAAATCCAAAAAATAGCAAACATTCAAATAAAATTATCAAAAACAAAATATAATATAAAAAAGACAAAAAAATATTTTGTGAGTTTTGAGTATTTATAGTTATATATACTCATCTACATTCTATAGATATATATATTTATTTACTTATATTATTGATTGTAATAATAATATTATTAAAAATATTCAAAATATATTTTAAAAACTTAAAAAAATAAAAATAACTGCTCCTTAGGGTATTTTCTTGATCTTGTTTGTATTGTATATACATATTAATTATATTATCTATATTACATGTATTTTTTATATCCTTATATATTACCCTTTAACAAGGAAAAAAATAACAATAAAAAAATAAAAATAAAAATTACAAAATTACAAAAGCATAACAAATATAAAGATAAAAATCCATAAAAACTATATATTTAAAAATCCACACAAAAATACAATAAAAAAGACAAAGAAGATAATTTTGGAATTCAATTTCACAATCTATCTTGTATGCTCGCTATGTTCGACTTCTACAATACTTGCACCTATACACATCCTTTATAGAGTTAAAATAAATTTTGATTCTACATTTTTATTTTGCATTACGATATTTATTTTTGGGTTAATTGTTGAATTACTTGACTTTCGTGAGCGATTGCCTTGGACAAAGTATTGTCTCGCCTTGAGTAGACCACATTAGGCCCTCGCAGGAGTTGCATTTTCAGCAGGCGTATTTGTAAATGACCCATCCCCCTCATACGTTTAGTACACACGTGTAGGTTTGGACTAAGGCAGGTGGCTCGGTCCATGTGGGAGACCTGAGTTGCTTCAGTAGAGGCTCGAACCCTTTGAGCCAGTTGGTTCTGAGACGAGGCCTTAGAACACAAACGAGTCATCCGATCAAGATGATTAGACAATATCAGTAGCATAAGGGGCCTCCCCTTTCCTTAGGCAGGCAACGGTGATTATTGGACTCTGGCAAGCCACATTATTCTCCTTCTTCATTCTCCTAGCTCTCCAAAAGTCTTTCGACCTTCCCTGACCTTTGACGAAGGTTGCAAAGGTGCGAGGGAACTCTAGGGCTGATCGGAGCATAAGAACAAGGTATCTTCATAAAAGATTGAGCTATATATTGGACCTCCATCCGAAGCTCCAGCAAGTGAAGAGAAACCTGCAAGAGGGTTAGGATTAGCTGAAGCCGGCGTGTACGTGCAAGGCAAGTAAAATGGGAGCCTAATCGGGTGAGGGAGTTGAAGACTTAGGTGGGTTCATCTCCGCATCACTGGAGATAAATGGGGTGAGGTGGTCTGATGCGTGGAAGGAGGAAGAGAGGGGTCTGAGCCTCCTACAAAGGTCGAGGGCCTCCAGTGAAGGTTTAGGTGCTCTCAATTGATGGTGAAGCGGTCTAATTGATGTAAATAAAAAGGAAGAAAATAAAGTTAAAGAGAAGAGAAGATTAACTTTAGGTTAGTGATGCACACCTACAATCGAATGGCTTGGGCTTGAGGTCTACCCTACCTCGAATCTTTGCTTGACCTCCACAGCCACTAGAGGAAGCTCGAAGAGTTGTCTATAGACGTTGTGGCATGGTTGATCAGCCATGGGTCTTACCGAGGCTACCAACCATCATTGCACCTCCAAGCCTTCATCCTTTATCACAAGAGGAGGAGGAGGGTTGGGATGAAGCCTACTGGAATGGTGGATCATCGAATCTTTGGGTGAAGGAGAGGGATTTGAAGAGGTGGACAGTGATTACAGGAAGAGGTGGGAGTTAAGTTTTTATCTGACATCAGTTACCTTAGGAGATGGGACGTGGGGCACTAAGGGCATGGCATGGATGGTGGAGAGTAAGGCTACATCAGGGGAGGTGGAAGTGGTGGTCAAGGACGTGGCTGTTGGTTAGGAAAAATGGAATAAGAGTTGAGTAGGCGAAGGATGGGGATGGTTATGGAAGGTAGAAGACAAGTCATGGGGCATTGGATCAAGAAATCCAATGGCTGAGGAGGAGGCGATCATGGGTGCTCCATATGCGATTGAGCATGAGTGAATGGGCAGTGGAGAAGTGAGTGTTGGACATTCGAGCCCACGATGATCCATTATGCAATAAATGTTGTTGTAAATATCATTTCGTGATATGAAATGAATAATAATTAATTTACATAATAGGTCCCTTAGTACAATTAGGGTTATATACCATGTCCATCTTAATGATCATAGAGATGCTAATTCAATTATTGAATCATAGAGGTTAGTGCTTGGATGAATATCTAAAGAGTTAGATTGAGGACTCAACAAGCACTGCCAAATGATTATTAAGAGAGGATCAACAAACTGAGAAGGAGATGGCCATCCTTTCTCTAAAGGTTGATATCAACAAACTGAGAGATTCAGATGTGTTAGATAAGTTAGGTCAAAGAGTTGACTTGACGAGATCGATATAACCAAAGACCTATGTCATATGCTATCACGATATATGCATGTATCCTCGAATCAGAGACAGATGTGTTACTATATGTCTGAGTATGTACATTTGGTAGACCAATAGGTTGATTTCCTAATGAAGGTCTATACACCAGCATGTTGGTGTGCATGCAAGGGCATATGAGTAATACGATCTCTCAAAGGGATCCTACAGGTTCATTGCTGAACCGGAAGACATGAGTTCACTCATGAGATATTGTGAAGAATCAAATTCCGTGCACTATCGTCTCACTTAGGAAGCTTGACTGAATTTGTAGGTTTGATATATTCTTTTAGAAAGTATATGATCAACACATGGGTATGATATATGCTTTTGGAAAGTATGTGATCGATACCGACCCCTAATGATAAAATGAGAAACTTAATGATAAAACCCTGAAGTAGACAGTGTAAAATAGATCTAAAACTTCAAGTTTATTCTTGGTCTTCCAGTTTGCAAGATGTACATGTATTAGAAATACCCGAGGGTTATGTGATCATAAATGATTGTATGACCATGACGCTTCCATTCCTAGGGAGTGATGAAAGGGGTCTAGATTTTAGTGACTCCTCTTAGTAGAGAAGACATCTAGTACTAGTCCAAATGTTGTATATTGATCTGAATGTGATTCAAATGCTATGAGAAGATTATATTTGCGGTCTTGATTTAATCAAGCATCTATGAGAGGTCGGCAAGATCTGGATTTGAGATGTGATCTCAATATCCAAGTCACTATATGTGGAACAATACAATCGTCCTATCCTTATCTCCAAGTATCTGTGGAGAAAGCGCATTATCCTTGAAAGAGTTCATGGATAATTTCATTATTGATATTATATATCCGAGCATTGAGAAAATGGATAATTAAATGGAATTTATTATCATGAATAATATGAATTTGATTCATATTATACAGAGAGTTATCTGTAATAATTAAATGCGATTTAATTATAAAAGATGTGAATAATATGAATGTGTTTCATATTATTTGATCACATGAAAATGGAGATCCAAGATGATTATATGTGATTTAATTATCATGGATATAAATAATGTGGATAACACTACCCATATTAATTATATATTTTATAAATGTGATTTATAATATATTAGAGAGAGCCTATTGTGATTTATATTTGTTAATTGATTATTGATGTGAATTGGATTCACATTAGATAATTAAATGTGAATATAATTTACATTTTATTTTGGGTTGTGAATGTGATTCACATATTTCCAATGACATGATTGCAATGTTCACAAGATAATTATGAGTTATTTTTGTGAGATAATTTACAACAAATGTTGTTGTAAATCTTGGAGTTATCATGAGATATTGAGATGTCATGAGATATTGAGGAGATAAACACATTCCATCTCAAAAGGGTGGTCGCCCCCCCCCCCCCTTTTGGAGATTTGGTTAATTTTCTCATTATCTCCAAGACTGGTCAATTGATTTGATTTTAAATTAATTTATATTGATTTATCAATATATATTAATTTAAATTAAATTAATTGTTGTTGTGTTTTTTTACAATAAGAACATGGCCATTGAAAGAAACACAAATCAATCTCATCCACTGATTTGTGTTTTCCATGGATTGAGATCCATGGATCCCAAAATACTTTATAAGAAGAGGCAACCCTTGCTATTCAAGTCATGACATCAAAAATGCATGCTCTCTCTCTCATTCTCTACACACCAAACCTCTCTCTCTCTCTCTCTCTCTCTCTTTCTCATTATGGTTGTCCACCATAGAGCCCTTGAGAAAGTCACCATCGCTATAGCATCGTCGTTATGCTACTGGATTGCTTGCTCGTGGATCTCTGTCTCCTTCAGTGCATCTCTCTCATGAAGAAGATGTTGAATATCGTGTGATGAGATCAGAAGATTCGTTTCTTGGATCATTAACATGAATTGCGAGTACACGTCTCATCAACGTGCTCGCAAGTGTACGGTTTAATGTGACTGTATCCATACAATATATAGGTGATTTTTTTTGTTTTTTAGAAAATACTATCGTGTATTTTCATCATTATATACCTTTAGTATGTCATTCTAATTTTGTCAGAAACAGGAACTCTTATGTTGTCCATCTTGAACACGTAGATTACAACAATTCTAAGATCATTAAAATTATATGTTCTAGAGATATATGAGTCTTTGTTTCTGACGAAAGTGGATTAGCATATTAGAGGGATGTAGTAATGAAAACATATTGCAAAAGTTTTGAAAAAATATAAAATATCATCGAAAAATGGGGCAAGGAAAGTCCAATTTTTTCCCATATGTGTGTGTTTATACTACCTTATTAAAAGTCGCTTCAGATGTATGAACAAAATAATAAGTAAACAAAATGTACTTATTTATACCAAAAAAACACCATTTTCTTTATTATCATTACAATGTGTACCTCAAGTTTAGAATCCTTACTTTTTACATTTAACTGATATGATCCAAAATCAGTTTCATCAATGGTTAATATCAATATTATTAATCTACAAGTAATGAATTACTATTATTAGCCATTTAAGCTCAATATAAAATAAATAACAATATTGCAATCTTATTAGTTTAAACAACTTTATAAAAATGCTATTAAGAAATCTGTTATAATGTAGATCACAACATGTATGCAAAAATTGTACCACACTATTATTTTTAACTCTATGAATTGTTATTGTTCTTTACTAGTCTTCAACTTTCAAACACTTGAAAAAAATTAACAATCAATTCCAATTCAATGTAACATAGATTTCAATAATTTACAATCTATAAACCGAAAGTTCTAGACAAACTCGTAAATAATATACAAGTTCAAAAGATAACAAAAAATTACATTGCAATCTTTTTCCAAGATTAATGTATAAACACAAACCATTACATACATATATAAATCATGAACATTTCAAGTTCCTCAAGTCTACATTCAACATGCTTTAAAGATAAAGGTAAGAAAATCTTTTTATATCAAAAGAGATTTTTTCTATCATTGGGCAACATCTATAGAAGTCATTATGTTTCATTGTTTGCAACGTGTCCGCAAATCAGCAATGTGATCGCTACCAATGCTCTGAACATGCTATATCATCATAGTCAAATTTTAATGCTCTCCCTTTGCAAATATACTTCATCATTTTCATCAGGTACACAACGCAGTTCAAATTTTAAGGTGATTGTCAGTTATATTACTACTACAGTACTCCAGTGTACAACCACTCTACAAAAATAAACAAATATGTTAATAAAATACATTAAAAACCTTTATTCACTTACTGTCAAATTTGATACAACACTCACCCACTTCAGAATATCCTTGTGAAAGTATGTCTTTTTAGTGAATTGTATGAATAGATTTTTTGCATGGAAATCTGTCACAAGAAGGTGTCAATGATTTCTTGTATGTGTAAGTGCGAAGATTTTTGCCAATCCAATCAACTTAATCCTTCCACATCGTACAAACACTACTGTCAGTACCATGAAATTAACATAATATTGCTGCAAAGGTGGATTAGTTTCAGTCATAGAAAAATTGATAATATGATCCTCATAACACATAAATTTATCTTTATAAGGAACTCAGTACCATTTTCTAGATTAGTGTGAACTAGACGGTATAGGATTTGCATTGCTACAGTGTCGATGAGACAGTAGGTCCATGTATATGTCTATTATCATAATTATAGATATGATTAGTAGCCTCATTAAAATATTAAAAATAGCAGCTCTAGGTTATATCGTGAACTCATATTAACTATAAAACATTCAATTTTCAATCAATCCTTAATTTTATACATACTAGATCCTTCATCATTCTCTCACATAAAAAATAGTGTATCTCTCATCATGTTCACTGGCTATTTAATGGCAAGATATAAGTTGCATTTCACATTAACATTGTTAATTTCTATAATACAACAAAAATCATGTAATAAAACTTCAAAAAATATATAGTCAGAGCATTAATTGTCGGTTGTATCACGCAGGAATGCAAGTATTATTAACATTTGCCTTTCAGATATATGCTCGTAACCAGTAAAATCACTCAATGGATCAAACAAATATATTTCATACAAAATAGACCATCACTTAAAAAATGGATACCATATCATGTCAAGTTTAAAGTAGTAATTTTTTTACCTTAAATAGTTTGTCTCCGTGAAATGACTCTTTCACAGTTGATTCACAGTTGCTCAAGGATTGGTTTTGCAATCCAAAAAGGACTAGCGGCGCAGCTTGTTGCCCGTTTGTCTCCTTTCACAATGTTTTGAAATAGATCCATATGATATCAGTGGTACTATGAAAAAAAAGAAAACATTAATCTCATTTTTAATTGCTTCCTCTGAAGCTCGTTTTGCTTCATTCCTCTCTTTCATTCTTCGGATAATCAAGCTTTTGTAAACAATTGTCGTGTCTTTTTTTATTTTTTATTTCTATGCTCATCATTATAACCTCATATTCTTGTTCGCAAAAATCTATACTAAATAGTAGAATTCCAAACACATTTGCTATTTTTTTCTTTCTGCTTAACCCTATCATCTTCCACTAAACCTTCATCACAGATTACATACACTTAATTGTCCAACTTTGTGATGCTATCAAGCACATTCCCTTCTTTCCTTAAACCATCTCCCTTTTGTTGTAAACAGGATTAACAGTGCATGTATTAAACAATAAACAGATCCAAATGAATTGATAGAGAAACAATAACGATTAAGAGAATGTTAATCATGTGTTTCCCATTCATTTTCCGATTATAACATGCAAATAGGAACCGATTGGGATACAGGTATCAGGGCATGATCCAGAGAAAGCAAGGCAATACATATTGCGGCAAATAAAATAAGAGATAGATTAGATTATAAATCACCGAAGCGTCCATGAAATGACTGTCCTTAGAGAGGATATCACCCCCACAATACCGGTGCGTAGGGTACTGACGATCCACTTCCAAGATATGACGGTACAAGATCTTCGTTTGCGCACATCGACGAGATCGTCCTCGATTGTACCTCAAAGAACTGTAGCCAAGAGAAGGAGAGACAAGTTCGTCCGTGAGAGGAAGAACAAAACAGAGCCAAGATGGCGTGAGATATATTCTTGGGAGTGTATAAAACACGACGTGGGGGAAGATTTTATATATATATATATATATATATATATATATATATAGAGTTCAATGTGGCTGCCCGCAAGGGGCAGCCAACATGGCTGCCCCCGGTCTTATTTTGATTTTTTTTTATTTTTTTTCAAAAAATGTCGCCATGTATATTCATCCTATATCCCTCCTATATGTCATTCGAATTTCGTCAGAAACAGAGACTCCTATGGCCTCCATCCAGACAGTCATTTTTTAACGGTAACAGGATTTTTTAAATCGACATCATCTCGATGGAGGCCGTAGGAGTCTCTGTTTCTGATGAAATTCGAATGACATGTAGGAGGGATATAGGGATGAATATACATGATGATATTTTTCAAAAAAAAAAATTTGACGAAAATAGCGCGGGGGCAGCCATCTTTGGCTGCCCGCAAGGGGCAGCCCCATTTTATCCATATATATATATATATATATATATAGACGGTTGTGTGCCTAGCGCGGTGCCTTTCGATTTCCGTAAACGCCTCTCAACGGGCGCATCATCTCGGATCCTGAAATCGTGGCCAGAATCGCGTCCATAATGGCGAGTTGAATTCCCATTTTAATCGATTTACCAAATTAACCGTGTGATTAATTTAGTCTACCTACCAAATGAAACCCGTATCAAAAGTATCGAGATCTGAATTGACTCTCCGAGCCCGAGCCCGAGCCTGAGACAGAGCAGAGCACGCGCACGCGCGTGTGTAGTCCTCCATTCCTCCTCTTTACTATTGCTACAAGAGCTTGGGGTGTGAACTCATATATAAGTCCACCAAAAGTTTAGAGCTCCAAGGTATGGTACTAAACTTCCACCCAAACTTTTCCATGTTTCAAATTTGGGAATTCTCAACTTTCCCTCCAAGCCATTTGGTTTCCCAATTGAAACCAAATTAACTCCAATTGTAATTACATAGATTTTTCAATTAAAATCTAATTACAATTCTTAAATACAAAAATCCCCTACGAATTCACTAATTTAAAAAGGAGATTCAAAGAGAGTTAAAATACAATTTTCAGCTACCACACGTTACTTTCAATAAAGGTACCTTCCGATTTGAACCTCTACTTGAGTTTAATACTTTCACTTTAACTACGTCTTGAACTTCAGACCTTGGTGTTAAAGTATACGGTAGAAACAACAAAGTGTTGTTCATGGTACAATCTTCAGGGTTGGTGCTCTTAAAAGTTGTGCACCCTTATCCTGTTTCATGAGTGTGTTCAGGAAAGACCCTCTTCCTTTAACTGCGGCCCACGGTAACACTCACATAGGTGGTGTTCTCCAAGGATGCATTGATAATATCGTGCCCAAAGACTTGAACCCATTCAGAGCCTATGCTCTTCCTAAACTTGCAGCTTAAATGGCACGTAGGCTTCCAGGGATAAGACATGCATACACATTAATATTAGAGTGCCAACTAGCTCTCCAGACAGCTTGTTATTACCGCGTTGAACCTACTTTGTGGGATCTCCACTCAGATAGGTTGGCTTGCTACTGTAGAGGAATTCCCAATGGATCTCAGTCCCATCCCAAGCCTATACTTTAGGACTAAAGATCTATCAAGTCCCTTAGTCAATGGATCTGCCGTGTTGTCTTTGGATCCAACAAAATCAATAACCAACACCCCTCAAAACACCAAATCCCTTAACGTCTTAAGTCTGATTTGTATGTGTCTCCTTGTATTCTGATTGAACTTTGAACTCTTGATCTTGGTAATTGTGGTCATATTATCATAATGCACCGAGATCGCAGGAACATGCCGGCCTACCATAGAAATTTCAGACAGAAGTTCCCTTAGCCATTCAGCCTCAATTCCAGTGGTGTCCAAAGCACACAACTCGACCTCAAAAGTGGATCGAGCTAGAATGGTCTGCTTCACAGATCTCTAGGAGACTGTACCTCTTCTAAGGGTAAATACATACCCAATAACACCATTACTCCCAGACTCCTCTATTTTCCCTATCCAGCTTGCATCACTATATCCTTCTAGTACAGATGGATGTCTACCATAATGCAAACCAAGGGAAATAGTTCCCCTCAAGTACTTCAGTACTCGATCCAGAGCCTCCCAGTGAGTACGATCAGGACAGCTAGTGTATCTACGCATCTTTGCAATCAAATGAAATATCAGGTTTCGTGCAATTTGCAAGATATATTAAACTTCCTATTACTTGTGAATACCCTAGCTGAGCTACATGTACTCCACTTTTATTCTTAAAAAGTATTTTGGATGAATCAAAAGGAGTGCTTACAACTTTGCAATCTTGATATCCAAATTTCTCAAGTACCTTCTCAACATAGTGAGATCGAGAAACTACAATCCTATCAACTGACCTTGTTAGTTTAAGACCCAAGATCACATCAGCAACACCCATGTCCTTCATCTCAAACTTGCTACTTAAGAATGCCTTAGTATCATTAATAATCCTTATATTTGATCCAAACAATAATATGTCATCAACATACAGGCACAAGATAATACACCCATCATCATTCACCTTGGAATAGATACACTTATCGGAATCATGAACCTTAAAGCCACATGATAAAATAGTTTTGTCAAATTTTTCATGTCACTGCTTTGGTGCTTGTTTCAATCCGTAAAGAGATTTGACAAGCTTGCAAACCTTTCCCTCATTCCCAGGAGTCACAAGTCCATCAGGTTGATCCATATAGACCTCTTCATCAAGATCGCCATGTAAGAATGCGGTCTTCACATCCATTTGGTGGATAGAGAGATCATATACAGATGCCAATGTTATGAGCATCTGGATTGTGGTCATCCTAGTCACATGGGAATAAGTATCAGAATAATAGATACCTTTCTTTTGCCTAAAATCCTTGGAAACTAACATGGCTTTATACTTTTCAATTGATCCGTCAGGCCTAAGCTTTCTCCTAAACACCCACATACACCCAATGGTAGAGCACCCTTTGGGTAAATCAACCAATTCCCAAGTTCCATTAGCCATGATGGAATCCATCTCAGATTTGATGGCTTCCTTCCATTATTTCACTTCAGATAAAGTCATGGCTTCCTTGTAACTTGGTGGATCACCCTCGATCTGGTAGACAACAAAGTCGCTACGCAGATCCTTGGCTATCCGAGGTCGTTTACTCCTCCTTGGCCCAATCTCTTGTGAAAGTTCATTGGGTTCAATTTGAGCCTCATCCCCCACATTCTTTATCCTTTCCACTTGATCTGGAATGGATCCTGATGTGGAGGCGCTATCAATGGTCAGATTCTGAGGAATCCCAATCTTCATAGGGAAGACATCCTCAAAGAAGGTAGCATCACAGAGTTCAACAATAGTGTTGACGTCTATGCTTGGTATCTCGGACTGAATTACCAAGAATCTATATACATAGATATTTTCCAAGTAACCTAAGAAGACCACATCAACAGTTTTAGGACCTAGCATCTTTCTCTTGTGCTCTGGGACTAAAACCTTCGCAAGACAGCCCCACACTTTGAGATATCTTAAGCTCGGTTTCCTATTTCTCCAAAGTTCAAAAGGACCGTATTCAAGGCCTCTCCCCACATATAGGTTGGAAGTCCAGAACTCTGTAGGAGAGCATTGATCATGTCAGTTAAGGTTTTATTTTTCCGTTATGCTATCCCATTTGATTGCAGTGAATATGAGGCCGTAACTTCATGAACTATGCCAAATGATTTGCATTGTTCATCAAACAAGTTACAAGTATATTCACCTCCTCTATCTGACCTAAGGCGTTTAAGAACCTTTCATGTTTGTGTCTCAGCCTCATTCTTAAATATAAGAAATTTCTTTAAGGCTTCATCCTTGGTTTTCATTAGATATACATAGCAGTATCTACAACCACCATCAACAAAGGTGACAAAGTATTTCTTATTGTCTCGGGTCAACACACCATTAAACTCATAGATATCTGTATGTACTAGATCCAAGATCTCACTATCTATAAAGATAGTCTGAAAAGACTTCCTAGGTGTCTTAGCTTGTACACAGATTTCACATTTTGAGTTTTATCAATAGTGTGATTAGAGATCAACTCTAAATTCATCGTTCTTTTAATTGAATTTAAGTTTACGTGTCCCAATCTACCATGCCACAGATCACAAGATTATATATTATTCACAACACGAGACACATAACTAGAACATTCAGAATTTAGAACATTCATTTCATTAATGTTTACTGAATCACATCTAATTCTAAATAACAAATCAAAATCTGCCATATAGCCTTTTCCATAAAAAATACCGTGTCTCGGAATGACAACTTTATTACATTTAAAGTTCAATTCAAAATCATTTGTAACTAAGATAGAGCCAGATAAAATATTCTTCTTGATGTCAGGAACATGCATCACCCTGTCCAATGTCCAGACACGTCCAAAGAGAACCTCAAGTTGACTTGTCCTGACCCTAGCACCCTGGCTACATAATCGTTCCACATCTTCACAGTCTCATCACTGCAGGTCTGATAAGAAGAAAAAAACGTTCTGTTAGAACAAATATTTACATTGGCTCCTGTATCCACGAGCCACTCATTTGGATAATGAAAATGGTATAGTTCAGGTTTTACAGAGACATACCCCTCGTTAGCTCCAAGTCCCATAGTGATCATATTCACTTGTGGACTCCTGTCTGCAGCTTTAGGTTGAGCCTTCAAGGACGGACAATCCTTCTTCAAATGGTCAACCTGATTACAGTGCCAACATGGTTTATTCTTTGCCTTTTTCTGGATCTTGCCCTTTGGTTTCATTTTATTGTTATTAGCACCCTTTCCCTTCTTAGCTTTTCCCTTCGAGGTCATGAGATTGACCTTAGTCTGAATATCGACAGGAAGCACATGCTTTTGTTTCTTGTGTTCCTCCTCTATGGCAATTGCCACCATCAGGTCATCCATAGAAAATTTTCCCTTCCTATGTTTCAGGGTCATACCGAAGTCTTCCCAAGACTTAGAGAATTTCTCTATGATGCACATGACCTGAAACTTCTCTGGAAGTTTCATTTCGACATCTTCTAAGCCATGGAGTAGGAGTAAGAACTCATGTGCCTGTTCAGAAATAGACTTCCCTTCGGCCATGGAAAATTTAAAAAACTTGGCCACAGAGTATTTCTCAATACCGAGGTCTTTGGTGTTATACTTCCGATCCAAATCTTCCCATAGCCCTTCGCAGTCTGTCGGACGAACAGTATACGTCAAACAACATGTTGGACAGAGCCAACAAGATGAAACCATGACATATACGGTCACATTCCTTCCACGCAGATTGCGCCTTCTGGCTATCAGGTGAGAGGTTTTTCTTTTCCACCGTAGGGCAATCAGTTTCAAGCATCGAGATTAGTCCTATGGTGGTTAACCAGATCTTTATGCATTGTTGCCAACGCTTGAAATTTTGACCACCAAATTTTTCAGGCATACCCGTCATATCTACCCTCGATTTAAACATTGTTTCCGATATTATTTTAAAAACGGTTCCAGATTTCCTCTCTAAGATTGTCGTAAACATGATTAACAATGCATGTATTAAACAATAATACAACGGACCCAAATAAATTGACAGAGAAACAATAACGATTTAGATCATGTTAATAATGTGTTTTCCATTCATTTTCCGATTATAACATACAAATAGGAACCGATTAAATAAACAGAAACAAGTATCATGGCATGATCCAGAGAAAGCAAGGCAATAAACATATTGCGACAAACATAAGAGAGAGATTAGATTAGAAATCACCGAAGCGTCCATGAAATGGACTGTCCTTAGAGAGGATATCATCCTCATAATACAAGTGCGTAGAGTACTGCCAATCCGCTTCCAGGATACGACGGCACACGATCTTCTTCGTCTGCGTACACCGAAGAAATCGTCCTCAACTGTACCTCAAGGAACTGCAGCCGAGAGAAGGAGAGACAAGTTCGTCCGTGAGAGGAAGAACAAAACAGAGCCAAGACAACGTGAGATATATTCTTGCGAGTGTATAAAACACGACGTGGGGGAAGATATATATATATATATATATATATATATATATATATATATATATATATAGACGGTCACGTGCCCTAGTGCGGTGCCTTTCGATTTCCGTAAACTCCCCTCAACGGGCGTGTCATCTCAGATCTCGAAATCGTGGCCAGAATCGCGTCCATAATGACGAGCTGAATTCCTATTTTAGTTGATTTATCAAATTAACCGTGTGATTAATTTAATCGACTTACCAAATGAAACCTGCAGCAAAAGTATCGAAATCCGAGATCATAATTGATTGTCCTGGGCCCGAGCCCGAGCTCACGCACGTGTATGGTCCTCCATTCTTCCTCTTTACTATTGCTACAAGAGCTTGGGGTGTGAACTCATATATAAGTCCACCAAAAGTTTAGAGCTCCAAGGTATGGTACTAAACTTCCACCCAAACTTTTCCATGTTTCAAATTTGGGAATTCTCAACTTTCTCTCCAAGTCATTTGGTTTTCCAATTGAAACCAAATTAACTCCAATTGTAAGTACATAGATTTTTCAATTAAAATCTAATTATAATTTTTAAATACAACACCTTTGCCCTCTTGTTTATCTTCCCCAACAATATCAATCTTTTCTCTCATCATCCATAGGTTAGAGTATTGGTTCTGTATCATGAAATACATCCTTACTCACATATTCCCCTTCTCTTTTCCTTCCTTATATGCAATTCATGATTAGCATCCCCCAATCTTCTAATCTCTTATCCATCTCACTCATATTTTCAAGAATTTCAAAATTATACCCTTATTTTTTCATTCTTTTAATGATCTTCTTAAGACTATCAATTTCATTTGCAAACTGCTCACATATGCATTATTTTGTTTGCTTCCTCGAGCTCTCTTCTTTCATGTCAATAATGTTATCACGCTTAGATGCACCGAATTCACCCCTCTAAAACCCAACCCGCCTCACACTTCCATATGATGGAATTGTTATAGGCTTCAGAATTTCACTCTTAGGCATTTCACTACGAAGTCATCCAACACAAAATTTCTCAAACGGGAAAACATATTCATTGTACGATCTCACTTTTTCAAGATGGGGAAATGGCAAGATTTGTGATTGAAATCAACAAAATATTATAAGGAATGTCAGCATTTCTAATATTACATTTGAAAGGCCCCCCACACACATACATAAATACATATACACATATATATAGGGTAAAATGGGGCTGCCCTCATGGGTGAGCAAACTTGGCTCTCCCTGCCCTATTTCATCTGATTTTTTATTATTTTTTTAAAATTATTCCTTTCATCAATATATCCTATATTATGTCATTAAAGTTTGTGCGAAACAGAGCCTCTTATGGCCTCCATCCAGACGGAGTTGTTTTTAGCAATTATGTTACCGTTAAAAAATGACTGTTTGGATGGAGGGGAGTCTCTATTTTGTACGAAATTTAATGACATAATATAGGGATATAGTGATGAAATTCTACAGAAGAAATTTTCAAAAAAAAATAAAAAACCGGATGAAGTGGGGCGAGGGGAGCCAAGTTAGCTCCCCCCAAAGGGCAGCCCCATTGAACTCTCTCTCTCTCTCTCTCTCACACACACACACACACACACACACACACATATATATATGTGTGTGTATGTGTGTGTGTGTGTGTGTGTGTGTGTGTGTGTGTGGAGGGGGGGGGGAGGGGGAAGGAGTATGCTCCCTA
The DNA here is from genome assembly GCA_037367405.1 of Ottelia alismoides. NCBI lineage: Eukaryota > Viridiplantae > Streptophyta > Magnoliopsida > Alismatales > Hydrocharitaceae > Ottelia > Ottelia alismoides. The sequence goes on along the minus strand of JAZKJV010005915.1, from coordinate 14,193 downwards.
GGAGCATGTAACTTACATGCTCCTACCCCTTTTTCCCTATTTTTTATTTTTATGAAAATGAGAACTAGTGGAATTTAGATCACAATATATCACTATGGTGTCATTGAAAATCTGACTTAATTCGAGATTTCTATCCCCTCAATCAAGATAGTCAAATGTTAACAGTCTCAGAAATGCTGAAATTGACCCCCCCCCAGATGGAAGTGTTAGAAATGTTTGTTTTACCCGAAATTCGAAACACATATTTCCACTTATAATTCTAAGTAAATCACTCGGATTTCATTACGAAAAAATAAAAAATTGCGGAAAAAAAGTGGGAGTAAGCTCTTATATTCTCCCATGGTGCATACTCATTTAACCCTATATACACACACATATACATATACCTACATACATACATCATGCATATAGGATTATATCCAATGGGCCTTGTGTCCATTGGATTCCTAATGAGCCCCGAATCTCCTTTCTTTGATGATCATTGTACGATTTTGCTCATCTGTGCATATTTATAAAATTATAACAAATCATCCATCGTGCAACAAACAATGCCACATTTTTCTCTTAATTTTATTTCCAATTAAAAACAACCGATCAAGGAAATTCCCTCTCTTTTATCGTAAAAACCTCAAGAAGGTTGAAGATGTAGAAGAAGACAGAGAAGTTTGAATTATGACAGTAAGTTATTCTCTGCATTCTCTTATTCTTAGCATGAGAACTATTTTATGATAGGTGTTGATACCTTCATTAATTTTTTCTCTGCACATTATTCGTAATTTAGTAACTAGTCATAATGAGATCAGTAGTATGAGCATTAGTGATCAGTACTTGTTGTATGGTTTAATTTACTTTCTCAATCATATAGTAATAATTAAAAAGTACAAAGTAACAATAATCTTGATAACCAATCACAGTGATTTTAGTAATATAGACATCAATATTCATTACTCGTTCGAATAAACATTAGTAATTTACGTACTTAATTATCTAGTGTACATTAAAAACTATTGACTATAGTTTCAGTAACTAATCTTATTATGTTCAATAATATGGGCAATTAGGAATCAATACTTGTTATATGGATATTAGTAATTTATCTTCTCATTGTATTGTGATAATTCAGAAACACCAAGTAACTATAATTTCAATAACTATTCACAATGAGTTCAATAATATGGACATTAAGACTCAGTACTCGTTTGTATAAACAATAATTTACCTACTCAATTATCTAGTAGTCATTCAAAAGTATTAAGTAATTATAATCAATGAGATTTATTATTTTGGAATGTTTCAGATAAGTAATAGATGGGACATATTTCTATAACCATCCTATACCCATGGATTTTAAATCATGTTTCAATATATTACTGACCTCAGAACAATAATATACTTGATCACTGTGTGTGTATTACTTGAGTAATTTCCATGAAATACCGAACTCTATCTCTGACCAATATTATGGTATAATTCTCGCATCAAATATTTACTTGAGTACAATATATATCACTAATCAAATATACAACGAGTGTTTCTTCTACATGAAATAAATTATTTGAAATTTTCTTTCAAATATCATATTTCTTTTGTTAAGGACACAATAATTGAAAATGTAATAGCCTCAACCATGCTAACATCCTTCCAAAACCGTCCTCCTTCAAAATAGGCAACCTCTCAATTGGAAATATATCTGAATAGCCTATGTTTGGTGATCACCAAGACTCTAATGGGCTCAAGATCCACTAGATAAGTCCCTTATATATATATATATATATATATATATATATATATATATATGAGGTAAATGGTGCTGCCCCCAGGGAGTAGCCAACTTGTCTACTCCCACCCCTATTTTCCTCATTTTTTTATTTTTTTGGAAAATAAAATTTATATATTCATCATTATATCCCTCTCACATTCTATTAAAATTTCGTCAGAAACAGAGACTCCTACATTCTCCATCCAAACATGGCCGATTTAAAAAATCCTATGACCGTTAAAAAAATGACGTCTGGATGGAGGGCTTAGGAGTCTCTATTTCTGACGAAATTTTAATAAAATGTGAGAGGGATATAATGATGAATATACAAATTTTTATTTTCCAAAAAACTTAAAAAAATGGAGGAAAAATAGGGGTGGGAGTAGCCAAGTTGGGTACTCCCAGCGGGCAGTCCCATTTTACACTATATATATAAGATTTTTATCCAATGGCCCCTATGCACATTTCCATTATGGTGAGCACCAATTCTAAGCCATATACGTGTATTACCAATTGAGTGGTTACATATTTTGAAGGATATCATTTTCAGAAGGAGATTAATGTGCAAGACGATTTAACAATAAGTAATATCTAAATATATCGTATCTTTAAAAAAAGGAATAGTATTTTGGATAGAAAAAATCCAAATCAATGATTATTGTAAAAAATTGAGATCCAAATAATCATTTTAATAACATATATACAATAATGAATTAAATGGTTGCGAGATCAGCAATACACAAACAACTGTCGGTAATTTACATTCATTTTTTGGTACAGAGTTCAATAATATATATATATATATATATATATATATATATATATATATGCACGGGTTAAGTAAGTGCTTATTTTGAAGTTAGTAAAGCCATAAAATTAGTCAGTAATTTCTATATATATTATTACTTTGAATAGAATTAAGTAATTTTGAGACAATGCTTCTCGAGTCGATTTGAGTCAAAGTCGGTGGGAAAGAGGGAATGAGATGATTAATCGAAGGGAGAATGAAGAGCAGTATAGGAGGAATAGGAAATCAGAGAACATGGGAAAGATCGAAGAAAGAAGAAGAAGAAGAAGAAGAAGAAGGATAAGGAGAAGGAGAATGAGATGTATCACCTGGAGGTTCGCCTAGAGAGGAGGTGGCTGGAATAGCACCTCATATCTTTGCTCTCCTCGATTCAGGTCAGCGAAGGTCACTAGTGAAGCTCCATAGCCGACTCGCGCTCTCTTGCAACGTGGCCTAATGTTCCACGGCTCCCACTGAATAACTGTAGAAGTCGTTCATCACCATCGAGCACCAGAAGCTCTATCACCAGACCTAGAATGAATCTAGGGCTCTCTCTCTTACGATTAGTGGATGGTCGGCCAAGGGGGCAGCTGGGGGCTTTTATGGGTAGTTAGAATTCACGGGTAGTACAACTATGTGAGGGAAAGCAATTTAGGTGGAGGTAGATATGGTGGGGGTACGTGGAGCGTAAGGGCTTAGTCCAGGAGGCATGGTAAATATGGAGGCATTGAGGAAGAGGCAGACAACGGTGGCAAGCTTCAGAAGGAAGAATATGAAGCGCGGTCATTCGATCAGCCAAGATCGAACGACCATGATGGTGACATGTGATAGAGAAATAAAAGAAAATACAAAAGAATAAATAAAAAGGGGTATTAAATGGTACCATTGGATGAAGGGGTACCTTCATCCAATGACCCAAAAGAGGGCAGGTTAAGAAAGTTAAGGGGGTGATGCGCGACAACTCCAGGAGCTGCCACGTGTTGCTCGCAGAAAAATCAAAAAAGAAAAATCAAAATTAAATAGAAAATGAAGTCAAATAAAAAATTAGTCTTCATGAAAGTTGTTCAGCTCGACGAGATCTGCAACTTTTGTGAAGGAATCAAAACCAAAATAAATTATTTGTGCAAAGTGTATTTTTGGTGGTTATATATACATAGAATACATGCATTTTTTTATCATTTTTTATGATTTTTAAATCTGTATAAATTATAAATAAAATCAAATAAAATATAAAACAAATATTTACACATTAATCTATTTTTTTAGTTTTATAAATTATTTAGAAAATAAAGAAATAAAAGAAAAGAGATTTACATACATACTATATATACATACTTAGAGTGGTTTATTTCTTTTATTTTTAATTTAATTTAGATTTGTATTTGTGTACGCTATATTATAACTTAAATCAAAGAAAAAAATGAAAAATAAGTAAATTGAAAAAGTTATTTTTATGCATAAAATAATAGGGTCAAAATCAGTCAACATAGACAATATACAATGAGCTCTCAGTACCCAAGTTTCACATATGAACTTTGATTCTTTTGAATTTGGTCTTATTTTGTTGATAATTTAATTTACATTAACATAAAAGTGAGTAGGGATTCATAGGATACTATATGTGAGAGATATTTGACTTTGCGTCTTTTTGTCTCAAAACTAGGGTTTGGATTTATTGAACATAAGTTGGTAATATGTGCACAATGAAGTTGATTTCATTTTATATGTAGTTAGTGCAAAATAATTAAAAATAGGGGACGTTATGGTAATATACATGTGTTGATATACACAGAAATATGGGCTTCTTATTAATGCAATTACGAATGACAAAATTATGGATATTATTTACACATGCATGAATGCTAATGATGCAATATAAATGGATAAAGGCAATAAATTTCTTCAGAATAATGTTCTATTTTATTAAAAGTGATTATATTAATTTCTAGAATTGGTATCTATTCAAAAGTGAGTCGAGTTTCATTGGAAACTGTATTTGAAAGATGTCTAACTTTATAGCTTTTCTGTGCTCAAAATTAGAGTTTGGGTTTATTTATCAAATTTACAAGCTAGTATTTTTTAGGTTTTATCATGGATTTAGGTAAGTAATATGTACACTATGGAGTTGGCTTTATTTCAATTGTAGTTAAAATGAATTAATCAAAAATGACAAAAAATTGTAAAATACATAAAAGTACATATTTAACAGTTTCAACTCTGAGTTTCTAGAAAGTTTATATGATGTCCTTGGTGATTAAACTCGCGATCCAAATACAAGTTTGTATTCATTTATTCGGTATGGCATGCCATGTCGAATGACAATGTATCACCTAACAATTTGTAGTCTTTGATAGATACACTATCGGTCCAAACACAATGTCTCAACATGTTCTCCTCATTGGTTAGATAAGACAAATAAAAATCCATGTCAACTTCTTGCAATGACTAAAATGTTTAAGCAATAAATGAGCATACAACCTATCATGTCATTTTTTTGCCATTCTCATTGAAGTTATGTATGCCCTTTACTATGTCGTCAACGTGGTTATTGGAAATACAACCATTGTCTACAAAAGACTGATTGCTTTGATACATGTATGCTGACATCAGTTTTGACATAACTAGCATGTTCATAGCCTTGCAAAATCTTCTATTCGCCATGAGGTTTCTGCATTTTATGGACGTTACAAGATTGTGATTACATTGCAGCTCAAAGTTCACAATAATCCGATTATTTGCAAAGCATTCTGAATAATGAAATACAAATCATTTCACATCTGAATAATGAAATGAGGTGTACATTTTCATAAAAATTTAATATATACCTCTATAATGTCAAGAACACGAGGAGATCTTGGATATGATATGCAAGGATCCTATGAAGAAGATGGTTATTTATTGAATTTAAGAAGAACAAAGACATATAATTGGACTAATCGGTAATCTCTTTCGTTTGTGACGCTACATGTACAGGGGCGGAACCATGAATTTCATCAAGCAGGGGCCGAGTATACAACTATTATGAATGCTCGAAAATGGAAAAATCTATGTATTTCAAGCGTTATTTTTAAATAGAATTAACATTTTTTAAAATAAACCACTTTCAATCTTGCTAAATGTATAATTTAAATATATTAATGTTCGAATTTCAAATAGATTGGTATTTTCAGTGACTATTTTTAAAATTGGATAAATATAATAATTTAAGTCTCTCTAAATCCATCCTAAAAAGGTTAAATTATCAAGTGAAATTTTGAAACATAAAAGTTCTTGATTAAAAGGAAATAATAAAATTTATTTTATTTACAATGAGTAATAAAAACAATGGGAGAGATAAATAAACTTGAATATAATTTTATATCAAATTATTTTGATACTTTGGAAGTGATTGGATAAACCATATAAAAGAAAGTAAAATTGACGGAGATAAGATTCGAACCTTAGTCTGCAAAATAAGAACCAAGCCACTTTACCACTTGACCATTTAATGATTTTATAATTTTTCTCTCACAACATTTATTAAAATACAGTTGAGGAGGGGCCATATTTAAAACTTAATACATTGTACAAATGATGTATAATAATCATGGGGGGGCCGTGGCCCCCCATAATATATACTAGTTCCGCCTCTGTACATGTAGACATGTATAACATGTAATTGAATAGTAGCGTGATAATCGCAAGAAAAAGGAAAGACAGAGATTCTTTCTGAGTATGAAATATTGGAGACTATTTCATGAGTGGTATTTGGATGGATTGGTGGTTTTATAGTGTCACATAGATCAAATGGCATGTCACATGGAATTTATGATTAGGTGCTACTTCATTTGAAGTTTTATGAAATGTTGAGTATAGCTACTATTGTGCACTCCTTGTTTCGCTCAAGGTCCTAGTATAAGATGTTAGCTCAGAAACCCAATCCTGAACTCTAATTTCACAACAAGATTTCACCTTAGTCCACCATCTCTTTAGTTGTTAAACTAAAAAATGTAAGTGTGAGAGTGACGAATCTTAGATTCATCAACATTAAAATTTTCATCTTAGCCTATCCAAATAACTAAACAACCAACTAAATGAAATGAAAAATATACACCTTATAAATAATTAATGATAATTATTGTAAACAAATAAAGTCTTCAATTATCGTATATATGTGTTTTTTGTTCTCTTTATTTTATGTACTTTCTTTATATTTCAAAATCAAATAAAAATTCATGTAATAATTTAAATAATATATTGTATATTATTTGTTGTTTGAAAATACAAAAATACACAAATCAATTAAAATAAGTATTTCTATATTCACAAAAATACTCAAAAAAATAGTATGTATATATTATGTACTTTGGTTTTGAGTTCTATATGAGAGTTACATATATTGAAAAGCTACACAATTTTCTTGTTGAATACTTTTTTAAATAACATCATTTGATATTTTATTTTCATTTATGTTCTATTTTATTTTTTGTTTTTTCCCTATTAGGCCACATAGCTACATCTGGGCGCACCACATGACTATACTCTCCAAGTTTGTCCACACCCTTTTCCCGCAGCTTGATTATAAGTGATTGCACAGTCCAAGTCAGCCCACACCCGCTCCTCTCTAGAGCATCTGTTCATTTGATAAAACACTTCTAGTTAATACACTCACACCTAAATCAAGGTCATTTGTGACGTCCCCAGGATCCGGGTACTCGGCAAATCAATCCACGCACATACATTCCACATTCGAATATTTGACATTAACAAAAGTAGGAGAAAATAGCAACATGCATAGGAACTATTTTTTTGGCTTCTCATTGCATTCAACTTGTTCACAAGCATGTGTATTTCCATTCACCAATTCCATTAAATTCTATTATATCCATTTCCATGTCTACAAAAAAAATACATGCAATCATAAATATAAATGTCTACAATTATACATTACATGCCCTGTCTATCAAAAAGAAACTACAAGTAAAGAAGACAATAAAAACTACCACTAATTGTGCTACAAGAAGTGTAGTGAAGCTGCACATAAAGTGATGTCTCCAAATTGCTCATTGCTGAGTACCTGCGGATCCACACGTAGGTACGTTATGAGCAAAGTTGTCCAATACGAATTAAATAAAACTATACAACAACAAGCAGGATATAATTTAAATGTGTTCAAAAGAGAAAGAACTAGGTAACCTGATCTCACAAGAATCACATTTTTATTTTGGTTATTAGATATGGATATGAGTAACTAAGCTTCGTGGATAGTCTGTGGTCTTGGTCTCGATGAGACATCATACTATGACTCTAAGGCAAAAAAAAATTACCTTAGGGTTGGGGTGCCTACGTGGGCATGCGATAGGGTACAATGCATCCTAACTATGTTCCCAACATGTCCACTTGGCTCCACTTTACAATTGTACTTCCGATTTACAAATTAGAATCCAACCCGCGAATCTTCGCGACTGGCCCAATCCTCCTTATGCATATGAGGTTTACGTCCCATCCCCAACTTCGTTAACCACGTTTCCTGGAACTCCCCTCTTAGCGCTCCCACTCGGAATACCGACCAATGTGGTCTACACTGGCCCGTACACGAGTGTTAACTCTAAGTGACAAGTGAAATACTAGCCGATCAATCATGACTACCCGCGCTCGAGCATCGGGCTATAGCACGCAAGTTCCGAGGCCAACACCGTCAGATTAGCCTCTCGGTGTGCCAAGCAACATGTCCCCCAATCATCGCAGCTACAATAGCAGTTGGGATCGCGATCCCCAAGGGTGCATGCCCCTCCCTTAGCGTCACTACTCCACTACCCCATTATAGAAGATACTGAATATGTCTACTATTATGAAATGTTACTTAAATCTCAACTACCACTACGGGTAGATACTCCAATATGTCTACTATGCAGTAACCTGGATTTCATTAAGTACTACTGAGAGATTTTTCTAAATTCTACCCAGTGTACAGTATCTTGGATCTCATCTAATTATAAAAACCTTAAATTTTAAACTATGATCCATGGAATGATTGGAACTCTTAGCTGTACAAGAGAAATGCTACCATATGCAAGTAGTAGCGACAATAGCATGGGCTCAAATGGGAGCAAAAATATGCAGCCATATGCAAGAAGTAGCAGCAGTAATATGGACTCAAAAGGGAGCACAAATATGCAGCCATATACAAGCATTAGCAGCAGTAACATGGGCTCAAATGGGAGCAAAATATGCAGCCGTATGCAAGCAGTAGCATGGGATCAAATAGGAGCGAAATAGGCAGCAATATAATGAATAGGCCATAGTTGTCTAACAAAAATCTCAAACTATTCTTTTTTTTTTGACATTTGATGATAGTGTTCGAAGAACCACGAAAAAGTGAGCATTGAGATGCAATCAAGCACAATAAACTTATACTATTAGAGTATATTGTATTTGAACGGAATTATAGGGATGTAGCTCAGACACTCCTACAATACTAAAAAATAATTAATTTTTGTTTATGCAAGTAAACGTGACCCTTCATTGGCGGGAAGCTTAGTAACACAAGTTTTATGAGGGCTTCAGGCTGGACACGTAAGTGATAAAATCTGGAACAGTAAGAGATAAAGAAGCATTTGAAGTGTACACAACAAAGCTATTGTGCAGAACTCGATAGTCTTGCTAATTTATACAGCAACCTATGCCAAACTCTCCAGTTCTATGCTGAACTTTCTTTCAGCAAAAATCCTTCTATAGTACCCGATGTGTACAGATGGAATGTGCACAACCATGTCATGGTTATTGTGTTGAACATGAACAACCAAATCAATAATCCTTCCAATGCCCCATTATTTCCATTATGCATTTGGCCTACTCCAATCCCTCTGTGTTTTATCTCTCTGATGGGCGGAACGTGCATGTGAAGCTTGTGGTGTAAAGAAATAACAACTTGTTGAGGATTTGTTATATTATTTATATCATTAGTTCTGCTGTCACGTAGAAAACAAGTGCAAATTTTTGAATTGAAAGTCATGACAGTGAATTAGGCAGAGACCCCATAGTCTGAGGGAAAGACTATCATTATATGATACTCCGTAATGGCCACCTGCACTTTGTTTTTGTTTCACCAAGATAAAAGGAATTAGTTGGATTTATTGTGTATATACATACATCAAGGGTAAATTAAAACACACCCAGGATCAATATACCTTTGAAAGTGCAGGAAACTTAAGAATGTGGTGTACGGACATGGGAAATTCTAACAGAAAGGTTGATGGTAGGAGATAGACGAATAGTTATAGCCGTTGCCTCCCATGGATGGACAATATTTTTAAAAATACATTTTTAAAGAGGGAAATGAATAATTCGTTTACTTGATTATTTAACATATTTATCGAATAAATTAGTAAACATCATGTTTCAATTCTTACGGATGAAGATCGAGCCCATGTGTTGTGATTCAATGTTCATTTCCTTCCACTGTTCACAAGTTCTGCATATGTCATATCATGTTTATTATTAAAGAAAAACTTGGTAAGATCAAAGATGTCGACAAATCTGTTAATTCTATTAATGAACTTGTACGGAAAAATGTCAGCATCAAAAAAGTTGAGAATGGATGGTCTAAGACCATTGTTTAACTTGGTCTTTCAGACAACAAGTGGTTGCATGAGGAGTATAGTTTGAGGCATTATTTTGTCGTTGGTATGCAAAGCACCATAAGAAGTGAAAGCATGAATGCAATTTTCCAAAGTCATGTAACACAATATTTTTTTATTGGAATTTATATGCAGGTTTCAAGTTGCTTTGAAACACCATAGATGAAGAGAGTATTACATGGATAATGACACCGACAAATAGGATTCCAAAGGTAATATATAAATGGAATATGGAAGAACATATGCTTAGCATTCACATAAAACATATGTTATATTTATTTGAAGAGAAACTAGATGAATCTTTAGAATTAAACGTTTGTATTTCTGAAAAATATTATATAGTTTACATAATACACAATTTCTTCCATGGAAAGTGTTGATGATAAAACAAGAGTTGCATTATCAGTCAAATCACACAAATATCATCTCATGTGATTATAAAAACATGCAATTCCATCGATTCCTATGTATGCATATATTAGCCATTCTTAAAACACAGAATGTTGAACTACTAAGCATTGATTATATCCTCAAGAGATGGACACAAAATATAAAGATATCAGGAGCATGTACTATTTACTTACAAAATCCACAACAACAAATGGTAGGTCATCTAAACCAATTTTGCTATGATATAGTTGCAATATCAATTGATCATGATGATGAGATTTTCATGTATGCTAAAGATAAGCTTATTAGTCTTAAGTTGGAATATCAAAAGATGGTCTTGGAGAAGAATAATTCAAATACGAGTTGCAGCAACATGGTTAATAGATTATAACACCCAACACGACAATGTTCGGGAATCGAGGACAAAAAAACCATGGAAAATCAAAGAGGAGGATGACCCAAGGCTCTGGAAAAAGTTAAAGATCTAAAAATGGGTTAAGAAAAAAACGATGGACAACAATGCAAATAGTGCCTAAAATATTCAACGTTAGACATAACTCCAGGAACTATCCCGCAAATAAATCAAGTTCAACATCAAACATGTAAAGTTGTTGTTTATTATTTTATAATTCAGTTATTATAACTTAATCAATATTTCTAATATGTTTGATTTTTTTATCTAGTGATGTTTCGACAGATTTTGATATAAACTAGCAACCACAATTGCAATACATTAACATAAGTACATACAAATTTGATGTTTGATGTTGTTTTAATTTCCAATGGGCCTTGTGTCCGTTGGATTCCTAATGAGCCCCAAATCTCCTTTCTTTGATGCTCATTGTATGATTTTGCTCATCCATGCATATTTAAAAGTTAGAACAAATCGTCCATCGTCCATGATTTTGCTCATTTATCTCTTAATTTTATTTTCAATTAAAACCAATTTATCAAGAACCCCCCCCCCCTCTTTTATCTTTGAAAACCTCAAGAAGGATGAAGAAGAAGAAGAAGAAAATAGAGAAGCTTGAATTATGACGGTAAGTTATTCTATGCATTCTCTTATTCTTAGCATCGGAACGGTCTATTACAGGTGTTACGATACCGTCATTAATTTTTCTCTGCACATTATTCGTAATTTTAGTAACTAGTCATAATGAGTGCATTAGTATGAGCATTAGTGATCAGTACTTTTTATTTGGATATTTAAATTTACTTTCTCAATCATATAGTAATAATTCAAAAGTACTAAGTAACAATAATCTTAGTATCCAATCATTATGGGTTTAGTAAATTAGACTTCAATATTCATTACTCATGTGAATAAACATGAGTAATTTACGTACTTAATTATCCAGTAAACATTAAAAACTATTAACTATAGTTTCAGTAACTAATCTTATTAAGTTCAATAATATGAGCAATTAGTATTCAATACTTATTATATGGAAATTAGTAATTTACCTTCTCGTTATACTGTAATAATTCAAAAATACCACGTAACTATAGTCCCAATAACTATTCACAATGAGAACAATAATATGAACATCAATACTCAGCGCTCGTCCCTATAAACAATAATTTACCTAATCAATTATTTAGTAGTCATTCAAAAGTATTAAGTAATTATAATTAGTGAGACTTATTATTTTGGAATGTTTCAAAAAAGTAATAGATGGTACATATTTCTATAACAGCCATCCTATACGCATGGATTTTAAACGACGTTTGAATATATTACTGACCTCACAACAATAATATACTTGATCACTGCATATATATTACTTGATTAATGTCCATGAAATACTAAAATCTTATCTCTGACCATTATTCCAGTATAACTGATCCCGCATCAAATATTTAATGGAGTACAATATATCATTGATGAAATATACAATAGAGTGTTTCTTCTACATGAAATTAATTATTTGAATTTTTCTTTCCAAAATCATATTTCTTTTGTTAAGGACACAATAATTGAAAATATGAAAGCCTCAAGCATGCTAATATCCTTTCAAAACCGTCCTTCGAAATAGGCAACCTCTCAAATGGAAATATACGTGAATAGCCTATGTTTAGTGATTACCAAGACTCTAATGAGTTCAAGATCCACTACATAAGTCCCTTTACACACACACACATGATTTTTATCCAATGGGTCCTATGCTCATTTGCATCATGGTGATCACCAATTCTTGGTCATACATGTGTATTACCAATTGAGTAGTTACCTATTTCGAAGGATGTCATTTTAGGAAGGAGATTAATATGCAAGACTATTTAACTATAAGTGTTATTCTAAGTATATCGTGTCCTTAAAAAAGAAAGAATGTTTCGGAAATAAAATGTTCAAAACAATGATTTATTGCAGAAAATTGGGATCCAAATATTCATTTTAGTAATATATAATAGCAAAGTAAATGGTTTTTTGAGATCAGCAATACACAAACAACGGTCAATAATTTATATACATTTTAAAATATGGTACTGAATTCAATAATATATATACATTGGTCAAGTAAGTGCTTATTGTGAAGTTAGTAAAGCCATAAAAAATAGTCAGTAATTTCTATATATATTGTTACTTTGAATAGAATTAAGTAATTTTGAGGCAAAGTTTCTCGAGTTGATTCGAGCCAAAATTGATGATAAAAGAGGGAATGCGAGGATAAATTGAAGGGAGAATAAGAGTAGTATAGGAGGAATAGGAAATCAGAGAACTTGGGAAAGAAAGAAGAAAGAAAAGAAGAAGAAGACAGATAAGGAAAAGGAGAAGGAGAAGGAGATGTATCACCTGGAGGTTCTCCTTGGGAGGAGGTGGCTGGAATAGCACCTCAAATATTTGCTCTCCTCGATAGGTCGGCAAAGGTCACCAGAGAAGCTTCGTAGCCGACTTACGCTCTCCTCCAACGTGGCCCAATGGTGTACGACTCTCATCGGATTGATGTAGGAGTTAGTCGTCACTGTCGAGCATCAGGATCTTGTCACCATACCTAGAATGAATCTAGGGCTCCCTCTCTCTCTCTCACGATTGGCAGATGCTTGGCCTTGGAGGTGGCTAGGGGCATTAATGGGAAGTTAGGGTTCGCGAGTAGTGCAACAAGGTGAGGGTAAGCGATCGAGGCGGAGGTGGATATGGTGGGGGTACACGGAGTGGAAGGGCTTCGTACAAGAGGTAACGGTGAAGGCGGAGGCATTGAGGAAGAGGCATACGGCTGTGGCAAGCTTCAAAAGGAGACATACGAAGCGAGACTGTTCGATTAGCCGAGATCGAACGGTCATGATGGTTACACGTGGCAGAGAAATAAAAGAAAATAAAAAAGAATAAATAAAAAGGGTTATTAAATGGTACCATTAGATGAAGGGTTACCTTCATCCAACGACCCAAAAGAGGGCGGGTTAAGAAGGTTAAGGGGGCGACACGCAACAGCTCCAAGATCTACCATGTGTTGCTCCCAGAAAAATCAAAAAAATAAAATAAAATAAAAATAAATTATAAAATGCAATAAAATAAAAAGTGATCTTCATGAAAGTTGTTCATCTTGACGAGATCTACAACTTTTGTGAAGGAATCAAAACCAAAATAAATTATTTATACAAAGTGTATTTTTGGTGGTCATATGTGTACATAGAATACA